>OX457085.1:81288037-81877012 GCA_949752835.1 Empis stercorea | reverse complement strand
AGTTGAAGTACGATTACCACTAGTAGAAGTTCGTGGTCCCATACCACCACCATTACCACCAAGATTATTAGATCTATTTTGATTTGTTCTTGGTGGGGGTCCACCACTACCACTACCACCACCAGTTGAATTTGGTGGTATACCACGTGATGTACCATTACCACCACCATTATCACCACTATTATATCTATTACTACGATCTTTGCTGCCATTATAACCGCCGCCATTTTGATAATAACTATTATCATTATTACGGAAATATACACCACCACTACCATTACCAGAATTTCTACCATTTGATTGTTGTTGTTGTGATTGTGATGATGATGTTGTTGATGATGAATAATTTGAACGTCCACGATAACCATTTGATGGTGGTCCACTACCACCACCACCATTTGTTCCATTACCACCTCTAATACCACGATTACGACCACCAAATGTTTGACGACTACTACCACCTCCACCACGACTATTATAACCAGCATCATTATTATTCCAATGATTTGATTCTGTTTGATTATTATCAAATGTACTACTCCAATCATTTGATTTATTATTGTTTGGTGTTGATGATGTACCAGTTCCTCCAGTTTGTTGTTGAGAATTTGTATGCATTTCATTACTCCATTGATTTGATTCAGCTGCTCCTCCAGTATTATTATCATTATTATTATGTGATGATGATTGATGTAAATGTGTATTATTATTATGATGATGTGATGAATGATGATGATTTGATTTATGATGATGATCATTATTATTGCCACCGCTACGACGTAATTTTGTTGTATCATTATTATCCCAATCATTTGTATTTACAACAGATGATGTTATTATATCCTTAACAGAATTTTGTTGTTGAGATGTTTGTCGATTATCTTTTAATTCTAATTTTTGTTGTTGAGTTTTTTGTTCAATCATTCGTAACGTATTATAGCTATTATTACCATCAATTTGTTGTTGTTGATTTGTTGATTGAATTTGTACAGCATTTGATGTTGAATGTAAATTAATATTACCAACACCACCACTTGATACAACAACATTATTACCACTGACAACTGATGATTGTAATTGTTGTTGAACAACTGCTGTTGGTGTAAATTTACCAGTTACAAAACCAGGTAATTGTTGATTAACAACACCAGGTGGAGGACCACCTCCAGTTATTAAATTGACATTTTGCTGTTGTTGTTGTAATGATGCAGCAATAGCTGCAGCTTGTTGTTGTGCATCAATAACGCTTAATGAATTAACAACACTAGAATTTATTAAAGCAGTTGTACCGGGTCCAGCCGAATTTTGCTTTTGTTGTTGTGGTGGTAATCCTTGTTGTTGTTGATGATGTGCTGCAACTGCAGCTGGTATCATTTGCGGTGGTAAACCAGGTATTTGTTGTGTTGAATATACTGGCATTTGTTGTACCGTTTGTGGAGATGAATTTGGTTGTAATTCAACATTTTGTGGCACAAGTGATTGCGGTTGTTGTTGTGGTGGTGGCGGCGCAGTGGAATATATTGTGGTTTGAACTTGCTGTTGCGGCACTATTGGAGGGAATGATTGATTTGTGAATGTTTGTGTTGGAATTGTTGTTGCGACAATATTATTTTGTTGTTGGGTTTGCTTTTGTTGTTGTTGTACACCTTGTTGAGGCTGAACTTGAATTTGTGTTGTTGGAGATGGTGGTGGTAAATTTGTTTGAATTGTATTTGTTTGTTGACCATCTAAATTTTGCGATTGAAAACTAGGTGGCTGTGGTACACCAACTAACATTTCAGGTGAATCCAATTCACTATCTTGTAGGAAGAAGAATTTACCACCACCAATTACTTCAGCAATTGGTCGCATTTGTTGTTGAATATATTGACGTTGTCTAAATAATGATTCAACAGCACGAACTGTTGTTGGTGGAAAATGGCCAGGATGTTGTTGTTGTTGTATTTGATTTGGCTGTGTTTGTTGTTGTTGCTGAGCTATTGGTACACCACTAGGATTAGCAGTAATTAGTTGAGCTTGTTGTTGTTGTGGTGTTTGTTGCTGCTGATTTGGAGGTGGTATTTGAGCTTGAACGTTAATTGCATTTGGGATTTGTTGTTGTTGGCGTGGTTGTAAGTGTGGTGGCTGTTGATTAAGTGGTTGTTGTAGTAATTGCGGCTGTTGAACTAATCCTTGCGGTTGCTGCTGAGGAAATGCTGGTGCTGGTACAGCAGCAGCCGACGGTGCTTCAAATTTTGGAGGTAAATCAGGTCCAGTTGATGTAGTTAGTGGTGGCGGAATAGTCATTGTTTGGGGAATATGTTGCTGTTGTTGGGGCAGTAGTAATTGTTGTGGCACATCTTCAAAATTAATCGAATTTTCATTAATATCTGTTTGGTTTTCAACAATCTCATTAACTTGTATGTTATTATCAGATTCCGTATCAGCGATATCAGTTTGTTCATTAATCACAATTTCATTAGAATCCTCATCAGGAGTGCCTGCATTTATTACTGCTCCACCTCCCGTTGTCGTATCATCAGTTAATTTACCATCACGATCCAAATATCCACAATCCTGAATTTTTTGCAATAGCTCTTTTATATACTCATAGGTTGTTGAACAGAATGCTTTTGGTCGTCCATCAATGGTCAATGATAAATGTTCAGCTGCCCGATGTGCTCGTACATTAAATGGTTCTTCGTATGGATTTGCCTGGCGATTTACTTTGATTTCCAAGAAGCTAAAAAAATTGAAACACAAATCGAAGAAAAATTAATTGAAAAATATTAAACATTATTAACACATTACAGTCCGTATGCACATATTTGTGCGCTTTATTAAACTTTAAGCAAAGTCCGTGTGCACATATTTGAGCTTTACAATTAATTTTAGTATTTTCAGTTAATTTAAGTTAACGTTGCATATTTACTACATCCATAATCTTTTAGCTTTTAGCATATATATATTTGGCCATTTAGGCGAATAACTTAGTTTTGGCGACTAACGACATTTCCGGCGACTAACTAACTAAGGTTTTTTTGACTTTTATTAGTATTAAAAAATATCTTTACATGAATTTTAATTTAAAATTATATAAAATTAAAATTAATTTAATAAAAATGTTTGTGCCCGGCCCAATCACATTTTTTTTATATTTTACCGCGGTTCCGAGGAAAGTTTTATACTATTTGTCCGCGGACTGTAATGTGTTAATGTAAAAATTTGATTTCTTTTTTAAAAAAATATTCTTTAGCAAAACTATTTAATATTGACACAAATTTTCTTATTATTTTACGTACAGTTTAGACAAATGTTCCAAGTCCGTTTCCTCCAATTTAACTGCACCATTTAAACCATTCAAAAAATCATTACGAATTGTTTCATCTTCAAATGATGTCATTATATTTTGAAGAGTTAAAACTTCACGTATTTTAGCTGTTTCAGCTTGAGCACGAACAATAGCATCCTAAATTTGAACAAATAACAAAAAATATATATAAAAAATAAATTACTAAAAAAATTTTTTTTACCTTTCTTGCTTTCTTTTTATCCTCTTTCTCAGATGCATTAGCTAACTGAACCATCTGTTTGGATAAATCACGGGCAAATTCCAATGATTGAGCAACTTCATCATATTTAGCAACGGCTGCCTTTTGATCATTACTCAATTCTTTACCAGATGCTTGAATAGCACGATATGATTCCAATTTTGTCTATATATAAAACAAAAAAAAACGAAAAATATATTTTCTGGAAAAAATGGTAAATTGTATATGTACTATATTTCATAAATGTTACAAAATATTTTATATTATTATTAAATAATATATATATATGTATATATAAGCAACAATTCAATCAAAATTTTTGTTTAATCATACATACTAAGTATAGCCATTATCTTAGATTGATTTTTATTTTGTATTAGTAGGAATATAACTGTAAAATATGACAAACAAACCTCGGGTTTGTCAAAAGCACATTTACTCAAAAAAATCGCCTCATTCTACGGTACTGTAAACCAAAGGAAATTCCTATTATTTAATTAAAAGAATGAAAATGTTGCCCTGTTTGATTTTGTTAAATATTTTTTTAAAGATTAGTATTCCAGGAAAGTAAACTATTAAATATTATTATTTAATTTCTCTAATTTTGCTTTTAATCAAATATGCAATATTAATAATCCAATATTCAATTTATATAACACCTAAAAATATGCAAAAAATTTCTTTGATTGATTTTAAGTACATAATTAAACATTTTCATTATGAGTGAGGCAAACGATTTTAATTTATTTATGAATAAATATATAAAGTAATATATTTTTGGAAAGATTTCTTAATATTTTTTAAAAAAGGGTCACAATGGGTGATCGAAGGGTCACAACTGAAAGGAAAGTAGATACGGTAACAATTTCTGACTCACGTTATTTTTTAGATATCTCTTTGATACATAAATTTTTGCTTTCCATAATAACCCGTTTGGAAAATACAAGGTGTTAAAAAATTTAAAAAAAGTTGATAGAAGACACTACTTATATAATTTATAACTTTTACGAAAAAGATTTTACTATCTTATAGCTTTTTTACAGAACTCAAAAAATTCAATTGGTTTAAATTTTAAACTTTAAGTTATTAAATGTTTAATGTTGGCAATTTTCGAAAGGGGGTATACATAGAAGCGGCGAAGAGATAAAGAAAATAAAGAAAATTATATGTTCTACTGGACTTATTATATTATTATCTGTCTATGGTTAAAATTTTGATACTATATCTTAAGTAATGTAGAAGTTTTTGTACAGACGCGCAGACAGAGTGAAACTAATATAGGTATATAACAATTGTTTACCAATTTGGTTGGAAATGTGCTAAATGTGTTCAAATTATTACTGGTGCTATATATTTCAGTTTATTAACTTTTAACAAATAAGATTATATGTAGTATATATGTTTATATTTAATTTTTATTTTAAATAAAATTCTATGATTAATATTTATATCAAATATAATTAAATATTATTAAGTATTTAAAACACAATTGTTTTTATTATGAGTTCGGTTATAATTATATACATATATATAATATATTATATGCAAATAATTTATGGAAAACCTGTTTATACACAAAATAAAATTAGGAAAAAACAATTCAGTTAATTTTTTTTTACATTATGAAGAATATCTGTTTCATACTCTCAATGATTCTTAAAACAAATTTAAAGTGTACTACCAATACTATCAATACAAAAAAATAATTAATAATTTTCACAAAATACATATTGTACAACCTACAATCAAACAAATAATTTTATATAAAATAAAATTTACATAATTTTTGGTGTTTTTTCTTATTGTCTGAGTTCTCTGAAATCCTTGATTTTTTTTACATATTTATATACATATACTATAATTATTTTACCTGTCATACAACATAAACTTGCAATATAAATAAATTTTAATATTAAAAGAAAACAATACTAAAATTATTATTAATATAAATGACACTTTTTTTTTTTTTTATTTAAAGAAAACCGAATAAGATTACGTTTCTGTTACTGTGACTCATAAAAAAAGTAAAGATAAAAATGATAAAATAAAAAGACATTGTGGCCATTAAGAATATACAACAAAAATTATCTTTAAACAAAGGAAAAAAAATTATATTTACTGTTTTGTCGTCTTTTGGGGAGTGTTAAGTTAAGCTGTTAAGTTAAGGGCTTTTCAAATTCATTTTCTTATAAGAAAGAAAAACTACCTCTAATCTAATGTATATATTCCATATTTTAACATTAATTTATAAATTTAATTCATTTAGGTTAATAAAATTTAATAAAGGCAAATCTTTTTTTTTTACTCAGTAAAAAATAAATTGCAATAAATTATTGTGTAAATAAAAATTTACATTATTTTTCTATATTTACATGTGCTTGAAACGCCATATTTACAAACACACATACACACACTACTGCAAAAACAAATTGGTTTTAATAGCGACGAAAAAGTCATGAAGAAAAACCCTTTGTTGCCCATACAAATTTTTTTTTTTAGTTCATTTTACAATAAAAAATTTCCATTTGGAAAATTATGTTCAGACTTTGTATGAAAATTTCTCCAGAAAATTTAAAGGGAAAATATAAATATAATTAAATAATTGAAATAAGAATATTATTGCAAATTATTTATTCATTGAGGGAATTGGAATAAAATGGAATTAGAACATCCCATAAATTTTTTTTTTCCGGACAAGATTTTTTTGTTTAATTTCGTCGTGTTTTAATGAAGAAAATCTTCTTTTCTTTTAGATTAAAACTATTTTTTATTACAAAATAATTGTTTTTGTTTTTACCTTACGCTTTTCCAAATTACGAATTTTATGCTCGATAATAACTAATGCTTGCCGAATTGGCGTATTATTTGCATTGTTATTGTCAGATGTGTTTGTCGTCAAAGACTCTAGAAGTTTAGAAGGCATTACCAATGTTTTTTTTATATATATATTTCTTTCAAAATATTTGTATTTTAATTATTAATGTGAGATAATATTAATTATAAATATATTTAGTATTTTTTTTTAGATTCCTTTTTAACTAATGAACTTTTAAGAAAAAAAATCCACGACAAGCTACAAAATTGAAAGCACCACACACACTAAAATTTTTTCACCAAGTGAGTTTTTTTTATGGTGTGTAAATTTTCGTGATGCCAAATTTTGTTTTTGTTTTCCTAAGTTGGCATTACTGGAATTTGTGTGTCAAAATAACTGAATGTGGCAGAAAATATCTTTTTTTAGTAATTCAATATTTGAAAAATTATTTAGAGAAATAGCTTTTTTCAATCATATGCACTTTAAGAAGATATTATTTTGATGTCGGTGATTTTTTTTGTATTTCCCTCTAGTAGGCAAAACATAAGAATTTTGCGCACTAAATTGATTGCAGAGGTTAGATTGCAATTGTAAAGCCCAGCTCTGAATCTGAACTAAAAAAGAAGAACCCGTATTGTACAAATTAAGGACAAATTAAACAAAAAAAATTTGTGTAAAAGATTTATAATTATATTACAAATTTATAGAAATAAATAATATGGCAAGTCAAGTCCCAAAAGTTGTACATAAAATGAAGAATTTAATACCAATGTTTGATCGTGTAATTATACGTAAAGAAGAACCAATAACTAGAACTGCATCTGGTATAGAGCTTCCAGAAGGTAATTCAAAATCGAAGGTATTAGAAGGAACTGTCATTGCTGTTGGACCAGGAAATCTAAATGTTAATGGCGATATAATACCAACTACTCTTAAAGTTGGTGATAAAGTTTTATTACCACAATTTAATGGTGATAAAATTAAATACGATGATGAAGAGTTACATATTTATCATGAATCCGATATTGCAGCAAAAATAGAATAGGGAGATTTCATATTAATATTTAATATAATGCATTTCTAATTTCTGTTCTTATTTTAAATATTTTAATTTTTTTGTTAAACAAATGAAGTGAAATAAAATATAGCACCTAGTTTATTCAAGACTGTAAAATTTAAAACTATTAACATATTTAATTTGTTGGGTATGACCTAAAACTCCTAGTTTATAAATATATTGTCATCTCATTCATATCATATTTATTATTATCCTTGCGGATTGCGGTGAGTCTCAAATCCCAAGTATGTATAATCAATGCAAAAACATAACCTTGTGAACATTGAACAATCTGAAAAACGTGATTGGATTGGGCAGCGCAGCGGCAGTGGATCAGTGTGTATGTGTAGTGCTCTGCGATGCGACAATCCTTGGTTTAACTCATGGTCGTTCGGAGCATCGTGTTACTCAGTAAACATGCACCAAGAATGAAATTTACATAATTTAAATACCGGTGAATTTTAATGGCCGAGTCCAATAAAATAACTGACATTTGATTCTCTTCGGAATCGGAATTCGGAACTCATAAAATTACAGTGGGTTCCCATTGAAAATTTTTAGTTTTATTGTATGAAAAAACAACTTGATGGCACAAAAATTCTTGCAGTCAAGTTTTTTTTTCATACAATCCTGCACGTGTATTCCTGAAAACGTAACGTTTTAAAAAATTTTAATATATAAATTAAAAATTTTCTCTAGCATAGAATTATTTTACGATAGTAGGTCTGTTCGTTAGCTTGATACAAGTTACTTGGATCAATATGTGTCAATTTGATCGTGTTCGTTTGCGTTAGGTTAGGTTAGGTCCAGTATACTCTATGTTCGTTAGCTTTTTTGAACTTGATCCGATCTACTTGGAGTTGCTTTTTTCTAACCTTCCAAAATAGATAGAGTCGAATAGGTTAGTATATTTAATATGTCATTCATACGAAAATTTAATTATGTTTATGTTTGGCAGCAAAATGTAAAAAATTCCAACTGATTTGATATGAGCAAGCGAACAGAATTTGGGTTTGGGTCACAAATGAACCTAAAGTGATCTGTGACGTCACTTATTCTAACTCAACCTAACCTAACCTACTCGGGTTATGTGACCTGAGCAAGCTAACGAACAGACCTAGTAATGATAGTGATAATGCCCATGTCTAAAAATATTAATAAAAAGGAATATTGTTTTGTCGTTGTTAGACCTATATTGTATTAATTTTAATATACATTTTTTCCATATATGTATTTATATTTTTTATATTTGTGTATATTATTAATACATAAATTAATACATAAATATACATTAATGTAAACATAAATAAAAAATTATAATAAAATAATATTTATTTTAATTAAAAAATTGTTCGTATGAATAAATTATGAATTTTACAATAACGTAAACAAAATAGTTGACGTTAAAAATTTCGATCGAAACGTTAAAAAAATCATTTAGGGAATATATCGATTCGATAAAGAATCGTTACGTTTTCAGGAATACCAAAATTAAATTTACGTTACGAAATTCATTCGAAACGTTTTCAGGAATACACGTGCTGTAAAACTAAAACCTAAAAATTTTCAATGGGAACGCTATGTAACATATAGTAAAATTAATTCGTGTAATAATCGTAAACACTAAAATAGATAAAGTACCCAGAGAGAACTGACGTATATACCAACGCGTAGGTACTCTGTTGGTATCGAAATAACAATATATGAAAATATAATGTCCGAGTGAGATAGAAGATAGGCAAAGTATTTTTTCGATTTGATATCAACTCGTCAGCCTGACACGATACCAATTTTCACCCGATTCGTATGGATTGGACGAAAACTCTACGCCCCAAGCGGATAATAAGAATAACTGGAAACAAAATCAAAATGTCAGAGAAAAACAATATTTGTGTCTTTTATATGGTGATTTTAGCTGTAGAGTATTTTTAGTTTTGTTTTTTTTTTCATATTTAATATCTAATTAAATTTTATTTTTAATTTGTAATAATTAAAAATTGTATTTTTAATTTGAAATAACTTTATCCGTGGAAATGCAGATGAATTTCTTTTGGAATTTTATGAAAAAAAAATTAGGTATGTATAATAAATGCAGAAAAAAAATTCATTGAAATTCTAATATATCTCAAATTTATTAATTATTTTCAGAAAAACTTTTTAAAATACATGTTCCAACGTAATAAAACATAGATAACATTGGACTGGAAAAATGGATGATGGACGAGCTCATTGGCAAATTATTATTTTTTATTTATAACTAAAATTAATATAATGAAACTATTTAATTTAATATGCAACTATTTAAGTTGAAAATATCAATAAAAAAAAGAATTTATTGAATGTATACTAATTATATAATTTAACTAACTTTATATTGAATAATTGTGGTAAATTGTAAATACTATGTGATAAATTATGTATAGTAATAGTAGTTATATATAAATTTGTATTTATAAGAAATAACATGTATATCATAAATTTGAAAAGCCTTAAGCAGAAAAATCTAAATATTATAATTTTATATTAAGGCTGTGTGCCAAAGGGTTTAAATTTGTAGTTTAAAATTAAATTATGACTGATGAAATTAAATTATGACACTAGCGTGGTGAATATAGAAAGTCAAAATTTAACGACCTTCCAGACCTCGTTAAATTTGACACTTGAGATTAAATTTTGATTTATTTAATATTCATATATCAAATTTTTTATTTACGAGCCCTATCTCATATGTACTGATACATTCCAATATTTTATGATTTTTTTTTTAATATTTTATACTAGAATTATTAATAAAAATAAATTTATTATTTACAAGAAATTAAAGAAATATTAATAATAATAAAAAAGGATTAAAAAAAATGTTATATCAATTATAAAGTATTGTAATGTATCAATACATATGAGATAGGGCTCGACATATTTATAATTTTATTTTTAAAAAAAATTAAAAAAATTTTTTAATTTTTTTAAAAAAATTAGAGAGCAAAAAAAAAGAAAAATTTCATCCATCTTTTTTTAAAAATTAAACCAATTGGCACAGCAAACTTGATAGTAAATATTAAAAAAACTCACCAGCAAAAAAAATTTAATTTTTTGTGTCAAAATTTAAAATTTAAACTCTTTGGCACACAGCCTAATTATCTAATATCGAATGTAAAAGCAAGTAAAATAATATTTCAATGTCATTAATAAAAACAATTGAAAATATTTTCCATTTATTTATTTTGAATAAAAAAAAGCAAATTCCAATATAAAACTTTCTTTGAGCCACCTGCCGTAAAATAAATAAACTACAATACCCAACACGATACCTACGCGTCAGTACCAACGTCAGCGGAAGTGGCCTGTGTGTTTGCCATGGGAGAGTATTACCATGTTTCCATGCACGGAGTTGAGTTGAGTTGAGTTGAGTTGAGTTATCGTTCAGTTGAAAAAATTCAAATTTCAACCCGTCGTTTCCATGCAAAAACTAGAGTTGAGTTGAGTTGAACTGACAGTTCTGGCAACACGATATAAAACAGGTTTTTTTATTTCATAATAATTAAATTTATGTCATTAATTTTAATATATTTTTCACCTCCATTATTGATATTAAAATTTTTACTTCATCGTCACTCCAAAAAAGTCTTCCTGACGCCATTATTATTAAAAAAATAATAATTTTTCGTTCATTTACACATACAAAGATATAAAATGTCAATTTACTAATACAATGACATAACTCAACTCAATCCCACTAGTTTCGTGGAGTTGAAATGGATTTAACGAAAACTCAACTCAACTCGTGTTTCCATGGGGTTCAACTCGAGTTGAACTCGAGTTCAACTCGTCATGGAAACAAGGTATAAGTACCATTTACACGATCAAATAAAATCAATATTTTATTTGATGAAAAAAGCTGTCAAATGAAGCTGTCAAACATTTTGCATTTACACTATCAAATAAAATCAAAATTTTATTTGATGAAAAATCTGTCAAAATACAAGCGAAAAGCATTTACACGATCAAATCTATTTGACGTGACGTCATATTTGACAAATTTATTTGAAATAAACAAAATATATTTTGATTTGAGATTTTATTTGACAGGATATTGGATGGACCATTTACACGCTCAAATTTATTTGATGGATGAGTCATTCAAATAAAATATTGATTTTATTTGATCGTGTAAATGCTACTAATAACCAACCCAAAGTGCGGTATCGGTCGGTATCGTTCTGATTATCCACACACATTTATATAAAATTTGTATTCTTTCTCGAATTTCGAAAATTTCCGAGGGTGCGTTATGAAAATCTATAAGTAAAATTATATTTTAGTAGTTGGCATTGTAATATTATAAAAAAAATAGAATTTCCAATTAAAATTATTTTTTTCCCAATTAAAACGAAAAATATTACATTAAAATCAAGTGAAAATAATAAAATAGTGTATGGAAAATAATTTATACAGAAAATTTAAGTGTTTTAATGGATAATTCCATCAAAAAAATCTAATTTAATTTGTCACTAATTGTAAAAAAAGAAGACAAAAAAATTTTTTTTTTTATTAAAAAGAAAATTTATGCTGTGCTTTTAAATATATATATATGTATATACATATATGTATATATGGATATTATAATGAGGATTAGACAATTTCAGGATATACGCATGAAAATTTTCGAAAAAATGAAAAAATTTTCATATTTCTAAACAAAAAAAATTGGATTAAATTATAAAATAAAATTATTAAAATTAAATTTGGAAAAGGTAAATTGTTATATTTTGAGAAGTAAATATAAATGAAAAAGAAAAAAAAATTCTAGTTCGCGCGAGGTGAATAAGAACGTTTTTTTTTTTCATTTTGGGGGGATTTTTTTTTAATTGGGGTTATGCGGGGCGTCGCGCCAAAGATGGACGTTCATTTTTAGTATAATTTTTTTTTTGTTTTTAATTTTATTTATATACGAAAATAAAAAAATAACTCAAAAATTTAATATATTTTTTTTTTTTTTAAATTGTGTTTTTTTTTCTATTGAATTGATAAAATTATAAGAAAAGATTTGGGCAAAATTCCAGTGGTTTTTTTTTTTGACGGACTGACTATATATGTTCTCAAATACAAAAACAAATTGTTGTACTACACATACAAACAAATACCAAATTGACTTTTTTGAATTAACAAAAAAGAAAAAACAGTCAAATGCATTTTTTTTATTTATAATAAAAAAACCTGTAATATTTGAAAAAATTGAAGTATGTACTACAATTTTTTTTTATTATATTTAAATTTGTTTTGTTTGTTTTTGTATATATAGTCAATTTTATTTTACGTTTATTTCAAAAGTTAGGGAAAACATTTTTTTTTAATTTAATTATAATTTCTAAATAATTAAAAATAAATAATAAAATATTGAAATAACAAAATTCCAATATTGTTTTGGTTGTTTTTCTGTTTTGGGCTAATTCAGGATCAGGAATCCCTTATATTATTTTTTTCAGGCACACGATAAATGCGCGCGTCTCTGTCTATCTTTTTTTTTTTAAACAATGTTTTTTTTTTTGCTAGAATTTTTTTTTTTTTAATATTTTTACCAAAATCTTACTTACATATATTTTTATACATATAATAAGTAATTAACCCTTAATAGTTCAAAAACAGCAGGTGAATTATTCCTTACTTTAAATTTGAAAAAAAAAAAAATAATCTGAAAAGTATTTTAATTTATAGTTTAAAATTAATATTTTCACATATGTTAAAAAATCACATATTTATTGGAAAGAATTTTATATATTTAAAAAAAAAAGTTATAAGGGATTTTTTTATTTGTGCGCATATTTCTGATTTTTATATTAATTTATTTGTTCTCACATATGGGATAATGTATGTGAAATATCCAGGAATATTTTTTATATATATATGATTAAAAAGGACTATTGTACTACAAAAAAAATATATCTTCTATATTAAATTTTCTCGTAAATTCCTCTATTTTTCGTGTATTTGGTAATTAACACATTGAATATATATTATCTCACCCACCAAAAAAATTTGTGCTGTTTTTGAACAATTGAAAGGTTTTTGACAATATAAGTAATTTAAAAAAAAAAAACTTTAAAATTTACCATCTGTTTATAGTTTTAAATTTATATATTAATTCGAAATTAGAGATAAATTATAATAATTGCATAATATAAGTTAATATATAATAGTAAAAAATCTCTTGAAACTTCAAAAAATGAGGTAAATAAATAATTGAATTTTGTATTTTATTATAATCAAATAGCAAAAAAAAAAGTTAGTAATATTATATAATAATAATTGGAATTTATTTGTAATTTAATATATATATAAAAAAAAATTTGACAATAGAATATTATTTATTTGTAATTATAATTATTTTTGTTGTTGTTTTCAAATGACGTTGGGTTTTAAGTTTATCTCATTAACCCCTCTTCCTTTCCAATAATAGAATTTGCCTATTTCTAATTATATTTTCAGTTTCACAATTCAATCTCCAAAAAATCAGAATTTCAGAATAGTAAATTTATATAAAAAAAATAAAAAGAAGAAAGGATATTGTTAAAGATCAAAAGTATATTATACCACATTTAATAATTTTATAAAATTTATGTGTAATTTTCTATATGTTATATTTGGTATATTTTATATATTTATACTTAAATATTAAATTCATTTATTTAACTATATTTACTGATCTGTATAAGTATCACAATCCTCAAATTAAGTAACTTACAATTTCAGCAAATTCTTTATAATATTTGGGATTAATACTAAATTCCGGAAAACGAAATCCCGGAATTTTAAAATTCAGAATTCTCGGTTTTACAAAATTCAGGAGGATGATGAACGTTACTTAACTCTAAGTAAGCTCAAACGGTCGAAAACCAACTGACAGCACAAAAGCCCAAAAGATCGTTTTCGCACCCTCTCTCTTCTCCCCTTAGGCATTCATTATTTAGTTTATTAATATTTTGTTAATTATTTTATTAACAAAAATAATTATTAATTATTTTGTGAGTATATCTCGCCTTAATCAATGCCACACAGAGAAAGTTATAAAAATCGCAGGTCGAAAAGTTGAAGTTGGGCTTTCGAGCAAATAAAAATACGATAGTTCTGGGCTTAAATGCGTTAACGCATTGTGAAATTAATTTGCGAAAAAGAGAGTAGGTATATATTCGCTTTTTCCCAAAGTATTACAAAAAAAAATGTTTCTTCCGGGATTTCGTAATCCGGGATTTTATACCCAACCCATAATATTTTACATTTTTCTATGATAACTAAATATGTAATACTAATATCATAAACATGATTTATATATTTTATATAAATACTTACTAAAATAATGCTCAAGAAATCTTATTTTCATATATAAGTAATGCTAATTATTTATTTCTAATTTCTAATAGAATAATATCTCAGATCATAATAATTTTAAAATCCATCTAATAATTTCAATTTAAAAAAAAACAACAGAAATTTAATTTATATCAAAATTAAAATTATGTCAACTATAGAAAATTCACATGATATATCCAGTTTAGATGATAAAATTAAAGATACACAGGCTAAAGTTGATGAAGTTATAGTGATTGTAAAAGAAAATATTTTTATAAAATTAAATGAAAGATCAGAAAAACTTACAGATTTAGAATATCGAGCTGATGCTTTAGAAAAAGGTGCATTACAATTTCAAAAACAATCAATTCAATTGAAACAAAAATATTGTTGGAAAAATATTAAATTTATTTATATCATAGGATTAATAATTGGAATTATGCTGTTAATTATTATAATTTTATTGATTATTTAATTTATTTATATTTAGAGAAAAAGTTCGTAATACGTTATATACAGAGAGTATATATAACAAAACCCAAAACAACTTTAAAAATTGGTAAACAATTTATTTGTTAAAAACAATATGAATTGCCAAGCATGTTTATCAATGAAATATCTAAAAATTTGTGATGATTGCATTTATTCATTTATTGCATAATTTATATATAAGTATATCCCACAATTACAAACTTAATATATATAATATAATGTACTTAATTTTTGTGTAATGTTTACAAAAATCATTGAAATTTTAAAATCATTTAACAAAACATGCTTGAATTAGAAGAAATATTTTTGATTTGTCCAAAAAGGATTTGAATCTTTGAATTTGTCGTTATAAATTAATGAAAATATTTATATAGAATTCAATTTTAAAATTATTTTGATGTCACTAATCCAACATATATTTTTTTAACAAGAATTAATTTAAATATTTTTATAAATTTTTATTTTTTGAATTTATCAAATTAATATATTTTATATTTTTCTTCTATTTAAAGAAAAAAAATCAAAACTGTATAATTTATCGTCTCATCGTTAAAATGTATCTGAAGTCCTAAAATCTACAATTATCAAATTGGTAAAATATTATTTAAAATATATCTTATATTAAAAATCTTAATGTTTCTCTTTTTAGATAACAAAAAACAGAAAAAGTAAATCTCATTAAAAGTATAACGAACCATCAAAAATTAATTTAATTTAATTTTTCCACACAAATAAATACAACAACAACAAAAAAAGCATTAGCTAAATATTTTCTATATTATTTTTGTATTGAACGAACCATGGATCCCCAAGGACCATGGTCGTATATATACAATCGTATTGGTGTACCAACTGTAACAACAGCTAATGATTTACAGCATTCCCATTTAGCAACAATATCAGCAGCAACACAAAATCCAAGTACATTTGTATTACAAGCTGCACATTCAGCTGGTTTATCTGGTTTTAATACAACTGGTGCTAGTTTTGTAACACCATCACAATTACCAACATATGATCCAACTGTATTAAATACATTATATCATCATGCTACAGCTGGTATACCAAAACCAGCACATTATGCTTCCACACCATTGAATGCAACACATCGACAATTACAAATAACACCAGTTGAAAAACCAGTTGAACGTACTCAACAACAACAGGCCTATAATCAACAACAACAATCAACGGGTAATTCAGCAGCATCATTTTATGCTAGTAGTGGTGGTGGTAGTAGTTCAACACCATCAGCTGGTACACCAACAGCTGCTGCAACACCATCACCAACAACAAGTGTTGTTACAACACCAACATTATCTTGGCAAGGTCAACAAATAAATACATTTGGTATATTACCACATGAAAATAAAACAACAAATAATTATCAAGATTATGGTAATTATGCATCACAAGATAATCGTTCTGAATCACCAGATGAATCATCAAATTCAGCTGAAAATCAATATTATCGACAACAATCATCTAATTATAATGATACTGGTAATTTTAATGCAAATAAATCAGCATTTACACCAACAGCAACACAACAACAACAAGCTTGTGCTATTGATGCAAGAACATCAGCAGCAAAAAAACAAAATTTATATAATAAATCTCGTAATAGTGGTAATAATCAACAGCAACAACAACAACAACAACAGCAGCAACAACAAATACAAGCTCAAGCATTACAATTAGTTCAAACAAAAGCCCAAACAAAAGCATATACAGATTTATTTACACAACAACAACAACAAGAACAAGATCGCAAAGAACAGCAAACAGATGAAAATTCAACATTAGGTTATTATGCAATTGTTGATGGTAAATTAGTATATACAACACAAGGTAATACTGCAACAAATTTAATATTGGGTAGTCAATCATCATCAAAAAATAATACAATAGTTGTTCCACAAAGAAAACAAATAAGTCCAACACCACAACAACAACAACAACAACAGAGTCCTTATTATGAAAGTTCATCATTACAATCTTTAGGCTCACCGAATACTCCAACAAATCAACAACAACAACAATCAAATAGTTCTCATTCAACAAATAATTCGAATAGTACAACTGTTGCTTATTCATCTGTGATACAAAGGGCTCTTCAACAACAACAAAATTGTTGGGGTCAACAGCCGCAAATTGGTGCCTTACATAATTTAGCTGCTGTTGCTAAAGCCCAACAAGAATTACAATTACAGCAACAACAGCAACAGCAGCAGCAGCAGCAACAACAACAACAACAGCAGGTTACTGAAAAATATGTTGTTACTGCACAGAATCCATTAACAGCACAATTACAACATAAAGTAAGTTTTCTTTTCTTTTCTTATATCTTTAAGTACTTTGGTTTTACCTTCATCATTTTTAAATCGGAATTTTATCGGATCTTAATTCAAATTGCAATTGGTTTTTCAAAATCATGAAGAATATTTTGTTAATTAAAAAAAAATTCACGATTATGAAAAGCAAGATTTTGAAAAGCAATATATTAATTAGACTCTAATGCCTGGTTTTCAGCCGCGACTAAGGTAGCCACAGATTTTTAACCAATAGGAATGCTCCTAATTTGATTTGCAGCTCAAGGCGTGACTAGGGAAAATTTGACTCAAGTACAGCCGCATTTTGACATTTCAGGTTATTGTCTACTTTAATTTGAAATTATTTAAAATTATCAAATTTTAAAATTCAAATTTGAAAATATCAAATTTTTTATTATAATTTCTTTAATTTAACATGAAATTAATTGTGACTAACTAAGCCATAAGTGAAAATCATCGGCAACTCACGAGCCAGAGTTTTGCCTGTGGCTAACTTAGACGCGATTCATATGACGCGAGTGAAAACCAGTACCGGGATTTAGCTAATCAAATTTTGGGAGGAGAGTTGTGAGAGAGTGCGAAAATAGAGAAAAACGATTTTGCTAACATGTTTTTCCCATTCCCTCCCTTCCAACACCCACTCCAAAATTTACTCGACAATGTTTTTCTTGTCGAGAAATTTTGGGAGTGGGAATTAATATACATTTGATATAGAATTGTGTCAATTGTGTTTGGAGCATATTTTAATAGAATTTTTTTTTAGAGTTTTTTATTTATTATTAACCCTTAAACTGATAACATATTTTAATAACAAAAACTGATAAGGTGTGTCCAATGGACCGATATGAAATAATGAAGAATTTTCTAAATTTATACAAATAAAAAAAATAAAAAAATGTATTTATTCATAGATTGATTCACCACCGCCTAAAAAAGCACCAGTGAAAAGAGCGCCACGTAAAAAGAAAGATCCAAAACGTGAAGAAAGTTACGATGATAATGATTATACAATTAATAATGCAGCAACTGCTGCTGATGCACATCGACAGCATCAACAACAACAACAACAGCAAACAAATGGCAATACATATTATGACTTAAATAATAGGTGGAATAGTAATAGTACTCAACATCAATCGGCGCAACAACAACAGCCACCACAACAACAAGTACAACAACAACAACAACCGCCACCACCACAACAAAATCAACAACAAAATATACCTAACCCAGCTGCACAATTTCCATATTACCCTGCTTTTCCACAACAACAAATTCCTTTATCATATGCTGGTATGAATCAATCAACTATATATAATCAACAGGCGCAACAACAACAACAACAACAACAACAACAACAGCACCAACAACAACAGCAACCACAACAACAACAACAACATCCACCTTCACAACCAGATACAGCACCAGCGGAACCAGAAAAACGTGACAAAGTTATTGTGCCGAATATTGAAGAAGAATTGGATTTCTTATCGCCCAGTACCGATTTAAAATCATCATATTCTGGTAATAAGGTAACTGTAGTCAATAATGTTACATTAAAAAAACCAGAAGAAACAGCAGCAGCTTTAGCTGCAGCTGCTACAGCAGCTGCAATAAAAAAATTACCTGGTGCAACAACAAAACCATCTGGTCCTGGTGCTGGTTTTATGGAAAGTTATTTGAAATTTTTACAAGGTGGTGAACGTGAAGATTCACCACCACCAGTAACAGCAAGAAGTCGCCGTCAGCCAGCATCATATCAACGACATAATACAAATAAAGCTAATGCCGCAGCAGCAAATGCTGCTTCATCTGCTACAAATGCATCAACAAATGCCGGTACAACTGTATCACCAACTGGTGTTGGTAATTCTACAACATCTAATAATTCTATAATTACCGGTAGTAATACACCAACAGCTGCTGCCGGTGTTACAGTAAATAATATTGCTGGTACTAGTGGTGGTGTTAGTGGTACTAATAATAATAATAATAATAGTTCTGGTAATGTTAGTGGATCAAGCGCGACGATAAATGCTCAACAAAATAAACCAACTGGTAATAATAGTCCAGTTAAAAGAAAAGCATCAGATGATGAATCAAATAAACAGCAAACACAACAGCAACAACAACAAGTTCCTACAAGCCCATTAACAGTGCCGAAAAAACGACCGCAAATGCAAATGCAAATGGCAGCTGCTGCGGCAATGCAAAATCCAAGCAATAATTTATTTACAAATCAATTCCAATACAATCATCATTTACAACAACAGCAACAACAACAAGCAGCTGCAGTTGCTGCTGCTGCTGCATCACAACAACAACACCAAGGTAGTAGTGGCAGTGGTGGTACAACGACACCAGCAACAATAGCAGCAGCTGCTGCTGCAGCAGCATCAACAACAACAAATGCACATCAATTTCAAACACCAACAATGGAAGAAGGTGCGTTCTTTTATCATCACTTATTTCCACAACAATATAGGAATTGGTGATATTTGAGTTATTTTTAGGAATTAAAGTAGTTGTTTTTTTTTTTTGGTAAACATAAAAAAAAATATTACAAAAAACAAAAAAAAAAAACAAAAATAATATTAAATATAATTAAAATAATTTTAGGATATAATGAGAAGAAAAAAAAAACAATATGATAAAATATAAAAATTAAAAAAAAAAAAAAATAGTAGAAAAAAAAAGTAATTTAAGAGAAAAATCAGAAAAAAAACTAACAAAAAAAAAATACATTTTACTGGGAGGTTTTTTTTTTTAAATGATATTTGTTGTCTATAAATAATTTTGTTATTATTATTATTCCTGATAATCGTGGGGAAATTTTAAAAATATTAAATATTTAAAATTCAAGGAAAAATCATTTTAAAAATTTTTTAATAATAACAAAAAAATTAAAATTAGCTTTTCTTTATATTATTTGAAATAATAAATATAGAAAAGCATTTAATTTGTTATTTTACATCATATTTTTTTTATTATTTTATTGTTGTCCGTGCACGTAGAATTTTTTTTTTATGTCCCAATAATGAAATTATTTTTTTTTATTTATATCAGTTTTTTTTTTTTTTTTGAAAATATTTTTTTGCTAAAAATTTTTTTTCTTCAAAATTTTGAAATTATGATTTTATTAGAGATAAAAAACATAACAGCCATATATATATATATATATATATATATATATAGGTATGTGTATATAACAATAAATTAAATATTTAGCTTGCCTACAAAAATTAATTTTAAAAAAATAATAATAATTTTAACTATAAATAATTATGGGGTAGAGTGATTTGTAAATTATACAGAAAAATAATTAAAAAAAAAAAACTACAATAATAATTTAAATAATAATAATGAAGAAAAAAAATCCTGAAGACGAAAAACAAGAAATAATAATAATAATATTTTTTACAAAAAATGATTACAGTGAAAAATGAAAAGAAAATTTATAATTTGCCATAATATTATTTTTATATTTTATATACAAAATTTTCTTTTTTTTTTTTGCTAGATTTATTTAGTTATATATATATACAATATATATATATGGGAGATATTATTGTTGTAGAATTAATATATTATATTAATATAGGTGATCGAATTATTATTGAAATTTTAAAAGAAAGAAAGAAAAAAAAATTATAATTTGTGATTAATTTTTTTTTTTTTATTCTTCTAAATTTTTCTTCGATATCATATTTCAATTTATTGACTCAAATATCAAATCAATATTATTAAAATTTGAATACTCTGTATTTTTAATAGTATTTTTTTTAATTAACATTATAGAGAAAAAAAATACTATTTAATGCAGAGAATTTTGTAATTTCAATATAAGATTAGGATAGTAAATCATCACACGCTTCTTGTTTATAGAAATATAAGGTCAATCGATCATTTGCAATTTTATGAAACAATTTAGTTGCGTGAAATAATCACATAGAAAATAAATTGAGGTCCGCGCACTTACGATTTCAAATTGCAATAATTAGCCGAAAATTGCGTTGAGTGATAGACGTAATTTTCGGTCGATGCAACTATCGTTTTTAAATCAAATACACGTAATTAAATTAGTGTCCAACAGTGAAACATTAAGTTTTTTTAGTTGTTTAATGCGTAAACAATATTTTTTCATGCAACTTAAAAAAAATTGCAAGTGCGCGGGAAGCCCTAATAGTATTTTTTATTATATTAAATTTTTGAATTATGTAAAAAAATTTTTAGTCTCTTGTATATACCCGCTGTGTGGACGATTAAAAAACCCATATTTTTTGTATAAATGGCTTTAATATGCCAGTTCGTTTTTCTCTTATATATATCTCGTTTTCATCTCGTTTAAGAAATTCAAATCCGAAAATAATGGTCTGGTCTTAACATTCGAAATATTCGAATTACGAGTGATTGTCCGAAATGTTTGCTTAATGCGTAAACAATATTTTTTCATGTCAATTTTGTAAGGAATTACGGATAGTCGTAATACCCAATTTACGATTAATTTTACTCGAAACAAAAAAATGGTAGGTTGACGAAATTTCCGACAATCACATGTAATTCGAACATTTCGGATGTTAGAGAATCTGAATCATTATTTTTTTATTTAAGAAAATTAATTAGTTTAATTATGGTATTTCGTTCATCTTATTTCCTCTGTCTGTCTGTCATTATAACAATAAATTTATTCATCTCTTTGTTTTTTTTTGTTGGTCAATTTTTCTACTACTACAAAATAAAAATTTTATATTCTTCTTCAGTGTTTTAAGCATGTCAACTAAATAATTTTTTTTCTAGTGCAGTATTCAATTATGTTAAATAATAATATATACATATATATATATGTATATATTTTAATCAATTAATGTTAAATATTTAGTTTAAAAGTAAAATATATTAATAATAGTCTACAATATTTCTCCTCCCCCTCCCCCCTTATTTACTTTCAAACAAATTGTAAATGAAATTTTTGTGTTAATTTTTTTAATTTTGTATATTTTTGTTGATTTGGAGAAAAAAAAAAAAAAGAAATGTTGAAACTCGTGTATAAAGTAATAAACTACAAAACAAAAACCACATTTCTAAAAAAAATATTAAATAATTTTTTATTATAAAATGAAAATCTCAATATAATTTTTTTTTATATATATATATATTAAATATTTAAATATAATTAAAATAATAAAAAATAATAATAATAATGGTTGTTCAATTAATATTTTTGTAGACGACAATTTGCTACTGGGACATAATTTTTTTTTTTTTTTTTTAAATTATTTAAGATTTTTTATTTAAAAAAAAAAATAATAATTAAAAAAAAAAAAATTAAACTAAATTAATTTTTTTCTTCACAGTCTTTTATTTTTTTTTATATATTATGTTATAAAAAAAAATTTCTATATTATTATATTTTAATGTTTAAGAACAAAAAATTTAAGTAAACAAGAAAAAAAAAAACAAAATTTTTTTTTCTGTTTGTTATTTAATATTTTATAGAAGAAAAATAAAATTAAAAAAAAATAAAGAAATTTGAGGACGTTTTAAAAAAAAACAAAAATTAAAGAAAAAATTAAATATAAAAAATTTTAATGGATAGAAAAAAAAAATATTAGCAAAAAAAAAATTTAAAAAATTAATAATAAAATATTGAGTGTGTTGGCAGGCAAGCAACTTCATTTTTTTTGTTTTATATCACACACAACTAAAAAAATGCATTCAAAAACACATAAATAATTAAATTTGTAAAAACAAAAGGTTAAAATGCATAATTTTTAGGAAAATATTCCAAGCCAATTATTTTTTTTCATTTTCTTGTTTTTTTTTTTCTTTCTTTGAAATTTAATGTTTTTTAAAAAAAGTAAAATTTTAATTTGCTCATTCTGGAAAATTTAAAAAACAAAAAAGAGGAAAATTTGTAAATAAATGAAAACAAAAAAAAAATCATAAAAAAAAAGTCCCACAACAAAAAAAAATATAAATAAAATAAAAATAAAGAAAAAATGATAAAATATAAAAAAAAAAAAATAAATATGAAAAACTATTTTGTAAAATAAAAAAAAAATAATTATAAATAAATAAAATATATTAATTTTTAGGGTATACACAACAACAATACATACACATATTCTTTTTTTTTTATATATAATTTTGAACAGAATTTTTAAAATGCGTTAAATAATTTTTGGAAAATATTTGTGTAAATACATTTTTTTTTTAATTTAAATATTTTGTACAAAATATAGAAAAGAACACCGCGCGCAATTTTAATTAAGCAAGCAACATATTTTGGGTTTAGTAATCTTAAATTTATTTTTTTATTTTTTTTTTAAATGAGCAATTAATTAATTTTCATATTTTTTTTTTTTTTTAATTTGCAAATTACAAGCCATAATTATTAATTTTTGTTTTTTTTTTGTTATAAATTTCCATCATTAAATTATAAAATTTATTGGATCCTTTTTGAATTTCATAGAAATAAAATTTTGATTATCACCAATAAAAAAAATTGATGAAAAAATAAACGACCAAGTAAATTATATTAAAATAATTTTTTATTTCATATTTTTAAAATGAGTTACTTAAAAAAAAAATATTAATTTCTTTAATGATAAACCAATTTTGAATTTATTTCATTATATTTAAATTGGGGGGGAAAAATGAAAATACAAAATTTTGGATTAATTTATGATTGTGATACGTCATACTAAATATTTTTTTTTGTGAATTAATTAAAAACAAAATATTTTTAATATAATTTAATTATCCATAACTCATTTCACATATTCTTGGAAAATATTTTTATATACTTTTTGATATACAATTTTCAGTTTTGGTGTTGACACCAAAATCACTTTTTATTTGAAAAAATGCTTTTCTGGGTTCAATAAATTAATAGATTAATAAATTTTTTCATTTCAAATATTTTTTATTACGCAATTAATTTAATAAATACAAAAAAAAAAATTATATGAAAAATTTCGAAAATAAATTTTCTCCGAATCCCCATAACTTTTAAAATAGTTGGAAAAATGATTTCTTCTTTTAATCGCCATAATCATCATTTAAACAACAAAAAATTAAACAATAAAATTGAGAATTTTAAGAACACGAAAATTTAAAAAGGTCGCACACAACAAAACTGAAAATTCAAAAATTTCAATTTCTAAATAATTTTCTAGTTGTTGTTTTTGTTTGTTTTTCTATTTGGGTCCAATTTTATTAAAAAAAAATTATGTACCGAAAATTTTTGGAAAATTAAATATCCAACATCTTGTTTGCTTGCGCGCGCGGCGGATGACACCTAATTTAAATTATTAATAAATTATGCAATTTAAAAACGATTAAGAAAATCAAATTAGAATTAAAAAAACAAAAAAACAAACGGTGGTTATTAAATTTAAAAAATAAAAATGAAATAGTTTTTATTTAGTTTTTTTTTCTTCTTTTTTTTTTTTTATAGATTTTTAAGAAAAATCATAAATATTTAAAAAAAAATTAAAATTCTTTATTGTAGACATCTAATACCCAATTTGTTATTAAATTTGTAATTTTAGTTTTTTCTTCTATTTTTTTTTTTTTATTTGAGAAAAATTAAGAAAACATTAAAAAAAATTTTGAATAAAAAAAAAACTTATGTTAATTAAAAATGAAAAACAAAATTTAAAATTTTAAGTGTAAAAATTTTTTTCTTATTTTTTATTGCTATTAATTAAATTTATATATAAAAAAAAATACAAACAAAATATTTTATTTTAGAAATTATATATAAAAAAAAACAAATATCTATATACATAAAAAATATATAAATATAATTATGATTTTTTTTCTTTTTATTGAAAAAACTAAAAAAAAAAATGATTTAAGAATAAAAAAACGTGAAAATATTAATAAAAACAAAAATTATATATATTAAAAAAAAAAATAATAATATATTTTTTTTATTTCATCTTTTTTTTTACTATTATTATAAACAAAATATATTTTTAAAAAAAATAAAATATATATAGACTCTCCCAGTAGCAATTTGTTTAAAGTCGAACACAATTTTATATAATTGAAAGAAAAAAATATTATTATATTTTTTTATTTTTTAAATTTTGAGCTTTTAAAAAAAACACACACTAATAATTTTAAAAAAAAACATAAAACTTGTCTCTAAAAATATGCAATTTTTTTTTTTATAATTTTTTTTATTTGTGAATTTATAACTAAAAAAAAAAATTTTGTAAAATTTTACTGAGTACAAAGAAATATGAGATTTCATACTAAATCCCGGATATCGAAATCCCGGAATACGAAATCCGGGAATTTAAAAAAAAAATCATAATTCTGGGGGTGTTTCAAAATTCCCGCGGGATCAAATTGATGCGCGGAACAACATGTACTCAAAGCATCGTTAAATTAATTTTCGGAAAAAATTTCGAAATTAGCTTTTTCCCAAAATATTTAAAAAAAAAATGTTTTTTTTTATTCCGGGATTTTTTGTATTCCGGGAGGGATATTTCAAACCAATATCCCAAAAATATAATATCAATAGTTAAAAACATTTTTAATCTAGCTAGACGAATTTTACAAGGGAAAAAGCTAAAAAAAAAATAATTGGGAAAAACTATTTTAATTTTTTTTTTTGTTAAAAAAATTATGTAATATTAAAATAAAAAAAACAAACAAAAATTTTTGTATATAAAAAAAATTAATTTAAATTTTTAATATTTAACAATTTTCTTTTTTTTTTTAAATTAGTTGTGTTATTTATTATAAATTGGTTAACTAAAATTGTATGTTAAAATATGGAATAATTTTTTTTAAAAAAAATATTTTTTTAAATTTTTGTTTTTGGTGTGTTTGTAGATGAAATTTTGTGTATTTTAGAGAGACACGTTTATGTTTTGATAAAATATTTTTTGATTTATTATATAAAAAAAAATTATTCAATTTATTTGTGTGATCGTAACGGAAAAACGAGAAAAAAACAGAAATTTGATTTACTATTTAAATAGAAAAAAAAAACCACATAAAAAAATTAAAATATTAATTCAAAATTTGTGCATAAAATTGTGGGAAAAGACAAATTGCTACTATTTTTCACCCATTTGAATATTGTCGCCCTTTATGTATTTTTTGCAGAAAAAGTGACTCCTGAAATATTGGGATAATCTTTACTTTCCGCAACTATTATAAATTTCGCCGTCGAGGCGAATTTTTAACATATTTTTGTGTTGTGTTTCGAGATTTTTGAAATACTTGAATTTTTTTTCTTTCGTTAAATTTCTTCCTCAAATTAAAAAGATTTCGCTGCCAAACCATTTTTGTTGTTGTTGGAAATTTCAGGTTTATAAAGTTATACTTGTAGTTTATAAATTATGTGATTTAAATTTATTTAATTTAAAAATTACGTTAATTTTGTTGACTATTGTTGACAATTTTTGTTAGTTTTTATTTTACAAGTATTTTTCTTGTCTTCATAAAAGTGTTAGTATTTTAAATTCATTGGTCAAATGTATAAATGAAATTATGAATTTAATTTCTTTACTTTATCGTTATTCGTCTTTTTTTTTTTTTTGCAAAAATATATATATATATATATTTTTATATATAATTTTATTAACATAAATTTCACAGATCTTCTAAATGATCCATTAAATTTACCACCAATGCGTGAAGCATCATTACGTCAAGCTAAAACACGTGGATCACGTGGTATACAAGAAATAATGCAAAATTCATCTGGACATACAGATGAAATTGAAGAACCACCTGAATTTGGTGATTCTGATACAGATCCAGTTTGGACACCAGAAGATGCAGATGTAAATAATATATAATTTTTATTTTGTTTTTATTAAAAATAATAATAGAAAATGGAAAATATCAATAACCAAATTATTATTATTATTTTTTGTGTGTTTGTGTTTTGTGTGTAGAGTGATGGCGGTCAAAAAGGTTCAAAACGTAAAACATCTCGTCGTGCTAAAGTTTTCTCAAAATCACCAAGACAACGTGTCATGAATTTTCAAACACAACATAATAATACACATCATAATACACAATCATCTGGTCATAATGTTGGTCAACAATCAACATCATCATCATCAAATCATTCCACAGAATTTAATGTAAAAAAATATATATACATATATTAATTTTTATACTAAATTTTTTTTTTTTAAATATGCAATGTTTTGTAGACTGGCGATTTCGTTGTATTACGTTCAAATTTATTCCAAGATTGGCCACCAATATGGCAAATGGATTCAAAATCAGTTTTACAAAAATTTGAACCATTCTTTCAAAATGGTAAAATGTTATATAAAAATATGTGCAAAGTAAGAAAAATAATTATTTAAATTATTATAGTTTTCAATTAATATTCTTTTAAAAAAAAAATATATATTTTTAGTACTCTGGATTAAATATAGATTCAAGAAAATTATATGTTAAAGCACCAGTTAAAATTCGTGGTCAAAGTGGTACACAAAAAATTGTTGAATTTATGAGATCTGAAATGGTTATTGATGATTCAGAACAATATATTGAAAAAATAATGAATGATTATTTATGTCATAAAGATAATTTTGAAGTTTATGTACAAACAATGATATCACAAGCATTAGATCCAAGTTTCTTTGGTGTTATATTAAAAGAAAATGGTAAAAAAAAAATTTTTTAAATTCTTGAAAATTTGAATAAAAAAAAATCATTTCTTTTTTTCTTCTTATATAGATGAATATTTTTTATCAAGTATAAAACTTATTGATGCAATATTAGAAAATTCTAAAAAAAAATTAATATCAATTACACCATGGAATCGTAGTATAATATCATCAATTGAAACATGGCCTAAATCAAATACAATTAACGAACTTGAAGAAAATAATAAAAATGAAAAAAATTGTTCTGGTTGTCATCAATTTGGTATTTCTGTTAGATTTTTATTATATGGTCAACCATATGATTTTGGTACATTAGAAGCAGTACAAGTTGATTCAAGAATTTGTAGTGAAAAAGTATATATATATTTTTTTAAAATAAAATTCTGTTTCTATTTTAAAATTAATATTTCTTTTAAAGGATTTATATTTTTGTCGTATATGTGCAGCTAGAGCAACATTATTACATAAAATTGCCCATGCTAAATATACATTATTTGTGACATGTTCACAAAAAGTTACTGATATACAACAAATGGATCCAACAAAACCATCTACGGGTATACTTAATGATCTGCTGGCAGATAATCAGTGGTTAGATGAGGTAATTTAAAACAAAAAAAATTATGTTAAAATATTCAAAAATCGGAGAATTGGAAAAATTCTTAAAAAAAAAAAATATGTAGAAATTTAAAAAAATAAAATTCAAATTTAATTAGTAATTAAAATTTACTTTATAATTTACTATACTAAAAAATTTTATATTAAAATATTTCATATGTATAAAATTTCAGCTATTTTTCAACATTCGCAATTCATGGGCTGAAGTGGATAGTTTGGAACGACAAAAACGCTTTAACTAAAATAAATAAAACAGCATTGATTTTTTTTTTAAATAATAATGATAATGATAATAAATTTAAATAATAATAAAAAATATTAAATGTCATTTAGTACAAATAATAATAATCTACTAAAAATTTGTACTTATGAAATTAATAAATATACATTATAAAAAAAATATTTGTAATATTAAAAAAAAATAATTTTTTTTTATTCAATTTAGAAACCGAAATTCAATAATAATTTTTTTTTTAATAATGTTTGCAATACAAAAATATAATCAAATCAATTTTCCATTTGTAAAACAAAAAATTATCGATCGAAATTTCTTAAAAATTTATTTGTAAAAAATAATTATTATTATGCTTTACAAAAAAGAAAATATTTAGGTGCAGAAAATTAAGTTAAAAATGAAAAATGTAAAAAAAAAAAAATAATTATAATTTTAATTTCTTTTTCTTAGATTTATTTTATTTTGTTAAAAAAATAAAGAAAAATCGGATTTCAATAAAAAAAATAATAATAGCATTTTAATCCAATATGCCCTTGTTTTTGGACGACCCCACCACCCGCCTTAGATGGTTTCTATTAATGACGTAACGAAAGTTTCTCCCGTTGATTACATCTTAATCAATTTCATATTATTAATCATGTTTTGATTGTATCATATTTTACTTAAATAGTTATATTTATAGTAAAACTAGTTTATAGTAAAACTTTTTTTTAGCAACTTTTGGAAAAAGTTACTTCTTTAATTTGGCTTCTATAAACTTATATTTTCTTTTCTTTTACCTAAATTTTAAATGATAAAATTTTAAGTGATAAAATTACTTTTGTAAATTTATTTTCTTTTGTTTAGTTTATATTCCATATCAAAGTTCGAAAAATATAATTACTGTTAAAGTCAAAATTCCGGATCTTTGAATCAGTTTAGTTTTATAGACTACTTGTGTTCAAAATTTCACCCAAATTGTGGGAAAAATCTAGGTCATTCGTTTTTTTTTGCATAGAAATTGTCTGGAAATTTCAAATTTCCAGACAACGTAGCCCAAAAACCAAAGAAGTGGCTCTGTGGTGTAGCACAATATTTTATTGCCAACCATTTGCATAAAATTGGATCAAAATTTTATTTGGAAAAAATTGTAGTTTTGGTTTTTTAATACGATAATTACAGCTCCAGTTATCATTCACAGCTAAAAACATTATCCTTTCAATGCCTCTTAATATTTGTTAAAAATAATAGCGACACAATTTTCGACTTATTTCAATTGTATTTATTAAGAAACAAGATAATATCAAATTTATTAAAAAACAAGATAATATCAATATATTTAACTAGCTAATTTATTTATTATATATATATATATATTTATTTAAATTTATTTAGCCCTCAATTTATGAAAATAAAATTAATACGGTATTTTTAAATTAAATTAAATTGTCATATCGATTTTCTAGAAAAAGAAATATAATCCAATATTAAGTTACATAAATTCCAATAGATGACCTAGTGATGGTAAATAAAAATCTGGTATTAATTTTTTATCATCTTCATTATCTGATTCAAACCAATTTTTCACATCATTTAAATTATGAATTCCAGTACCAACCAATAGCGTTTGAAAACCACAATTTTTTCCAAATAAAATATCTGTGTTACTTCTATAAAGAAACAAATACAAAATTTAATTTATATATAATTTAATTTATTATTAGAAAAACATTATTTTACCTATCACCAATCATTAATGTTCTATGCGGTTCTATAAGTTTATTTTCCAATAATGATTTACAAAAAAATTTTGATGGTTTACCCATAATAGTTGCTTTACGTTCTGAACATGTTTCAATTGCTTTTAAAATACTACCAGTACCTGGTATAACATAATTTGGCATTGGAAATCTTTCATCTGTATTTGTAGCAATAAATAAACAATCTGGATTTTGTAAATATGATGCAGCTTTCATCATTTTTGGAAAACTAAAATGTTCATCAAATCCAACTATAACAGCACCAATATTTGGATCATCTAATTTATTATTATTTAGATATTCAGCTAAATTTGTATCTATTATATCTGAACAAATATCATTATGTTCAATACCAATAGCATCTAATTCTTTTGCTATACCAGTTGAACCAATAATATAAACTTTTTTATTAAATTTTAAACTATTTAAATATTCAGCAGCAGCATGTGCAGTTGATTTAATTTCATCCTATTTTCAAAAAAAAAAAAAAAACAATTTATTTTATAGAGGATAAAAATTAATTTTGATATTTAATTAGTTTTAGTATTTTCCTAGATTGATTTATGGGTTGTAAGCATGTAAGCAAAGTTTTAAAAATGTATAGGCATTTCCATTTCAGTTCTTTGAAAATTAATTATATAGGAAATATTCACTCCAAACTTATAGAGCTTTTACAATTTTTTAGGACTTTTTAACAATTTTTTAGGACTTTTTTATAGTAAAAAAATCCCTTATGTTAACGCTTTTTGTATGTATGTCCGTCGTCCGATGCTGACAATAAGCTCTTATTTAGCATATTAAACTGTCCACGTAACCATTCGTAGGTCCAATATATTATTTTCTAGGTCCAATATACTATTCTAAATTACATTTTAAAAATGTCCACGTGACAGACAAAAAATTTGTGACCATTCGTTGGAAAGGTAATAAAGAGCACAATACGATGGCACATCAGTAGTCCTATCCTACCAGTACATGCGCTGAATTTAAATATATGTTAATTTTAATCTTTAAAATGTAATTTAGAATAGTATTGGACCTAGAAAATTATAGCAAACGCGTTAGTATAGTGTAGAATAAAGCTAAAATTTCAATAGTAATAAGTTTTGAAGCCAGGCGCACTATAATAATGCAATGTAAATTATCATGTAACTTTTATTTAATTTTTACCGAAATTGATAATGGAACATATTTAAGAAAGTAGATTACTATTATAATTGGTTTCGTTTTAATAATGAACAAAAAAGATCCCATGATTATAAAACTACTGCATATTAGTTGCCTACACTTATTACATACCAATTTCATATTATAACCAAGTCCACTTGATTTTTTAAGAAATTCTTCTCTTGTTTTTGTTGAATTATTGGTAACAAAATAAACTTTTTTATTTATTTCTTGAAATTTATTAATAGTCTCACAACTTCCAGGTATTTTTTCATTGTATAACCATAAAACACCTTGTAGAAAGAAAAAAGTTTATATATATAATAAAGATAATGATGCAATTTATTGAAAAAATTTCATTAAAATTTACCATCCAGATCAGTTAATACTGTATCAAATGATTTCAACCAATTTTGAATTTCTTCTTTTGGTTTTTTATTTAATTCTATACAAAGATTTTTTTTATAATCTTTGTCACCGAAAAACATTTTTTGGATATTGTTAAACCTAAAAAAAAAAACAATATTCACACCATGTAATAATAAAATACAATTCTAATATTATTCATAGTCATAGGTTTTACTTACATGATTTTGCTTAAATCTTTGGATACTGCTCTGTTCATATAATATAATTATAGCTTAGTAAGTGGAATAATATATTCTTAAAAATATAAATCACAATTATTTCTATTAAATGAAAAAAGGCACGTAATGACGTAGCGTAGTGCTATAGCGAAGGAGATCTTCTCCTGAGTGACCGTCAAAATATTGCGAATTGCGGAAGGTGAACAACTCTGAATTCTGAATCTGATTCAGAAAATTTAAAAAAAAAGATAATTTTCACCCAATAGAAAAAATTAGTTCCATGCACTCGCTGTCGCTATGATTGACTTGCAACTTGCAACTGAGACTGAGTTGACAAAATTACATGAAATTTATAATGAAAAAAAAATTCTACTATATTTTCAAAATTTCTTTTCTTCTAAATTTTTCATGTTTATTAAATATTAATTTACTTTTTCTTTAATTAAAATATTCTTGTCACAGCCATATTTCACTATTTTAACACATACTTGAGTCCCTAAATCAACGCGTATGGCGTACGATTGCTGTCAAAAATTTAACATTGCCATATATGTATTTTGTATGGTACGCTCGAGATACGCGATGTACATAGCGACGCCGTACGCCGTAAGCGTTGCTTTAGGGACTCGAGTATATCTCGGTACGGGACGACGCAAATCGAGGTTTTGGTGTATATGATTTTTTATCAGAAAGCATTATTATACTGTTCGGAAACACTTGTTAACAGGTATCATCCTAATTTAAGTTGAACTGCCCAGAGATGTTACCAATCACATTCCAATCCAATTATAAACTCAATCTGCCTATTTACACGGACGAGTATACATATGCATGCAGCACTTTTCTCTCTTCGTTTCATACCCTCTTGCCGATAAGTTTTGTCGTGTTGAGATCTACGAATAAGAAATATATGGAAGTGGCATAAATGTTCCCTCTCTTTTTAACACATTAAAATTTTAATATATTGAAAAATTGTTTATGAAGCCACGATTTTAGTAGTTCTCTTTCCTTTTGCTCGCCGAAGTGTCAAATTAATAATATGAAAAATATTATAACAGCTGATTTTAGATTTACAGGGCTGGCTTATTTTTTTAAGTTTAAGAGTCTCAATATAAATTAACAATATTAACTAGCTAAACAAATTACTCTATTTTACTTTCCATTTGTATAATTATCGTTGCGCGACCTAAAATATTCCTTAGGATGATGTTTACTTGTATTTTTAAAAAAAAAAAAAAAATTATCTCCTTAAAAATTTATGCCCGAATTAAAAAAAACCTAATCCGCCCCTAATTTCTCATTTTTATATTTTGACAATTCGGCTAGCAAAAAAAGAGACAACTATGGTGTTGTCCGGCGTGGCTTCAAATTTTTATATTTATGCCCTATCCATATATCTTCTATATCGTTGGTTGAGATGTAGTGTAGTGCATGCTGTAGCTGTTGTAAATCGGGTCAATACTTCTAATCTACCAAGCAGCAATGCATTATTTTTTCTAGTTAAAATAATATCTATTGATATAATTTTTAGTACAAAATTCGTAGATCATAGTGAACACAGAATTCGCAATAAATAATTATTGGGGTGTTGCCAAAAGGCGGTGCGGTAATTTGAAAATCTGCCATTTTGTTTCCTATAATTTTTCAAATGTTTGACATTGACATGACACACATTTTTTAAATTTTTGAATATTTTAACAACAAAACAAAGTCGTTTTTAAGGAAATTCTACGTGTGCATAGTGCATCCCGCTAGAAGAAAGTTTTAATTCTTATTGTTTTACAATTAATATTTAACTCATCCAAATCGAAACTAAAGTGAAAATAAATAAATGGAATTTTGTTCAGGGAACAAAAAAAACATTGAAAAAAATCAATATAATCTTGACCAAACGATTAAAGAATTTGATGAAATTGATTTCTCATTAATATTGAGAAAAAGTTTTCACGTAACTATTGATGAAAGTAAACAAATCATTAAAAAAAAGGGAAATTTTAATTTATTCAATACAAAAAATAAAATACATAATAAATTCAATATTCAAAAGGAAAATAATATGTCGTCGTCATCCTTAGAGTACTCTAAGTCTAAGTCGTCATCAGGACCATTAAAAATTTTATCAACAAATGTTAATAATCAATTGGATGATAAAAATGATCAAAATTTGGAAGATTTAAGCTTAATTGCTGGTAAAATAGTTACAAATGCTTTACACATACCAAGAAGTCTTTTTTGTCCATTTTGTGCTGATGAGTAAATTAAACAATTTTGCATATAAATTTATAATTATTAACTATATAATTTTTTTTTTAATTAAATAATTTTTTAGATATATGTTTGAATTTACTCTTAAGGATCATTTAAAACGTAAACATACCAAAGAATTAGCAAAACGTAATGAAAATGATTTACCTGAAAGTGATCAAACATTAAATGATGATAATCATTTATGTCCATATTGTAATGCGGTTTTTTATATATATGGTTTAATACCAAAACATGTTGCTAATCATCATGGTAGAAATTGGTTACAACATTGGCAACAAACATATGGACAAAAATTATGTAAAAAATTAACAAAATTATCATCACCCGAAACAACAAAAGATCCTAGTATTATATATGCTGTATGTTCACCTGGTTTAAGTGATATTTTTGATAAATTAATTACTAAAGATTCTGATTCAATTTTAACTGATTCACCACAATTAAAATCAATACTTAAAAAAACACCAAATAAAAAAATACTACAATATGAAACAATAAATCGTATTACTATAAATTCACCATCTGGTATATCTATAAGACGTAATAAAAGTGAAATAATAAAACGTTCAATATCTGTACGTCGTGAATTACGATTTGATTTACCACCATTAAAGATTACACCTAATAATTCACCAATTATACGAAAACATCGTAAGTTATATGATTTATGGCGATTATGTAGAATTCGTAAAAATCGAAAATCATCTAATAATACTATTAATGATTCACTAAATTCAACAAGTAAAGACTTTTTAAAAAAATGTAAAAAAAATCAAAATGGTAGAAATTTATTACAACAAAATATTATTACTAGTACACCAATTAATTTATTAGATGAAACTGATGTTAATGATAATATGAAATGGATACCAAAAAAAATATTTGGTAAAAGATTTTCAAGAAATAAAGAAATTTTAAAGAATCGTCCATTATTATTTTCATCGGAACGTTATCAATGTGCTTGTTGTAATACATGTTATCAAAGTAATCCAGATTTATTAATTCATTTAAAAGAGAAACATCATAGTGCTAAATATTTATTAAGACCACATTATAAATGCGGTCAATGTGGTGTTAAATTTTTTCGGAATAGTTATTTGGTTAGACATTGTCATTTTCAACATACTCCACAAAAAAATTATAATATTCGAAATAATTTAAGATAAGAGTATAAAATTTTTTAATTAAAACATTTTTTTTTACACAGTTTCCATTTTTGATATTTAGTCTATCGATTAAAATGCTGTTTAGAAATTAAATTTTATTTTTTAATTTGAACTAATTATATTTAACTTACATTAAATAAGTAATGTTGTAATTTAAAATTATTCATAGGTAAAATGTTCAAATTAGTATTGATTACATTATATTAATCAATATACATACTATTTTGATCATTTGTAAAATGTTATTGCATTAATCAGACATGTATTGGTTAACAAATACTACATTGCTCTGTAATTTAAATTTATTATCTACTAAAATGACATCTAATATCTAAATACTTTTCCAAAGTTCGAAATAAAAGACTTATAAAGTTTTCTTTCTTTTTGATTATCAAATTACAAATTATTGATTTCAATAATATATAAAATATTTTTCATTTATACTAAAAAAAATTGTATTTCTTATTCACTTATTACTAATACTAACTACTTACTAGTACATAATATTTAATTAAAATATCCAAAGAAATGATATGATAAATTTTATTTATAATTTTATATAAATGCCAAAAATGATATTTATTAGTATAAAATTTAATAATATATTCAATAAAAATATTATATTTAAATTTATTATATATTATAAGAATTAAATTAATATTAATATATAATGATTTAATCTCTGAATTGCTTTTATTTTAAATTAAAAAAAATACGAAAAACCCAGGGTTTGTCAAAAGCACATTTCCTCAAAAAAATTTCTTTGAATGATTTTGTATAATTAAGCATTTTCATTAATTATATGAGTTAGGCAAATGATTTTAATTTATTTATTAATGCACTTAAAAGAAATATAATTTTGGAAAGTTTTCTCAATATATTTTTTTAAAAAATATTTTGTAGTTACGAAATCATAAGTGAATTAAAAATTGTAAATTTTTGATATTTGAAAGGCCACAACGGAAAGGGAAGATATGGAAACAATTTCTATAGAGACTTTAGTTATTTTTTAGATATCTGTTTGATACATAAATTTTAGCATTACATAATATTGGAAAATACTAACACCCTGTAAAATTAAAAAAAGTGGAGTGAAGATAATTGTATTTATATATACCAATGAATTAAATTTGTAACTTTTACGAAAAAGATTTTACTATCATAGCTTTTACAGAACTCAAAAAATTCAATTTCTTTAAAAGCTATTACATGTTTAATGTTGGAAATTTACCTTGAAGCGGGAGATAAAGAAAATTATGTTCTATTGAACTTATTATTTTATTATTTTCTGTCTATGTTTAAAATTTGGATACTCTACTATCATTAAGAGATGTAGAAGTTTGTGCAAACGGACAGACAGACAGAGTGGAACAAATACAACAATTTTTTAACAATTTGGTGCTAAAACACATATTTTATTTAGAATTTAGACTATTTAAAAATGTCTATACATTTCTAATGTTCGTAATAAAATCGAAAATCTTAATTTATATTTTAAAAGCACATATGTTATTTTTGTTGTTTTGTTCAAATTATAGATGGCGTATAAAAGTAACGATTTTTTCCATCAATTTCAAATATGTGTTAACTGTTCTAACAACTAGATAGCGTTTCTAGTTCTCTTTTTCGTTTTGAGTTGACATCGGCGTGACAATTTAAATGTCATAAATGTTTAGGATAAACTATTAAAAACCAAATATAAGAAATTGTATAATTTATAAAATAAAAATAAAATAAACATTGCATTATAAATGGTATAATATAAAAATCACAAAATCAGTATAAGATAATCTCATAATATTTAAAACAAAAAGGAAATTTTTAATTTAAATTAATATTTTAAATGGAATTCGATAATAAAATACAAATCAATGGTGATAATAACAACAGCATCAATAAAATTAATAATAATAATAATAATGATAAAAAATGTGGTGATATTTTATCATCATTTGATTATAAAATTTATTTTAAATGTTTAATATGTAATCAATTAATAAATAATCATAGAAATTTTTTAAATCATATTGAATTAAATCATAAAATTGATCAATTTATTACAAATAATGAATTTAATTTAAATAATACAATTAATTTCGATAATGAATTAATAGATAATGATGATATTGATAATAGTAATATTAATTATAAATATTCATTAAATAATTTATATACAAAATATGGTACAATTTTAATTACAAATAAATTAAATTTTCAATATTATTGTGATTTATGTAAAGTAAATTTTTTAGAATTTATACAATTTATGAAACATACAAATTGTAATGAACATTTAATTAAAATTGAAGATCAAGGTAAATATATATATATATATACAAAAATATTTAAAATATTAATATCTCGAATCAATATTTTCTAAATATACTACAATAATTAGATTTTAATAAACTATATAGGATATAGGATAGCAAATAACTCATCCCTATCTTTGCTCTGATAGCAGAGATCATGTAAATTTCTAGTTTGAGTTGAAAAATATTATATTGAAATATATAAATATTTCCTAGTGTTCAGGAAATTCAATTGTTCAAAATAAATGAGTTTCCTGAAAACTACGAGTATATTCAATATATTCCATCAAATTTGGTATTTATTTATTTAGTTGTTAGTCATACAATCAGGCGCCAGGCCCCTACAACGATTGTTAGTAGAGCAATTATAAAAAAATACTTATATACCTAATTAGTTTTTACAGATAAAAAGGAACCAATTTAGTTCAAAATTTAACTAGAATGTAAGACATTCATTGGCACTCACATATATACTTAAAATCTTTGTTTAACAAATTATAATTTTCTTTCTCAAATTTATATTATACCAAATTCCTAATATACAATTCTTTTTTTTTGTAGAAAATACCGAAGAAATTAAAATTGAAGTAAATTTTGAAGATAAAAATCAGATTAAAGCAGAAAATATCAATGATACAATTCAAATAAATGATACAAATCAAATCAATCAAATAAAAAATGAAATTAATGATATCGTTAATAATCATAACAACGATGTTGATAATACAACAAATCAAATAAAAAATGAAATTAATGATATAAATCAAATCAAAGAAATCGATAATGATGATGACAACGAAGATGATGATACTGATGATGAAAATTGTACATTTCAAGATATTTTAGAAGCAGCTAGAAAATTTTTATCATTTAATTTAAATCCAAAAATAATTGATAATAATATAATAAATAATGATAATCACAAAATAAGTGTACGTAAAGAATATTCTGAAGGTATTAATCGTGAATCATTAACATGTAATTATTGTAATAAAGTCTATTCATGTTTACCAATGTTACGTGAACATATTCGTGTACATAAAGGTGATCGTATAATATTATGTGATATATGTAATAATGGTTTTTTACGTACTGGTTATTTAGATGAACATAAAAAATTATTTCATTCATCAGATAGTATATTAAAAATACCAGAAAATAATGAAAATGATAATAACAACAATTTAGAATGTATAATATGTAAAAAAATATTAGCAAAACGATATGCATTACATGAACATTTAAAAATTCATTATGGTGTTAAACCATTTAAATGTAAATATTGTAATTTAGAATTTTTTAGAAAACGTCTATTAATATTACATGAACATCAAATACATAATTTCAAATTATTTATATGTAAAATATGTAATAAAAATTTTAATAATATTAATGAATTAAATGAACATAAAAATTTAATACATATAAAAAATAATATTAAAAATGATGATAATAATAAAAATTTAATATGTCGTTATTGTAATAAAAAATTAGAAACAAAACAAAAATTATCATATCATGAAAGATTACATGAATTTGGTGATAAATATAAATGTGAATTATGTAATAATAAACCATTTACAAATTTTTATAGTTTAGAACAACATGAACATACACATAAAGATATTGAAAAACAATATCAATGTAGAAAATGTACAAAAAAATATTTAACAGAATTAACAAGATCATTGCATGAATCATCACATTTAACTGAAAATTTTAAAAGAATATGTAAATATTGTAATATGAAATTTGAAATGCAAATTGAATTAAATGATCATATAAAAATTCATAAAAATATAATAATAAAAAATGATAGTAATGAAAATAATTTAATAAATAATAATGATATTAAAAATGAAAATTTTATTAATAATAATGATAATAATAATATATTTAATAATCATATTGAAGATATTACATTAATTGATTTATTATTAAAATGTAATTTATGTAATATTAAATTTGAAAATTCAAATGAATTAAAATTACATAATAATGAAAATCATTCATTATTGAAAAAGACTAATAAATTAAGTATTAATAAAAATATAATAACTAAAGAAGAAGATGAAGATTTAATTTGTTCAATTTGTAATATGAAAATGAAAACAAGAAAAAGTTTAATATACCATAAACGTGTACATAATGTTGGTGATAAATTTAAATGTAATATTTGTGGTAAATTAACAGGTAATCAATATGTATTAAATAGACATATTCAATCACATGATAATAATATAATAATAAAACCAAATATTAAACGAAATTTAAATAAAATTAAGCATAATATTAATAATAATATAAAAAATGAAATTTTAATAAATAATAATAAAAAAGAAGAAGAAATAATTAAAATAAAAGATAATTTATTAAATAATATTAATATAACAAATGAATTATTAAATAATGGTATAATAACAACAACAACATCATCATCAACAACAACAGCAGCACCACCACCAACAACAGCGATAGAACCAATGCAACCATTTGAATCATGTGATTTAGATGATTTAGAAGAAATGCTTAGTTGTCATATTGTTAAAAAACCAGATATTGAAATTAATCAATATAAAAAAAGGAAATCTATTATACAAGCACATATTATATCACCACCATTAATACCAACATCTGTAATAAATCGTAATAATATTATACCAAATAATAATATTATAACACAACAACAATATCAACAACAACAACAACATCAACAACAACCACAAATTATTAGAAAAACAACAAATTCCATTCCATTAATGCAAACAGTAACACCAACAATACCAACACCAACAAATTTCCAAGAAACAACAAATTTATTACAATCATCATCATTATCACCAACAATTATTCAAACATCAACAACAATACCATTAATATTATCATCATCAAATGGACAAATAAATTCAATTAATAATATTAATAATCATATTATTAATGATAATTATATAAATTTACAATGCCAATATTGTGATAAATATTTTACAAAAATTAATGCCTTAGATAATCATACACGTATTCATATGAATGATAGACCATATAAATGTAATTATTGTCGTGCTGATTTTTGTTTAGAACAATCAAAAAATTATCATGAAAAATTACATATTGATGGTAAAATAATAGTAAAACCAAAAAATACAAATGAATTAAAAAAATTTAATTGTAATTATTGTTATAATTCATTTTTTACATTACCAGCATTAGATCGTCATATTGATTTACATAAAAAGAAATTAAATACAAATAATTTAGATAATATATATCAAATATCATGTACAATATGTACAAAAAAATTTCAACAAGAAAGTTCAAGATCATATAAAAAACATATGATATCACATGGTATAATTGAAACATATAAATGTAAATTATGTTTAAAAGAATTTATAAAAGATGAAAATTTAATACGACATATGAAATGTCATATTAATGATACAAATTCAATTAATGAAGAAAATAATCAATTACAAGAAAATCAACAACAGGAAAAACAGCAACAAGAAAATCAACAACAAAAACAACAAGAAAATCAACAACAACAACAACAAGAAAATCAACCACAACAACTACAACAACAACAAAATAAACAACAGGAACAATCACAACAACAAATATATAAATGTAATTATTGTCCATCAATATTTACATTATTATTAACAAAAAATTTACATGAACGTATTAAACATAATAATAATAAAGATAATAATAAATTAATAAAATCAACATCAAATGATCAACAACAACAAAATTTTTATAATAATAATAATAAAACAAATAATATGAAAAATACAACAAAACAACAACCATCAACATATAAATGTCAACAATGTAATAAAATATTTACATCATTATTAATATTAAAATCACATTTACGTATACATGTACCAATAAATAATAATAAATTATTATCATGTACAAATGATAAATGTGAATTATTATTTAATAATAAAAATGAATTAAGAATACATCAACGTCAACATATTGATCCATTAAAACCATTTAAATGTAATATATGTTATAAAGATTTTAATAAATTAATAATATTAAAATTACATCAAAAGCGTCATAATAATGCAAAATATAAATGTAATATATGTTTAATAACATTTAAAGAACGTTTATTATTACAAGAACATAAAAAAATTCATAAAAATAGTGATAAACGATATAAATGTGAATTATGTCAACAACATTTAATATCAGAAAAACATTTAGAAAAACATATTAAAATTAAACATTATAATAATAATAATGATAAATATAATAATAAAAAAATTATTAATAATAATGATATTGATAATAAAAATAATATAGAAATTATATCAATTCCAATGTTATCACCAATTAATAATAATAGTAATGATATTATTAATAATAGTGATTTAATAATTGAAAATCAAATAATTGAACAATCAAATATTGATGATATATTAGATATAAATGAAGAAGAAGAAGAACAACAACAACAACAAAATCATCATCATCAACAACAACAACATCCAAATCAATTTAAATGTGATGATTGTTTAAAATTATTTCCAAATGAAATTAAATTACGTATTCATAAAAGATTACATACAATAAATCCATTTAAATGTAATATATGTAGAATGCATTTTAAAACTGAAGAACGTTTAATTAAACATCAAATTGTACATAATGATGAAACTGTTGGTAAAGCATTTTCATGTAATATATGTTCACGGGTATTTAAAACAAAATTAAAATTAAATTGTCATATTAAAACACATTCAAATGATAGACCATTTTCATGTCCAAATTGTCCATTAACATTTAAAACAAAAGGACATTTTAATGAACATTCTAGAATGCATACTGGTGATAAACCATTTAAATGTACATTTTGTGATATGGAATTTGCTAGATCAAATTATCGTTTACAACATGAAAGAAAACATCATAATCGGAAATAAAAAAAAAAATTTTTTTTTGAAATTATAAGTGGAAAATAATTTCAGTTTATTTGATGTTTTTTTTATATAATGAGCCGCTCAGAAGCCAATGTGATTAAGTCCATAAAACATAAATCGGAGAAAATCAAGGCTTTTAAAATATTAATTTTAAGAATTTCTTTGGATGAATTATTTAATCAAAAAGGATGTAAAGTATTTTTGAAGGTGTAGGTTATACAACTGAACAAGCTTCAAAATGATATACACTATATATTTTTTTTTATATAAAAAAGCGAAATTACAAAAATGGACTTAATCACATTGGCTTCTGAGCGGCTCTATATAAGTATGTATAGTATATTTTCAGTTTTGTATTTTGTATTTTAGATTTTTAAATTAAATTAAAAATGTATTCATAATTTAATTAATGATATGATAAATTTAGTATTAATAGTTTGATAAGTTGTTATTTAAAAAGAAATAATAACGATGCACTTTGTACAATTTTTATTTAAATTTTTTGTGTTAATATAAAGAACAAAAAAAAATTCTAAAAAAAAAAAAATTTGTTGTAGTTTTTTTTGGTCAATAAGAGATTTTAATTCTAGAGAATGAAATAAATTTTATAATACTTAATATCAATTTAAAATATCTGGAAATTAACCACGAATCCCCGAATCCTGTAATAATTGTTTACTTTCTTACATAAGTTTTATTTTCAATTTCGGTGAAAATTGAACATAATTTACATTGCATTACAGTTCCCATGGCGGCAGAACATCTTACAATAAAATTTTACTTTTATTCTACTTTAGAAACTCATTCGTACACGTTTTCTATAATTTTCATGACCCAATATACTATTCCAAAATCCATTTTATAGATTAAATATATTGAAATACAGCGCCTCTAGTGAAATTTTAACTAATTGAAGTGCCATCGTATCGTGCTGTTTCTTACCTTTCCAACTAATTGTAATACACATTAATGGATTCTAATTGATTTTGTATAAATTATAATAAATTTATTAAATTGAAATATATTAGGTTAGTATGTGGATCCACCTATGATGGCAATACCTAAGTTCCTAATTAATTATATTTTATAGCTCCACTACTCCACTATAGACATATACACTCTACTTAAAAATAGACAATTTTACTTGTACGTATTTGAATCCTTTTCTAAAAATATACGAAGTAAAAAATCTAATTATCTAATTTTAATTATTAGACCAAAATCAATTAGCATTATAATTAAAACATTTTTTACTATATTTTTTTATCCATCAATTTACTATAATTATTGTCAACCTTTTAAAATAATTAAACTTCTAATTAAAACGAAACGATTAACCTTTTTTGCAAAACTTTTAATATTAAAATGATTGTATATAAAATTAAAATACAATTTGTTTTTTTAATTATAAATGTTGTAAAATTTAAATATTCTACATTTTATATTATCAAATTATTATAGCTATTTCGAAATTAATTTTAAAAATTTCACAATATATTTTGATTATTTAAATTTTGTCTCTTAAAGGGAATTTATACATAATATAATTATCATCAGTGATAAATAAAGCTTTTTATCTCATTTTAATTATACAACTGATTATATACTCATATATACTGAATAACGCAATTTATATATAAATTTTCATATCCTTTTATAAGAAATTATAAAATTTAAGCATGACAATATATTTTGTTATTTAAATAAAGGTTAAAAAAAAAATATTCAACACAATTTAAAATTATTGATTTAAAAAGTTGGTTTAATAATATGTATATAAGTATATTGTATATATTGTATGTAATTTATAATTTTGTATTATGCATATACACCTAAAATAAATATGTACACAAAACATTAACATAAATCAATTCAATTATTTATTGTACCGTGTGAGGTAATTTAAATGATTGATTATATAAAAAAAAATATATATATATTCAATCCTCTTCATATTTCATTTCACGACTAAATTACATAATATCATCTGAAAATTATTCTTCACATATATAAGAAATACCCTTTTATATATTTAGACAGGTAAATGGAAATAGAAATTATATATAAAGACATTTTTTTTATTTATATTTAAATTTTTTACTTTCGTTAAATCGACTAAAGAATTAAGGAAAAATATAATTTATCTTTTTCTATTTTGAATTTTAGAAATTCAATGGGGAACTTTTTACATTTTTTCTTATATTTAATTTTTTTTTGATAGATTTAAATATATTTAAAGGTATATTGGTAAAATTTTGATATAATTTTAACAGAAAAAACCCTTTTCTAATCGAGCTTTTAACTTATATATTTGAAATTACAAAAAAAAAATTAGTTAGAAAATATATAAATTTTTTATTCTATAAAATACATACATATACAGATACACATACTTTATTTATGTTGATAAATTTAAATAATTCTAGGAATTTAAAATTTTCATATAGAAACTGCGAAACAATTACATCGTCGAAATTATTTCTTACTGATAAAATAATATCATATATATAGCTCATTATAATCGTACCTAATAATTCGTTTGAGAACACTAGCAAAAGTCGTTGAATATTCATAGAACATAGACAATTACCTGTTAAATATTTAACAGACGCATTATTGTGAGGCAGCAGCATTATTTGTTTTTTTTTTTTCAAAATCATCAAAAAATGTCATTAATTTTATAATTGATTCATTTAAAATTTTGAAAAATGCAATTTTCATTCATTATAGAATATTAAAAAGAATTATTGAACAATTTTAACCTATATACACAACCAAAAACCATTTATATTATTTAAAATTCTAAAATTTTTCAATAGTACGGTTGATTTTAATGTGCGAGAAAATATAAGTAAAAAAATAAAAATATTTTTACTATCTGGTTATTAAAACATTTTATATATATAAATTAATTATATAAAAAATTACAATTCAATTTTTAACGATTTATCATAAATTTTCAAATTAATTTCCTGCTACAAATATACCATCTATACTATATATAGATTATTGAAAATTGAATTTATGTTTATAATTAATTATAACGACAACAAAAAAAATAAATATTTAAATATTATTCAATGTTTCATATTCACAAAAGAAGATTAAATTTTTATGAATTTTAAATATATAATTTTAATATTATAATTTAATATTCGTTTCTTTGGTAATGACCTCTATTCGTCGATTTAATGGTCTAATTTGATAATTTTTGAAATATATATACCTACCTACTATAAAATTTGTCACTGGTTAGTAAAAATTTTAATTTTATATTATAAATAATTATGAATAATTTTGAGGTGATTGAATTTTGATTATCAAGGTTATATTTATTATATTAGAGTCAGCATTTAATTAAAAGATAATGGAAGAAAAAAAATGTTAACTACAATTACTTATGAATTTTTTCAGCATTATAGTAATAAATAAGTAATCCATCAATTATCAGAACCATAATGGTTTGAGACTTTACTATTATTTCTTTTCTATTATTTTGCATATCTGAATAATATTTTCATAATTATTTTATTTTTATAAAAAAATAAATTTCTTTTTTTTTTTTATTTACTTAAAATTATTAAATAAAACAAATAGAAAATATAAATAAATTAAATTTTCCGTACATTCACTTTAGGATGATATCCTTTTCCATCAGCAATATAATCAACAGTATATTCAAAACCATCAGCTGATATAAAACTATATGATCCTTTGGCACTAACTTGACCTAAATCATCATCATTATCATTTAATGATTTACCAGTTCTATCAATATGTACTAATTCATCACGATTATGTCCTTCTTCTGTTTTAAATCTATATATATATAATTATTATAAAATGGTATATATAATTTATATATAATATGAATTTTAATTTATAATATATTTCTTACGAAAATGAATAATCATCTGGTCCATTAGAATTGGAATGTATTACATTTTCTGTAAATTTATCACTACCACGATCAATAACTAATGATGGTCTTGATTTTGTTTCTAATTTTTCAATTGGTTTTTCTACACTTTTCTCTGTTGTTGTTGTTGTTGTTCTTGTTGTTGTTGTTATTACATTAATTTTTTTCTCATCATTTTTAAGTCTTCGACTTTGTGCAGTTAATACTCTACTCTTTTTTGTAATATCAATTTTTGGTTTTTCTGATGTTGTTTTTTCAATTAATTTTTCATCTTCTTTAATTTCTGTTAATTCACTAACATTTTCTACTAATGGACTATCAGTTGTTTCAATTACTTCAACTGGTATTTGATCATCTGCAGCTGATGTATATCCAATTGTTATAAATATTAAACAAAATATGAAAATCTTCAAGAAAAACAAAAATTAATATTTATCACCATATAAAATTAACATTGATTATTTTTTTTTAATATATTTTTGAAATCTTACAATTATTTTCATTTTTAAATTAATTTAATTACACGATAAAATGTTAAAATATTATAAAAATTTGATTAAATTTATTCAAATTATTTATATGAAAATGTTAAATCCAATTTTTTTGGTTTTTTTGATGTTGTCGGTTCAATTAAATTCTTAATATTGTAAATAAAAAAATATTTGATACTATCTTTTATAATATTTTTGTGATATAGGTATACTTTATTTTTTCCATGATGTAGTAAATGATTATTATATACTTATTTATATATATATATTTTTTGTCTTTTCTTTGGTTTTAAATAGAAGAATATTTGTATTATGTCATAATAATAATCTGTATATAAATATAGTTTACAATATGTTAATTTTAACCGTCAAATAACTTTAAATATACCCAAAACTCTATCTACATATTTATATTTTTATCTATTCATTTATAAAATATTTATATAAATTTTATAAGTTATTGTTGAAATTAAAATATAAATAAATATATTAATGATGATATAGTTATAAGGTCGTAGTTGGAAATATATAATAATTTTTGTTATTTTAATTGGAATTTCAGTAAAATTTTCTTTAAAAAAATATTATATTTTTATTTAAAAAATGAAAATTAAACAAAGTTTTCGTCACCCAATTAAAGTTAATTAAATAATATGCATATTAACATAGCAATATATAAATCATTTTTCAGAACCTCAATGGTTTGAGTCTTTGGTGTTTTCCATTCCTATAATTTATGTACTAAGAACTGACAGATTCTAACTGACAAAATTTTGGAGTTAGATATTAATTCATATTAATTTTTGTTTGATCTTTCGAATGAACATAATATCAGAGTTCTATTTTCAAATATTTCCTTATAAGATACAAAAATTGTCAAAGTGCTGACTTAAATTGTTTACTATGGAATTGATGATTATAATTTCTATCCTAATTCATATTCTTAATTATATTAAGATTATTGATTTTGAATAGAAATTAAATTGTAAATTCTATGTGTACATCATTTTTACAATGTAATTGATGCAAAGTGACACTAAAAAATATGTTTATGATTTATTTATCAGAAATGTCTCGAATAAGATTTATGATACAATTTTCTATTTCGTTTTTTTAAATATATATTTTTAAATTTATTATAAATCTGACTTAATGTGATTTTGTTGTTGGTAAATGTGTATTATTATCTATTACTACCTTTAAAATAAATCATATATAATTATTATAAATGAAGCATAAAATTTGGATTAAAATAATCACATATATTTAACGTGTTTACAAATTATATTATTTTTAAATAAAACCAGTTTAGTTTATAGACAATTTATATATTTAAAAGAACAATATTGATTAATATATATAAATAGAATATAAATAGAAGTGCAATAAATTTTATAATAAAAAATTTCTAATTAAATTTAAATATTTCCTATAAAATTTCTTCATTATATTCTCCTAATTATAAATTTTATGCTGTGGGTATGACTTGCAATAAAAAATTCAATTTATCATATTATCATTTTTTAAACAGGCTCACCAATCAGATGCTATATGAATGCTATTTGTTGAGGTTTTTTTCTACCAGACCTCGAGTTGATTTCCTATTTAATTAGAATTAGATCGACCCCCGGACATTACAGTTATAATTCTCGGCCCTAAAGCTACTTACATAAACCTCATATACTTTTACTTTTTTTTGTTAATCAGAAATAATATATAAAATTAACGATTTATAATTAAATACTAAATAATCTAAATTTTAATTAGGATTTATAAAATTATTTTGAAAAAAAAAATGGAAAAATTAATCAATATTTTATAATTGACACTTAATTAAATGATTGTATAATAAATTATCACATATTTAAGATTGGCATAAATATACATTCTTTAGGAAACTCCGTTTGCTAGTTTCTACGTTTAAGTATATAATCAATACACAAAGGTATAATTAAGTTAAATATTTGTTGAGTAAATTGAATAATTAAATTAATCACAATATTCAATAAAAATCCGGTAACAAAAACGTATAAGCATTTAATTGTTTTCATATAGTTGCAAAGGCGCTTAAACCTCACATAGCAACTTGATGGGAGATGGGACGGCTATATGAACCTCACAAGATTCATATTTTTACAATTACCAGAGCCGTTATTGCATTTAGTATTGAAGATATTTAGCATTCCTATTTATATCAAAGGATTTGGTAGCAATCGGAAAGCTTTTCCACAGTGCAGCACCCCAAGACTAAAGCCTTATATAATATAATATAATCTGATTTGCCAAAACATTTATAACTCTGAGAAAAGATAAGTTCTCAGAAATTATTATCTCATTTTAACTGTAAAGAGTGAACCAGTACAAGGAAATTTTAGAATTTCTGCAATGTAAATTGATGGGACTTTGATTCATAGAGCCATAATACAATACTTTGCTGCTATATTCATGAGTGTATAAAATATGGAAACTAAATTAAAACAATATATGAATTAAATTAACATATAAAACATATTTTGCATAATTAAATCGTTCACATTTGTCGAACTTAACATTTTGTTAAAAAATAAATAAATATATATAATATTTTTATAGTTTTTTGTGCGGTTTATATACTTAATTTTGATGATATGATATTAAATATATAACCTAAATTCAATGTGTCAATTTCACCGTGAAACTGTTTCCTACTGTTTTGTTTTTAAATATATTTAATATTGTGTATTTTTTTTAAGGTGTGTTCAAAATAATTTATCCAAATTTTGGATAACTTCTTTATATTAAAAGAAAGACTTTGAAAAATTGATTTCCAATGTGAATTGATATTATGTAGGTATTGTATTATAAGTTTGCAAAAATTATTTATTATATTTCATTAATTGCAGATAGTTTTGTTTGATTCAAAATTTTATGTAAATTTCTATTAAAAATAAGACAATTTATTTATTTTTGCATTTATTTACTCTCTTTAAAGTAATATGGAATGTCCATCGGCATAGGACAATAACATTAGTCTGTGTACGCCTAAAAATATGCTAACCACAAAAGGACAAATATAGGAATATACTATAGGAATAGAATACTTAGCGCCTAAAGACTAATTAAAATATTGTTTCCATTATGTTACGACAACCAAATTGCATATTCAAAGTTGATTATAATATTTCATTATACACGTATTATAATATATCCCAAATTTTCTTTTAACATTGAAAATTGCATTCAATTTTTTTATTACAAAAGCATAAAACGATATAATTTTATCATAAAATTTATCAAGAATTTGGAAATTACTGATAGTAATATTAATATATAAAAAATTGATTATAATGAGATAAGATAAAATGTTACAAAATATAAAATTTATGTAGCTATAGTTAGTTAGTTTAGTTCTTCAAAAATTTGGATCTACAAAGACGTTCAAGTGTGAATATAAGAAATACTTTAAACATTTCTCTATGTTTTTTAAATCATGGAATTCAATGAAAAAGTAACTAAGGAATTAATTGAGCGTTTAGAGACTAAACTTCGACAAGTAGAATTATGTGATTTGGTACTAATAACAAACGATAACAAGGAAGTCTGTGCACATAAATTAATTTTGACGTCATCCGAATCTGCTTATTTGGGAACTTTAATTGAAGGTTTGTGCAAATTTACAAATAATTGTTAAATACAAATTTATAAAAAGAATTATTGTTCCAGGCACTGCAGGGCAAAAAGAATTTCGTTTGAATATTTCTTCAACGCAATTGGAGATTATATTGAAATATTTATATACCGGAATTGTCTGCATTACTGATTCTGCAGAATATAAAGCATTATATAAAAATGCTCTACAATTTGAATTACCATTTTTACAAGACTATTCCACAAAAAAATTAATCAACAACACTACTGTGGGTAACAGTTTGGAATATTTAAGGCATGCAGGTAATCGGAATTAATTTAATTTCTTAGCTGAACCACAACAAAATTAATCAATATTATAGTACAATTTTCTATCACGTTATTGGAGACAAAATGTATTGAAATCATTGGAGAAAATACGAAATATTTTTTTGATAACTATTTGACTAGTTTATCAGACACTGAGGTTCGTAAATATTAAATTTCTTTCAATAACTACTAGAATTTGAAATTTTTAGTTTGAAAAGATATTGGAGAATCGTGAAAATTTAAATATTGAAGAAATTGATTTATATCGTGTTGTTAGAAAATGGATCTTCTTAAAAACTTCATTTTTGAATAATATACGAAAGGAATACATTAAAAACATCCTACTAGAATATGTTGATTTGAAAAAAATTTCATCAACAAATTATTATAATGAAATTGAAAATGATGCAGAATTAAGGAAGGATGTGAATTTTTTGAATAAAATTCCGAGAAATAAACAGAACGAAACGAATTTGATTCTTTAAGAAACTGCTCTCCGAAGATTCCCAGGGATTAGACAATAACAATAATAATATCTTATAAATTCATTTATAATAATTAGATCATTTTATAATTCTATAACTAAATAACAAATTTTTTTAATGAAACCAAATAAGTGATTTAATTTGAAATTCAATAAATGATAATTAAAAAAAAGTGTTTTTCAAATATATTGGGAAATTCAATATCAAGAAAGTGAAATGAAATAATATTATAAAGAAAAAAATAGTAGGTGCAATCTTCAGCCCTGAGAAGATCTGTTGACTAGTGTACCCTCAAGATTTAATACTTTATTAAATAATACATAGAAGATGTTTAGAGTGAAAAAAATAAATAAATATTAAGTTATAAAACAAAATTTTAGTATTAATTACAAAAAAATTAAGAAAAATAATTAGAAAAAATCGAATTTAAATTAATAAAATTTAGTTACAACAAGAAAATGTCTTAAATTAAAAATTAAAAACAGCAAGAATTTTAAAAACCGGGTACTGAATCTGAATATCTAAACTGCACTAGTAAATAATTCTTCAATAAAGTGATGATCGAAAGTTAATAACCAAGCACTAACTTCTCTGATTTTTATGTAGGTGGATATAAAATATTAGTATTAAAAGAAACTAATTAATCTTCAACTAATTCTGCAATCGATTTTCCCACGGAGGGAGTATAGCTTGTTTCATAAATACACCCCTTCACGCTTCACCCATTTAAAAGAGGGAAGGCATATTTTTTAAAATTGATTGCGAAGGCCCGTCCGTAACGCCTGCTGTATGTACTACAATACAGGTTACATGAATGTACATAACAGAATTGAATGTATTTTAGTACTAGACTAGCTATTTCTGAGTATTTGAAAAAGTATAGTTTAGTTTCGCCCTGCACACGGCTCACTAAGTACGGACCCGGACACATTTTTTTTAACATTCGGGTTTGCTGACATATCAAAAACGGAAAGAAAACTCAAAATCTGATATTCCCTCTCCACCCCACAGCTTCAGTTATAAGAAATTTTAGTTCTCTGCTCTGAATTGAAAGGAATCGCTTTTAAGTAAATTTTTTTATAGAGTTTAAGTTAATCTTTCTACTAATGGAATATGAATATTAAACGCCTAAAAACTAATCAAAACGTTTTTTTCCATATATTACGACAAAACCAAAATATCTCCCAAATATTCTGTAAATGAAATTATACAATTCGCAAATGTCTGCCTGCAAATAAATTTTTTTAACCTTGAAAATTGCATTCAATTTTTTTATTACAAATGCATAAAACGAAATAATTTTGTGTTATCATAAAATTTATCAAGAATTTGGAAATTATTATTAGTAATATTAATATAAATAACTGATTGTAATGAGATAAGATAAAATGTGGCAAAATAAAAAATATATGTTCTATAGTTAGTTTAGTTCTTCAAAAATTTTGATCTACAAAGACGTTCAAGTGTGATTATAAGAAATACTTTAAACATTTCTCTATTTTTTTCAATCATGGAATTCAATGAAGAACTGACTAAGAAATTAATTGATCGTTTAGCGACCAAACTTCGACAAGTAGAATTATGTGATTTGGTACTAATAACAAACGATAACAAGGAAGTCTGCGTACATAAATTAATTTTGACGTCATCTGAATCTGTTTATTTGCGATCTTTAATTGACGGTTTCTGAAAATTTAAAAATAATTTAAATATTAACATTTATGAACAAAATTATTATTCAAGGATATAACAAAGAAAGAACATTTCGTTTGGATATTTCTTCGACGCAATTGGAGATTATATTAAATTATTTATATACCGGAATTGTCTGCATCACTGATTCTACAGAATATAAAGCCTTATATAAAAATGCTCTACAATTTGAATTACCATTTTTACAAGACTATTCCACAAACATATTAATCAACAACACTACTGTGGGTAACAGTTTGGAATATTTAAGGCATGCAGGTAATCGGAATTAATTTAATTTCTTAGCTGAACCGCAACAAAATTAATCAATATTATAGTACAATTTTCTATCACGTTATTGGAGACAAAATGTATTGAAGTCATTGGAAAAAATACGAAATATTTTTTTGATAACTATTTGACTAGTTTATCAGACACTGAGGTTCGTAAATATTAAATTTCTTTCAATAACTACTAGAATTTGAAATTTTCAGATTGAAAAAATATTGAAGAAACGTGAAGAATTAAATATTGGAGAAATTGAATTGTATCGTGTTGTTAGAAAATGGATCTTGTCAAAAACTTCAATTTTGACTAATTTACGAAAGGATTACATTAAGAATATCCTTCTAGAATATGTTGATTTTCATAAAATTTCATCAAAAGATTATTATAATGAAATTAATATAATATCAGAATTAATGAAGGATGTAAATTTTAGGAATAAAATTTTAGAAATAAATCAAATAAAACCAACGCCAATTCTACAAGATATTATTCCACAAATATCCCCAGGTATTGGACAAGAACAGTTATATGCAATATCGCAACCCGGTTTTAAAATTCATAAACTTGATATTGAAACTAAATATGAGGAAATGAACATCTTCTATGAAAGAAACAAGTATTCTGAAGAATATTATGCAACTTGTAATTTTCAATATGACAGCAATGAATACTTTTTATTTTCTGGTGGTTGTGGAAATAAAAGATTTCTAGGGGCTACGTTGGATTCAAATTTAATTTGGAGTCCCAGAAATATTAAAAGTGACAATAGTTTAATTGAATTTCCTTCTCTTCTGCACGGCAGATTTAAGCATGGCACAATATTCTTTGATAACAAAATTTATGCTTGTAGTGGTTATACTTGTAAATCAAGATTTTATTGGCATTACAATGCATTACCTTCAACATCAACTGAAATTTTTGATTTCGGTACAGAGAGGTGGTATAATGGTCCTGAATTAAACAAGAGTAAACTCTGCTGTCTATTAGCTGTCTTAGGTGATAATCAACGATATAAAATTAATTTTGGTTGAAAATTATATTTTGATTTGATAAACATTTATTATTTTACCTTTAGATAGATGCCTTTATGCAGTTGGTGGCAGTTGGATAACGCCACAACCACCACGTGAAATTGAAAGAATAGATCCTCGAATTAAAGAGTGGGCTTTAATAACATCGTGTAGAGTACATGTTCAAAAGTTCATCCCATGTTCTGGTATAGTAAAAAAGTATTTTAATAAAATTTTATTAAAATTAAATTTTATTAATTTTCAGAATCATCAATTTTGTGTGTAGGACATATGAACCCAACTCTTATTTTCGACATTAGAACCAATAAGTTTAGAGAAGATAATTCCTACGATGTTATTGAAGAGTAAGTTTCAGAATAATTAAAGTTTTTAAATAATAATTTGAAAAAGATCATATTTTTTTGGGGTAATTTAAATTTTTTGGATAAAAACAAAAATAAAATATATCAAAATTTACTTCGCTTTTTTTTGCAAATTGAAGATATTTTATATTGAAGTTATAAGTTATTTTCTTAATTCCAATATGTGATTAAAATTATTATAGGCACACTTTTTTTTCATTAAAATAAGAATTATCTTTTTTTTTAAATTCAATACCTATATTTTTTAAAACTTTCTCTTTCTACAGGAAATTGTTGTCAAATTGATATTTTCCCTTTTTTTTATTTAGTTACAAATTAGTTGATGTTTTTAAGTTACAAAATGAACTTTATGGTGCATATAAAAGAAGTTATATAATAGATGAAGAAACGACGGACTTATATATCCGTGAACTTGATACACCTTTTGAAAATAATTGGAAGATTGTTAAAAATGTGGTATATTCAAATCGGTTGTTTACGCTTGTGGATTAAAAATATGTAATTAAAAATAAGTAATTATAATTATGATAAAAAATACTTTTTACTATTTAATTCAAACGATATTTTATTGCGCTTATAAATAATTTATTTAAAACAAACTTAATTTAATATCTTGTTTAAATTTTTAATATTTCCAATATAGCTAGCAATATATTTTACTATCTAAATCAAATGACAACGCACATCGGAACTATTATTAAAGGATAGCAATAGCAACTAATGAAGATTATTAGGAAATTTAATAAAAAAATAAATAAATACTAAAATTTATTTTGTTTAATTTAACAAAAATTCATTTGCTTGAAATTTCCAGATACATTTGTGTTCGTTAATTTAACTAATTCAATGATTAACCAACTCAAATTAGATAATCAAAATTTTATTCCTGCTAAATGATTCCAGATTTCAAATTTTATAGTTTGCCAAAGGTTTTAGTTTATACTTATTTATTTTGTTTTCCAAAACTCATTAAAAAATTGCATAGTAAGCCAAAGTTATTTTTTTAAAGAAAATTTAGCATTTTAAATTTTTTGAATAGATTAGAAAATTTCTAATACAATGTGTCACTTGAGCAGCAAATATAAAAAAATAGGAAATTTTTTTGATTAATACTTCAATATTTTCACCTCAGAGAAATTGATTCATTTCATCTGTACTGTAACACATTAAATGTTAATTTAATTTCAATAAAAATTTTGTAAGTAAAATAAAAATAGTAAAATATATTTCGAATTTTAATATTTCGAATTTATAAATATGGAAAAGTTTTCGTTTTAATATTGATGTATAGAAAATAGTGAAATATTGGGAATTCAATTATGTAAAGAGCATTTTTTAATTTCAATAAAAGTAATGGTATATGGCTTTGCTATGACGTTTAGTAAGTTAATTACATCGGTTTACCAGACTTATGATTATTTCGTATAGTATTCAATTTACTAATTTCTCGTCAATGAAATTGTTTCGTATCGTCTTTAGCATGTTAAATGCTAACTTTGTTGAATTATCTTAAGACAAGTATTAACAAATAACAACAATTTGCTTTGGACTCCAAGAACGCGAAAATTAGTAGGTACGAAAGACAGATGAGTTGACCAGGTATGGTGCGATAGGTACCAACCTGGGTACTCACGTGAGGAAGTAAGTGAGTAAGTGAGGAAGGATGGTTCGTGATGAAAAAGGATACAAAATAAATTCCAACCAAAAAACGAATTTAATTTCCATAAATAAGTAAAATGAGAATAGGAATATATTTTGAATTTTCATATTTCAGATTATCTTATTGACCACAGTCATTGACTAATAATAATATATAGACTTATAAAGTAGAACAAAAAAAATTTCCAATTTCTGATTTGACTTTCCTAATCTAATGTAAAAAATCAACGTTCAACGTGCGTTTTTTGTTATATATTTTCGTTAGATTAGGAAAGGAAATATTTATGTATGAATATGAATGACTAATATGAGAGCATGCGTGAGAGGATAATTTTTTTTATATTGAAAAAAACGGATTTTTTTTGTTTTCGCATATGTGATTGTATTGTATATATTTATGAATAGTTTTGTTGGTATTCATTCGTGCATTTGAAAAGTTTCTAATTCATAAATAAATTCCAATTTTCAATTTTTAGCAAAAAGAAAATAGTTTCTTCTATATTGTAAGAATAGTACAGGCGTTTGGGTATTTTTGGTAATATTGATTAAAAAATGGGAATACATTTAAGAATAAATTAGAAGTTTTTTAAAAGGAATTAAACATGTTTAGAAATATGTATTTTTATCTTTTCTAAATTGAATTAATAAATTTTCAATTTCAGTTCAACTTTTTTCAAATTAAATTAAATTAAATCTAACCAAATTTTAAAATATAGTGTTAAAATTTATGAATATAATATTGTATAATCAGAAAATATTATTAATTTATTGAATATATTGTATAATCATAAAATATGCAATATATTTTTTAATCGATATTACCAAAAATACCCAAACGCCTGTACTATTCTTACAATATAGAAGAAACTATTTTCTTTTTGCTAAAAATTGAAAATTAGAATTTATTTATGAATTAGAAAATTTTCAATTGTACGAATACCAACAAAACTATTCGTATTCATATAAGATTATACAAACAATCATATATGCGAAAACAAAAAAAAATCCGTTTTTTCAATATAAAAAAAATTATTCTCTCACGCATGCTCTCATACTCATATTAGTCATTCATAAATATTTCCTTTCCTAATCTAACGAAAATATATAACAAAAAACGCACGTTGAACGTTGATTTTTTACATTAGATTAGGAAAGTCAAATCAGAAATTGGAAATTTTTTTTGTTCTACTTTATAAGTCTATATATTATTATTAGTCAATGCCACAGTAGAAGAAATCATATTAAAAACGCCGAAAAGTAGTCAAGAATATTTTGCAATGTTTCTGTGATTTATATATTGTTGCGAGCAACATTTGAGGGACATTGAGTTATTGAGTATTGTTTGTAACTAATATTTATGATTCTATTTTTAAATTTTTTGATTAGATAAGACTTTAATGTGAAATATTTCTAATCCATATATGTTGGTACAGTGGTTGATACACCTTAGATAACGTAATTAGGCATATTTTTGGGAAGCTTTTAGTCGAACATTAACCCAACATACTGAAAGGGCCAACCATAAAATTTTAATTCTATAAAATTAATGGTAGATATAAATTTTTGCCAGCAAAAATAATTTAATTTATTGTTCTAATTATCTAGTTTGCGAATTTGATTTACTGAACTGCAACACATGGAGATGGAATGATGTTGTTTTTTCAATCTTTCATAAATTTATTAATTCTTCGGAATTTATTTTAATATTATTATAATTATTATCAATAATTGATTATAATGAGATAAGATAAAATATTGCAAAATAAAAAATATAGCTAGTTATTTTAGTTCTTCAAAAACTTGGATCTACAAAGACGTTCTGGTGTGTTTTCTAATATAAGAAATACTTTAAACATTCCTCTTTTTTTAAAATCATGGAATTCAATAAAAAAGTGACTAAGGAATTATGTAAGCGTTTAGCTACCAAGCGTCGAGAAGTAGAATTATGTGATGTGGTACTAATAACAAACGACAAGGAAGTCTGGGCACATAAATTAATTTTGACGTCATCTGAATCTGTTTATTTGCGAACTTTAATTGAAGGTTTGTGCAAATTTAAAAATAATTTCAATATTAACATTTATAAACAAAATTATTATTCAAGGATATAACCAAAGAACATTTCGTTTGGATATTTCTTCGACGCAATTGGAGATTATATTAAATTATTTATATACCGGAATTGTCTGCATTACTGATTCTGCAGAATATAAAGCATTATATAAAAATGCTCTAAAATTTGAATTACCATTTTTACAGGACTATTCCACAGAAAAATTACTCAACAACACTACTGTGGGTAACAGTTTGGAATATTTAAGGCATGCAGGTAATCGGAATTAATTTAATTTCTTAGCTGAACCGCAACAAAATTAATCAATATTATAGTACAATTTTCTATCACGTTATTGGAGACAAAATGTATTGAAGTCATTGGAAAAAATACGAAATATTTTTTTGATAACTATTTGACTAGTTTATCAGACACTGAGGTTCGTAAATATTAAATTTCTTTCAATAACTACTAGAATTTGAAATTTTCAGATTGAAAAAATATTGAAGAAACGTGAAGAATTAAATATTGGAGAAATTGAATTGTATCGTGTTGTTAGAAAATGGATCTTGTCAAAAACTTCAATTTTGACTAATTTACGAAAGGATTACATTAAGAATATCCTTCTAGAATATGTTGATTTTCATAAAATTTCATCAAAAGATTATTATAATGAAATTAATATAATATCAGAATTAATGAAGGATGTAAATTTTAGGAATAAAATTTTAGAAATAAATCAAATAAAACCAACGCCAATTCTACAAGATATTATTCCACAAATATCCCCAGGTATTGGACAAGAACAGTTATATGCAATATCGCAACCCGGTTTTAAAATTCATAAACTTGATATTGAAACTAAATATGAGGAAATGAACATCTTCTATGAAAGAAACAAGTATTCTGAAGAATATTATGCAACTTGTAATTTTCAATATGACAGCAATGAATACTTTTTATTTTCTGGTGGTTGTGGAAATAAAAGATTTCTAGGGGCTACGTTGGATTCAAATTTAATTTGGAGTCCCAGAAATATTAAAAGTGACAATAGTTTAATTGAATTTCCTTCTCTTCTGCACGGCAGATTTAAGCATGGCACAATATTCTTTGATAACAAAATTTATGCTTGTAGTGGTTATACTTGTAAATCAAGATTTTATTGGCATTACAATGCATTACCTTCAACATCAACTGAAATTTTTGATTTCGGTACAGAGAGGTGGTATAATGGTCCTGAATTAAACAAGAGTAAACTCTGCTGTCTATTAGCTGTCTTAGGTGATAATCAACGATATAAAATTAATTTTGGTTGAAAATTATATTTTGATTTGATAAACATTTATTATTTTACCTTTAGATAGATGCCTTTATGCAGTTGGTGGCAGTTGGATAACGCCACAACCACCACGTGAAATTGAAAGAATAGATCCTCGAATTAAAGAGTGGGCTTTAATAACATCGTGTAGAGTACATGTTCAAAAGTTCATCCCATGTTCTGGTATAGTAAAAAAGTATTTTAATAAAATTTTATTAAAATTAAATTTTATTAATTTTCAGAATCATCAATTTTGTGTGTAGGACATATGAACCCAACTCTTATTTTCGACATTAGAACCAATAAGTTTAGAGAAGATAATTCCTACGATGTTATTGAAGAGTAAGTTTCAGAATAATTAAAGTTTTTAAATAATAATTTGAAAAAGATCATATTTTTTTGGGGTAATTTAAATTTTTTGGATAAAAACAAAAATAAAATATATCAAAATTTACTTCGCTTTTTTTTGCAAATTGAAGATATTTTATATTGAAGTTATAAGTTATTTTCTTAATTCCAATATGTGATTAAAATTATTATAGGCACACTTTTTTTTCATTAAAATAAGAATTATCTTTTTTTTTAAATTCAATACCTATATTTTTTAAAACTTTCTCTTTCTACAGGAAATTGTTGTCAAATTGATATTTTCCCTTTTTTTTATTTAGTTACAAATTAGTTGATGTTTTTAAGTTACAAAATGAACTTTATGGTGCATATAAAAGAAGTTATATAATAGATGAAGAAACGACGGACTTATATATCCGTGAACTTGATACACCTTTTGAAAATAATTGGAAGATTGTTAAAAATGTGGTATATTCAAATCGGTTGTTTACGCTTGTGGATTAAAAATATGTAATTAAAAATAAGTAATTATAATTATGATAAAAAATACTTTTTACTATTTAATTCAAACGATATTTTATTGCGCTTATAAATAATTTATTTAAAACAAACTTAATTTAATATCTTGTTTAAATTTTTAATATTTCCAATATAGCTAGCAATATATTTTACTATCTAAATCAAATGACAACGCACATCGGAACTATTATTAAAGGATAGCAATAGCAACTAATGAAGATTATTAGGAAATTTAATAAAAAAATAAATAAATACTAAAATTTATTTTGTTTAATTTAACAAAAATTCATTTGCTTGAAATTTCCAGATACATTTGTGTTCGTTAATTTAACTAATTCAATGATTAACCAACTCAAATTAGATAATCAAAATTTTATTCCTGCTAAATGATTCCAGATTTCAAATTTTATAGTTTGCCAAAGGTTTTAGTTTATACTTATTTATTTTGTTTTCCAAAACTCATTAAAAAATTGCATAGTAAGCCAAAGTTATTTTTTTAAAGAAAATTTAGCATTTTAAATTTTTTGAATAGATTAGAAAATTTCTAATACAATGTGTCACTTGAGCAGCAAATATAAAAAAATAGGAAATTTTTTTGATTAATACTTCAATATTTTCACCTCAGAGAAATTGATTCATTTCATCTGTACTGTAACACATTAAATGTTAATTTAATTTCAATAAAAATTTTGTAAGTAAAATAAAAATAGTAAAATATATTTCGAATTTTAATATTTCGAATTTATAAATATGGAAAAGTTTTCGTTTTAATATTGATGTATAGAAAATAGTGAAATATTGGGAATTCAATTATGTAAAGAGCATTTTTTAATTTCAATAAAAGTAATGGTATATGGCTTTGCTATGACGTTTAGTAAGTTAATTACATCGGTTTACCAGACTTATGATTATTTCGTATAGTATTCAATTTACTAATTTCTCGTCAATGAAATTGTTTCGTATCGTCTTTAGCATGTTAAATGCTAACTTTGTTGAATTATCTTAAGACAAGTATTAACAAATAACAACAATTTGCTTTGGACTCCAAGAACGCGAAAATTAGTAGGTACGAAAGACAGATGAGTTGACCAGGTATGGTGCGATAGGTACCAACCTGGGTACTCACGTGAGGAAGTAAGTGAGTAAGTGAGGAAGGATGGTTCGTGATGAAAAAGGATACAAAATAAATTCCAACCAAAAAACGAATTTAATTTCCATAAATAAGTAAAATGAGAATAGGAATATATTTTGAATTTTCATATTTCAGATTATCTTATTGACCACAGTCATTGACTAATAATAATATATAGACTTATAAAGTAGAACAAAAAAAATTTCCAATTTCTGATTTGACTTTCCTAATCTAATGTAAAAAATCAACGTTCAACGTGCGTTTTTTGTTATATATTTTCGTTAGATTAGGAAAGGAAATATTTATGTATGAATATGAATGACTAATATGAGAGCATGCGTGAGAGGATAATTTTTTTTATATTGAAAAAAACGGATTTTTTTTGTTTTCGCATATGTGATTGTATTGTATATATTTATGAATAGTTTTGTTGGTATTCATTCGTGCATTTGAAAAGTTTCTAATTCATAAATAAATTCCAATTTTCAATTTTTAGCAAAAAGAAAATAGTTTCTTCTATATTGTAAGAATAGTACAGGCGTTTGGGTATTTTTGGTAATATTGATTAAAAAATGGGAATACATTTAAGAATAAATTAGAAGTTTTTTAAAAGGAATTAAACATGTTTAGAAATATGTATTTTTATCTTTTCTAAATTGAATTAATAAATTTTCAATTTCAATTCAACTTTTTTCAAATTAAATTAAATTAAATCTAACCAAATTTTAAAATATAGTGTTAAAATTTATGAATATAATATTGTATAATCAGAAAATATTATTAATTTATTGAATATATTGTATAATCATAAAATATGCAATATATTTTTTAATCGATATTACCAAAAATACCCAAACGCCTGTACTATTCTTACAATATAGAAGAAACTATTTTCTTTTTGCTAAAAATTGAAAATTAGAATTTATTTATGAATTAGAAAATTTTCAATTGTACGAATACCAACAAAACTATTCGTATTCATATAAGATTATACAAACAATCATATATGCGAAAACAAAAAAAAATCCGTTTTTTCAATATAAAAAAAATTATTCTCTCACGCATGCTCTCATACTCATATTAGTCATTCATAAATATTTCCTTTCCTAATCTAACGAAAATATATAACAAAAAACGCACGTTGAACGTTGATTTTTTACATTAGATTAGGAAAGTCAAATCAGAAATTGGAAATTTTTTTTGTTCTACTTTATAAGTCTATATATTATTATTAGTCAATGCCACAGTAGAAGAAATCATATTAAAAACGCCGAAAAGTAGTCAAGAATATTTTGCAATGTTTCTGTGATTTATATATTGTTGCGAGCAACATTTGAGGGACATTGAGTTATTGAGTATTGTTTGTAACTAATATTTATGATTCTATTTTTAAATTTTTTGATTAGATAAGACTTTAATGTGAAATATTTCTAATCCATATATGTTGGTACAGTGGTTGATACACCTTAGATAACGTAATTAGGTATATTTTTGGGAAGCTTTTAGTCGAACATTAACCCAACATACTGAAAGGGCCAACCATAAAATTTTAATTCTATAAAATTAATGGTAGATATAAATTTTTGCCAGCAAAAATAATTTAATTTATTGTTCTAATTATCTAGTTTGCGAATTTGATTTACTGAACTGCAACACATGGAGATGGAATGATGTTGTTTTTTCAATCTTTCATAAATTTATTAATTCTTCGGAATTTATTTTAATATTATTATAATTATTATCAATAATTGATTATAATGAGATAAGATAAAATATTGCAAAATAAAAAATATAGCTAGTTATTTTAGTTCTTCAAAAACTTGGATCTACAAAGACGTTCTGGTGTGTTTTCTAATATAAGAAATACTTTAAACATTCCTCTTTTTTTAAAATCATGGAATTCAATAAAAAAGTGACTAAGGAATTATGTAAGCGTTTAGCTACCAAGCGTCGAGAAGTAGAATTATGTGATGTGGTACTAATAACAAACGACAAGGAAGTCTGGGCACATAAATTAATTTTGACGTCATCTGAATCTGTTTATTTGCGAACTTTAATTGAAGGTTTGTGCAAATTTAAAAATAATTTCAATATTAACATTTATAAACAAAATTATTATTCAAGGATATAACCAAAGAACATTTCGTTTGGATATTTCTTCGACGCAATTGGAGATTATATTAAATTATTTATATACCGGAATTGTCTGCATTACTGATTCTGCAGAATATAAAGCATTATATAAAAATGCTCTAAAATTTGAATTACCATTTTTACAGGACTATTCCACAGAAAAATTACTCAACAACACTACTGTGGGTAACAGTTTGGAATATTTAAGGCATGCAGGTAATCGCCATTAATTTAATTTATCTAAACTGCGACAAATTAATAATTATTGTTCTATGTAGTACAATTTTCTATTACGTTATTGGAGACAAAATGTATTGAAGTCATTGGAAAAAATACGAAATATTTTTTTGATAACTATTTGATTAGTTTATCAGACACTGAGGTTCGTAAATATTAAATTTCTTTCAATAACTACTAGAATTTGAAATTTTCAGCTTGTCAAAATATTGGAGAATCGTGAAAAATTAAATATTAAAGAAATTGATTTGTATCGTGTTGTTAGAAAAAGGATCTTCTTAAAAACTTCATTTTTGAATAATATACGAAAGGAATACATTAAGAACATCCTCATAAAATATGTTGATTTTCATAAAATCTCATCAAAAAGATATTATAATGAAATTGAAAATGATGCAGAATTGAGGGAAGATGTGAATTTTTTGAATAAAATTGCAGAAATAAATAAAATAAAATCAAAATCAGTTCTACAAGAATTCACTCCCGCAATATGCTCAGGGATTAGACAAGAACAATTATATGCAATATCACAACCCGGTTTTAAAATTCATAAACTTGATATTGAAGGTAAACATGAGGAAATGAAAGTCTTCTATGAAAATAAAAAATATATTCAAATTGGTTATGCAATTTGTAATTTTAAATACGACAACAATGAATACTTTTTATTTTCTGGTGGTGCTGACTATGATTTTGATAATAAAAAAACGTTATCCTGTTTTGATTCAAATTTTATTTGGAGTCCCAGAAATATTAAAAGGGACAATAGTTTAAATGAATTTCCTTCTCTTCTGCACTGCAGATTTAATCATGGCACAATATTCTTTGATGACAAAATTTATGCTTGTGGTGGTACTTGTACTAATAAAATAAATTATTACAATGAATTACGTTCAACATCAACTGAAATTTTTGATTTTGGTACGGAGAAATGGATAAATGGTCCTGCATTAACCAAGAGTAAAGACTATTGTCATTTAGCTGCTTTAGGTTATTACGAACGAAATTATATTTTGATTTGATAAACATTTATATTGTATACTTTTAGATAGATGCATTTATGCAGTTGGTGGCAATCATAGTGAAACTTATATTGAAAGAATAGACCCTCGAATTAAAGAGTGGGCTTTAATCAACCCAGTGTGCGAAAAAATGGTTAGAAATGTTATCCCATGTTCTGGTATAGTAAAAATATATTTCAATATATTTTTATTATTTATTAAAATTAAATTTTATTAATTTTCAGAATCATCAATTTTGTGTCTAGGATTAACCAAAAGTTTTATTTTTGATAGTAGGACCAATAAGCTTAGAGTAGATGATTCCTACGATGTTATTAAAGAGTAAGTTTCAGAATAATAGATGAATATTTTAATTAATTATTAGAATGTGGTACCAAAATTAATTTCGTTTTTTTTTTCAAATTGAAGATATTTTTATATTGAATTTATAGTCTCGTATTAGAAGATATACGAGACTATAATTCCAATATGTGATAAAATTATTATATTTCCAATATTTATACATTCAAATAAGAATTATTTTTTTTAAACTTTCTCTTTGTAAAAAAAATTGTTGTAAAAATGATATTTTCCATTTTTTTATTTAGTAACAAATTAAATGAAGTATTTACTTTACAAAATGAACGTTATGGCGTATATAAAAAAACGTATGAAGAAACGAATTTATATATCCGTAAACTTGATAAAGGTTGTGAAAATAATTGGAAGATTGTTAAAAATATCGAAAGGTTTACTTTTTTGTTTACGCTTGAGGATTAAAAATATTTAATCTAGAAAATAATTATAATTTTGTGATAACAAAACTTTTTACTATTTAATGAAAACGATCTTCTATTACAATTATAAATTTATTTAAATTTTAATATAATTAATAAATAAACTTAATTTAATATCTTGTTTAAATTTTTGGTATTTCCAATATAGAATATAGCTATAGCAATATATTTTACCATCTAAATCAAATGACAACACAATGGAACTTATTAAAGGATAGAAACTAATGAAGATTATTAGCTTTGTATATAAATTTATATGCATTAGCAAAATTTAATAAATAATAAATAAAGACTAAAATTTATTTCGTTTAATTTAACACAAATGCAAGAACAAGCATGTTTAGGGAAATGTTTCTGATTTATATCGTGTTGCCAGCAACGTTTGGAGAATATGTATCAAAAAATATTTTTCAACATTATTTTTGTTTTAGTGGTCAATTGCGCATTGCAAGAAATATTTCTCTTCAATCTTAAATTTTCTCTTTAAAATTAATTAAATTAATTAATTCGATTAACTAAATAAACCGTTTGTTCAAATATACAATTAATTTGAATATTCAAATATATAGAATTAATTAATGTACTACTTTTTTTTTATACATATACATATTATTTGATAGATCAAATGAAGAAATTTGTTTTCAAAATGAATTTACGTATAGTAATGGGACATTTTTCCACAATATTTTAATGAAAAATAAGTAGGTAGTAAAGTAATGTAATTTAATTGATTTGCTGTAAGTTTCCCTAATAGTAATTCCTCTAAAATAAATTTACCTGAAACAAGTTCTGTGATCACAGTTGCCATTATAACTGAAAAAATCCAATATTTAAAGAAGAATTTATTATTAATTTATGTATTAGCAATTAATTTTCGAAATATTTTGATTTTCACTGTCACTTTTTGCAAATATTTTAAAACGCTTTTATCAAAATCAAATAAAACGAATATGGTTATTATAAGTAGAGAGAGGCTATGAACCATAACTTATAATATAATAGATTAAGTTTTTATAACCATAATGGAATTTTGCAACCCCGATGTGATTTAAGTAAAATTTAAAAACCGATAATTCACCAATAACAGCAACAAATTTTTCAATATGTCAACAAATGTCTATTCTAAACCGATTAAATTACATTTTACATTTATTTAAACCGCAAAAATAACCACGATTTTAATTAATTTAATTTATTTTTATATATAAGAAGATTACTAAGAACTTCCAATTCACGTATATTAATTATCTCATAATTTGTCACTTAAATTGTCATTGTATTGAAAATTTTCGCGCCAAAAATAACAAAAAATTTCGTATAGATTTTTGGATCCTCAGGTTTTTTTTATATAAATTAATAAAATTACGGTTAATAAATAAATTTAAATTAATAAAACTTAAGTTTAATGACTAATTTACTAATTAATTAAATAAAATTCGTGGCTATTTTTTCGGTAAAAACTAAAAAGAAATTATATATGAGAAAAAAGTAATTTAATTTAGTTGCATTTTTATTTGACAACTTTTTTTCGCTGTCATTATTAAAAGTTATTATTGAAATTGTTTGAACTACAGTGATTTTGTGATTTTCAAAGTTTTCAAAGTTCATAACTTCTTGTGATGAATGTGCGAAATGTGCCAATAAATTTTCAAAAAATATGTTCTGAATAATAACTTATTAGCATATATGTATGCCTAAGAAATCAAAGGTTAGTAGGTACACATGTTCATATTCATTACTTTTCATTAAATTCCTTTTTATTAATTTTAATTTCTAAAAATTCTGAAATGAGTTACTCTAATAATAATGAATGATACTTTGTATTTCTGCATATATTTCTGTAGTGATTAGTTTTTCAAAAATTTAGGTTAATAAAGTCATTAAATCGCAATATAACTTTTGAAGACCTGTTGTACATCAAAACACAGACAAATAATTTCTTCCTCTAACGATCCTACTATTTCTACCATCCATTCATTCACTGTTGAATAGTTGCAAATTTTGACTAATTTTTTAAAAATAAATTTCACTTAATTAATATAAGGACACAGCATGAAACCTCAATCCAAAATCAAGTAATAATAATGTAGGACAAGCTCCTAGTTCCTCCCTATAGCTCCCTTAACTTCTGAATAGGTGCTGCTGATGCCTGTCTCGTTCTTTTTTCGACAATGTCTTCTTTCTTACTTGTTTTTTTTTTCCCCTTCGGTGCGTGCATCTTGTAAGAAATATAGAACGATAGTGGCGTAAGCCGCACCATCAGCAGGATAGCTGGGTAATAATCAAATATGTAAATTATTGAAACAGCAATTAGGTAAATTAATTATAGGAAAATTGTTTTAAGGAAATGCTCCGGTTCCCACAGAAATTTCATCTATAAAAGCATAGGTGGCGGTAAAAAACATCAGTTTGAATGTGTTCTTTACTGTGAAATCGAAAATTGATTCCCATTTTTTTTTGAAAATCTCGAAAACCTGAAACTAAAAAGTGTTGAATGTTAATTGAACCACATTGGGCAATTTTATCATACTAATTAACGGTTGCCGAAAATTTACTGCTTTAATTTAATTTTAAAATTTCTGAATGAAAAAGAATTTCAAATAAAAATCTTCAATTTTTAAGTTTTGTCATACTTTTATTTATGTGATTTTAAATATAAATAAAAAATTTTGCAAATACAAAAAATTAAATTAAAATAAAATAATAAAAATTATATAAAAAGAAATTTATTTAATAAAATTGTGTACTTAATATAAAAAGTAAAAATTAAAATATGGTATATTTCTATTTGTTTTAATAATTATCAAATTTAAATTAATTAAGATATGTGGTGTAATAATTATCAAAAAATTAAATTAATTTAAAAACGTTTTCTAATACAAAATTTAATTTTATTTTCTACCTAACGAATGTGGTGTAATAATTATCAAAAAATTAAATTAATTTAAAAACGTTTTCTAATACAAAATTTAATTTTATTTTCTACCTAACGAAAAAATAAAATTACTCTAACGTAGGTACACCATTTTTTACAAAATATCATTTTTATAATTAATTATTATACAATACATATACATAAATAATAAATTACTAGCAATTTTCGTTTGAATCAAATTCATCTTTTGAAATTTTCAAATTTTGTTTTACAAAGTTTTATATTTTCTATTTAAAGATATCAGCAACGAATAATTGTTATATTCAGCCTATGTATAAATTTAATTTAGTATGATTTATGTATAACTAATTCCATTTGTAAGTTTTGGATTGTACTATTAATTTATATAATTTATCAATTTCATTAATTCTATTCACTTAAAATTTTGTTTATTTCTTTATTTTGATTCCTATAGGCTAGTTCTTATATTTTTCTATTTCCCAAAATCTCAATAGAATATATTCAACTGTTGATTATTTGTTTGTTGATTTGTTGTAGATTTATTCTCTCTTTTTTTTTAGTATAAAGGAGTGTTAATGTGGCGTGTCCTGTTCGTAGTCTCATACGAGCTACTAAAAATTTTCTATTATAATGGTTAGATGTTTCCTTTTTATCAGTTCCATTCATATTTTAATGATCTTTATTTTATATTAGTCTAATTATATCGGATTTTGGGAGTCTGTATATTGGATTGGCAGACTTGTCTTACTTTTTTATTTCCTATGATGTTTTAATTTTACGTCTTACGTTTTTATTTCCTATGATGTTTTAATTACTATTGCACACTATTTTGAATTATTTAAAAATATTATTAAATAATTATAGTTAGTTTGTGGTAGATTTTTGAATTGTCAAACTTAAATCAAATTGATAAAATTTAAAAGAAAAATTTTTTATTTGAAAAAAAAAAAAAAAAAAAAACGAATTTAACTCGTAAATACTTATTTACCTCCTATTAATAATTTACTCTTATCAATAGTTGCTTCATTTATTTTATATCTTGGAATTGATTCTAAATTTTTTATAATTTTTTCAATAGCTGAATTTTCTAAACGATGCATATTTCTTAAATGACGTCTAAAATTATCCTTCCTTGATAATATTGATCCACAAATATCACATTTACAAAGTCGTGTATTTCTACATATTGGTTGTGGTCTTGTATGGATACGAAAATGAATGGATAATTCTAAACGTGTTGGAAATTGTTCATAACAAATTTGACATTTATATATATTTTCAGTATTATTATCATGTGAACGTAAATGATATTCTAATGATTCAGTTGAACTAAAACTTAAATCACATTTTTTACATTCATATCGTAAAATTAATTGATGTATTGATCTCATATGTATGGTAAGTGAATCTTTACGTAAAAACTTTTTACCACATTCAGTACATTTATATGGACATTCTTGATAGTGATTTGATAAATGAATATTAAATTCATCAGTATTTGTAAAAACTTTATTACAAAAAAATTCATATTTTCTTTTATTATTATTATTTGTTTTTAATTTTTGTTTTTGTTGTTTCCCAGTTGATATTGTATTAGATGATGGTACATAATTTTCTTGTATATTAGCAATTATTGGTATATTTCTAATATCATTATTATTAATATTATTTAAATCTTCTATAGATGGTATTTTTTTTAATGTATATTTACATTCACCAATTTCTATAATTTCAATATCACTTTCATCTGGAAATGTTGATAATTTTTCATTACATCTTACTTGTTCATTTACAATATTATTATTATTAAATTGTTCATTTTGTTGTGGAATAGATGATAAATTTATATTATTAGATGATTCTATATTTAAAAAATTATTAGATAATATTGGAATATCATTTTCCAATTGTTGAATATCTTTATTTATTGTATTATTATTATTGTTATTTTCATTTGAATTTAATATTGTATCTTCGAACATAATATAATGTATTTTTTGTACATGGTCTGAAAAATAATTAAAATTTGTGAAATTATCATTACAATTAGTACAATTAAATTGATAGCCATATGATGTTAAGAAAATTTCACCGCACTTAAAATTATTAATTATTGGATATTCTTGTATTGATATTGATTCATCTTCAATTTTAATTTCTGTTTTTATGCTCATAATGGCATGAAAATTGTTAGAAATATTATAGTTGTATTGTAATAATATTTATAATTGTAATAGATAAAATGTTTATTTTATTTTAAGTAAATAGACTTCACTGGTGAACCAAAAAGATGAAAAAAATTTTTATTTTAATAAACAAAACGAAGAAATGTCAATTATTATTTTTATGGAGCAGTGTAGTTGGCAATTAAAAGTTTATAAGTGGCTGTTTATACACGCCTGCCCAGGCGACTGCCTGAACCATTTTCGTAGAAGAGAGGTAAGTGCGGGCAGAGGTAAAAAAAGTTCAAAAAATTTAGAAATTTTTTCTGTTGCCCCGTTCCTCTCCATTTGTTTCAAGTTTCCATAATTCCTTTTTTGTCAAAAATTTATTATTATTTTCAAACAGCCGGACGAGTAACATCTCCGGAAGAAAATATTTTTCATTGACCATAATTTGCCGAACGAGCAACATCTCCGGAAGAAAATATAAATAAATTAGTAATTGTGGAAAATATAAACAATATTTTTATTAGTGAAATATTTTCCATTATTTCTAATTATTATTTTTTTACAAATGATTTTAAAAGCAGATAATTATTATATCTTTTTCTAAAAAAAATTATATTTTTATATTTATATAAAGATAAAAGAAGGATTTCAAAATTATTATCGTAATACTTATATATTTATTGGACTTTATTTGTTTGGCCTTAATTTCCTTTTTCATTTTTGTTATACAAAGGAAAATAAAATATTATAGAAAGATGGAAAATAGTAAAAAAATTGACCTTTCTAACTTTGTTTAAAATGAATTAATCCTTCTTTCTTCTTTTAAATGTTGAACTATGAAGTATTATCTTATCTTTCTATATCGTAATATCAAAACTTCAATTGAGTCATATATAGAAAACTAATTTATAACTATGTATTATAAAATAAAATTAGAATAATATAATAAAAATGTAATAATTGCTTAATACAAATAGAGAAATATTTATATAAAAACAAATAAAATAGATTTCATATCTAATAGATTTCATAGATTTTATAATCGTAATGATAAATCAAAACTAATAATTTTCAGGTTTTGTATTTTAGGAATATAAAAAAAATTAGGATAAATATATATATCTCTCTGTCCTTAATTTTTTTAAATCTGTCTCTATATTATTATACATATAATAATATAGACAATAAATATGTATATAAAATATTATATAAATATTTATATAATAAATTTTCTATGTTTCACGGAAAAAATATAGAGCAAATAAATATTAATATTAATATTAATACTGAATATTAATGAAATATATAATTAAAGAGGAGGAATTAAGAAACAGAGGAGGAATTAAGAATTTTGTGATATGTTTTTATAAAACAAATATTAAAATAATATTAAATTAAATTATATTTAATATTTTTTTATATTGAAAACAGTGATGGATACGTCGATCGCATTATTCGAGGAACCACAAATTTGGCAAGCATCATAGCTGAAAGTTATACTTGCAGTCAAGTATAATATTTTACATAATTTTAGATAATTTATACCATGTATAATATACATAGAAACAAATATATTATATTTATTATACATAGTATTAATTATCTAAACTCAATTAAAATGTAAAATATTATACTTGACTCTACAATGAAATTAATTCAAATTCATGATTAGTTAAATATTTGTATTTACGAATATGTAGTAAAACTTAGATTTATTAATACTTGTAACTCTACGATTATGCGCTTCGTGGCTCATTAAGAGTTACAAGTTACAACTCTAGCATTCAAAATCAAAATGATTTTTTTCAATTTACGAATGTCAAACTTAACCATATTTCAATACCAAAATGTTCCTCAATAAACTCCCCAGGTACGATCTTTTCCCTAAAATTCAGTTTCGGCCATTTTGAAATTGTTGAATTTTAAATGAAAAAATTGGGTGAGGAAGGCGCATCTAATCACAAAAAGTATATCAAGTCGCTCCTAGGCAGGCGTGTATAAACAGCCACTAACATCAATTTCTTTTCAGACACACTTTCTTACACTTTCCTACACTTTCTTACACCCTCCATGGTGTAGAAAATTTGCGTTCTTTTGACTACACTTTCTACACTTTTTTTAAATCGGCGCCTAGAAAAAGTGTACACTTTTCTACACATTCAAATTTGAAGGTGTAGAAAGTGGAGATGTAATTATTTTTTTTTTAACTTTTTAAGGTGGAAATATATACTATTCGTCAATTAAATAATGTTTTCTTCACAAATTATGAAAAAAAGTATAACAATTTAAAATTATAAAGAATTTTGTCAGGGTGTAATAAAAGTATGTTTTTTTCACACTTTACACTTTCCTACACCACAGATTTTTGACAATTCCCATTCCCACCATGGTGTGGTGTGGTGTAGAAAAAAAATTTCTGAAAAGAAAAAATTGTTGTAAATATGTCATTTATATACGGGAGACACAGGGGATAATAATTAACCCCACAGTTAAACAAGCCGCTGATATGGCTATCGCGTGTGACGCAGAAGTATAAATGTCATTGTAAAAAACATATGTTGTATTTCAATATCGAGGTTCAAAATTTTCTGTTCGAGTAGATTTAATATATTAATTTTTTTTTATAAAGATTTATTATAATATTTTTTTAGGTTATAAAAATTACCGAATGAAATTAATTTAAACGAAATACATGCTGCGTTGACGCCTTTAAGAGTATCTATTCAAAGCGTATCCAGCGTCATTTGACATTCGAACGTGTCATGCGCACACGCGTCAACGGCCATAGTAACTCCAGCTAACACAGACGGTTAATGTCTGATGGCATACCCCTTTAAGCAAGGCGATTCAAAACTGACACCGGTTACATATGGCGAGTTCAAAATTGATTCAATTTTGATTTAACTGATTACACAAATTGTTGATTCAATTTACTATCACAAAAACGAATCAAATTTGAAACCCAAAATTAATTCAAAATTTTGTAAAAATTTACTTATATACTATATATATCGATATATCGAAATAAAAGACAAGACACTATACGGGAGAGCTTTTGTCTTGGCTTACAACATCTTCTACTTCAACTTCATAGAGGTTTTCCTGACATTCTATTACAATTTGGGACTAATAATTTTATATAATTGATTCCAAACAATAAATTCCACTGTAGCGGAAACACTATTTATTGAAACAAGCTTAATTTCTTGGTAGTGAGAAGCATTCGCAACAATTGGACTCGATCGCTAGTACTTTTTCCTGGTGGTACTTATTTAAAGCTGAGTCAACTCAACTTAGAACGAACGCGAAAATTAATTGTAAAACTAGGAACTCATTGCTTTACGGCATCTAGAATGGAATAAACTTTGTAATCTAATAAATTGCAATTAATCTTATAAGTAGACTAGTGGGTTAGAATCAATCTCCAATTATTAGTCCAACAATAAATCATTAAAAAACTTTTTTATTTTACATATTGGATTTTCTTTTTTTTTAAATAATGAATACTTAAAATTCAGTCAAATAAATTTTTTTAATTAAAATGTATAAATTACATTAATTTGTAAAAGACTAACTTAATACAAAAATTCTTAATACTAGTAAATTTATAGTTTTATTCAAAGAAATTCTAAATATAAAAAAACCTAACATATTGTTGATAATATTTCTATTTCATCTTTTAAATTATGAATTGTATTAATATCATTCCATTCTTGTCTATTTTCAATAGCAAATGTTTTATTCAATTTGTCCATTATTTCATCAATTTGTGGTATAATCAAATGATGTAAATTTTGTAAATGTTTACGTAAATTTGATTTTCTTGATAAAATTTTACCACATATTTCACATTTACATGGTCGACGAAATTTTTTAACATTTATACTAACATCTGAACCACCATGTATACGATAATGTCCAGTTAATTGTGCACGATGGGCAAATTCTTTATTACAAAAACGACATTTATGTGTTTGTTGACCATCATGTAAACGTATATGTTCTTTTAATAAATCTAATGTACGATATGATAAATTACATTTATTACATATATATGGTCGTTCACCGGTATGAATTCTTTTATGTTTTTTTAAACTAGATGAATGTAAAAATTCTTTATTACAAAATTGACATGCATATCGTTTAATACCAGTATGTATAAATGCATGTTCATTTAATGTACCTTTACTTTTAAATCCTTTTTTACATATTTCACAAATAAATGGTCTTTCACCAGTATGATCACGTTTATGAATTTGTAATGCTGCTTGTTTATAAAAACCACGATTACAATATTCACATTTAAATGGTAAAACTTTTTGATGTATTGATAAAATATGTTCAGTTAATGTTTCACGTTGATGAAATTTTTTATCACAATGATCACATTCAAATTGTCGTTCTCTTTCATGATAATAATCAATATGTTCTTTTAGATCTATTAAATTTGAACATATTTTATTACATTGTAAACATTTAATATTATTATTATCGGAATAATTATGTATATTACTATTGATAAATATATTTTGATTATTTAAATTTGTTAAATTATCATTTGATGATATTTTTGTAACTGTAAACTTACATTCACCAATTTCAATAATTTCAACATCACTATCATTATCATCAATATTACCAATATTTTTGTTTTCATTTAATTCTCTTTCAGATTGATTTAATGAAATTCCAGAAAAAGATTCTATTAATTTATTATTATTTTGTTGTTGGCGATTCATTGAAATTATATTGCTAGTAGAATTTTTTTCTAATATTGTTGTTTTATCAAAAATTTCATGAAATTCATTATAGTGCATTGAAAAATAATTAAAATTAACAAAATTTTCAGCGCAACTACAACAATTTATTAAAAATTCACCATTTTTAACTAAAATATCACCACATTTTGTATAATTTATTTGATTTTCTAAATTAAAATTACTATTGTAATTATTTTGTAATTCATATTGTATAGTTGATTCTATAGATTGACTTTCTGTTTCTTCTTCTCCTTCAGAAATATGAATTTCTGGTTCATATGATAATTCATTTGAAGAAGACATAATATAGAGTTCTTGTTCTGTTAATTTAAATAATTGATAACCATTCAATTACATCTGAATTGATAGAAAAATAACGATCAATATTTTTTTAAATAATAAATATTTTGTTTTTGAAGATTACAAATAATAAATAAATGCACATACACAAATTTTGTTGCAAAACAAAATACTTTTTTGTCCAAATTTAATATTTTTGACATTTGATTATCGAAGAGAGTATTAGTGTTACCATATTTAAATCAAATAAATTATATTTTTAAACTTAAGGTCGGTCTACATAATGGCGATATTATGTGATTTGTTTTGTGCTTTCTTTACATTTCTTTTGTGCAAGTTAAAAAAAAATACATACAATATCTGATTTAATCAAAATGTTTAATCAACGGATCAAAATTGATCAAATCGATGATAAATTAAAAGCTAACAAAATTTGGACAAATTATTTTGTATCCAGTAATCAAATTCTGGTACAACATTTATGGTGTGTTTCTTATTTAAATCTATAGATCGACTAGATTTCTTTAAATCTGAAATCAGATTAATCTGTCTAGTGAAATATGAAACATCCAGATTTTTCAGATAAAAAAATGCTAAAATTGGTTAAAAAAATTATCTGATAATTTTTTTAATTTTTTTTGTGATCTGATAATCTGATAATAGTTTAGCCACAACAACTAAATGAAGCACAAAGTTAGCCACAAACAATAATAAATCTGAAAAATCTGAAAAAATTTTACGATAAAAAAAATCAATCTGACATATACCTTGTTTCCATGACGAGTTCAACTCGAGTTGAACTCGAGTTAGCGTGCATGGAAACAGGGGTTGAGTTGAGTTGAGTTGGAATGGAACGAATAATTGATGGTTCCATTTCAACCCCATTTCAACTCAACCCAACTCAACTCTGTACATGTACCTTGTTTCCATGACGAGTTCAACTCGAGTTGAACTCGAGTTAGCGTGCATGGAAACAGGGGTTGAGTTGAGTTGAGTTGGAATGGAACGAATAATTGATGGTTCCATTTCAACCCCATTTCAACTCAACCCAACTCAACTCTGTACATGGAAACTAGGTAATGGAAACTAGGTATAAGTAATCTGAAATTGAAATAAAGTAACAGCCATCAGATTAATCAGATTGATCTGAGCGTAAATAAGAAATACACATTATTAAAAATAACCAAAGTATTTTGTAATATGACAACACCAAATATTTCTCCCAAGAATTGTTGGTGCCATCTATATGTAAGACTAACAAACAAACTCATATATTCTAATACAGTAGTACATTTTTTAATGCCCAGATGACAGCACATTTTTAATTGTAAAATGATCATCGCGATCGATATTATTTTTAACTCAGTTGTGTATGACGTTTCTTGCCGATCGTTTTATTCTTGTTTCTCTGTGTATAATATTTTTTATAAAAATTTTTTTTTTTTGTATAGTTTTCTTTTCGCCTGTCAAGTCAATATAAAAAAAGTGTAATTTTTTTTTCTTATTGGATTTTTTTTTGTTTAAAATTTTGTTTTTTTCCGGGGTAACAAGTGTGTGTGTAGTGTTTATTTAGTTGGTTTATTATTAAAAAATTGTTATAAAAAAAATAAAAAAAAATAAATATATTAAAAAAATAATAAATTTATATATTTAAGTGAAATTCAAATAAAATAATTAATTAATAATAATTTTTTTTTCTATATTTCTTTTGAGAAAGAGTGTGTGTATATTATAAAAAAGCTTTTGTATATATTTAAAACTAAAAATTAGAAAGGGATATAAAATATATATATACGTATTATATATTTTCTGTTTCACTTTTACCTGGCTAAAAAGTGTTAATAAAGGTAAGAATAATTTTTTTTTTCATATTTCAAAAAAAAAATCCACTTTTATGTCAGAATATAACAGATAAATGCGGTAAAACTTGTTTTTATGTGTCAATAAGTTAACAAAAAAAAAAAAAAAAACAAGAAAAACTGACAATTTTTTTAAATATGATTTCAATTCAAATTAGAATTAATTATAAATAATTTATTTTTTTGATTATTTAACAGAAAATTCTTATATGTCTAATAATATGATTGTGTTAACACCTGTTCTTCATATACGATAAACAATTTTGATTTATAGTTATAAATAAATAAAAAAAAAGTCCTAATATTTGTTGAAGGTGTGTATACTTACTACCCAAAAGCAGGTCAGGTAACATGGTTAATTGTTATATGTAGTTACAGTGTTGGTTTAATTGGAGGGTGGATAAATTCATAAATTAACTTCCTCAAGTACGGAAACCAAAGAATATTAGTACCAGAATATTTAGTACCAGAAGAAGGCATTATTGTCGATACTAATCAATGATAATTATTTCCCATTCTGTATTTTACCAATCGCGTTCTATCACCTTTTAACTTTTATAATCTTTCCGCGATTTACTTTACGATCAAAATTATGTTGGCTGTATTTTATTTTTACCCAAATTATATTTGACATAATTATTAAATATTTAAAATTTAGTTTTTCTAATTTTTTCGAGCAACTTATGACGAACATTTAATTATCGTACATTAATTATTTTTATTCATTTTCATATATTAATACTATATAGATTTTATTGATTTGTAATTGAAAAATTTTAATCTAAACACTAAAGTAATTCTTATATATATTAAAATTTGTTATAACTATAATTTTTTAAGAATTATAAATACATAAATTCAAATATACCTACTTTTTATGGTCTATGGATATACATTACATATTCAAACATTATAATTATATATGTAGATGAAAATCAATTTCATCTCTGATTAGGTATATAACAAAATATATTAAATAAACTAAGTTCAAAGATCGGAAAGTAAATATTACAATAGTGAAAGCTGAAAAAAAATTTAAATAATATAATATCGATTTTCATTAAACAATTAATAATCGATCAAATGATTGAAATAAAAATAAAGTATATTAAATATAGTAAAAGTTTTCTTCCAAATTTATATATTAAATTTAGATATTAAATTGTCAGTTTTTCTCATTATAATAATTATTATTGGTCAGTAATTTTAAATTATATTTTAATTATTCAATTAAGTGCATTAATTTAATATTTAAATTGGCCAGCCTTTTAAACTATCTTTCAGGATACTTCAATAATTGAGATATTTAATAAGATCCAATTAATATTATGTCATTCAGAATGTTTTCATTTAATGACATGGTTAAATTTTAAGCATAAACAAGTAAAATTGATTAATATAATTAAATAATAATGTTAATTGATTTTATATTATATAATCATTTACTAAAAAATTTAAATCACCAAATTTTTATATAATTTTGAATTCCAAAATTTATTGCGCCAAAATTACCCTTCTTCTAATTTAACTGATCATCATTCTAGCTCGCCGCATTTTTTATATATGAGACAAAAACGTGTAAAGTAAATCTAATCAAAGAATTATACCTACTTGAACAATTTATGTTTTATGCTTAACTTGCTATAACTCTCTGTTTCAAGGATGATATAATTATTTCAAAAATTATATTATTATAATTTTATAGTTAAATTTTTTTAAATTCGCGCCATACTTGAATGCAATGAAGTTAAAATTTAAAATTATTTTTTTTATGATACGCACTGGTGATCATCGTTGTAACCTGTAAAATAAAACTCTTATATAGAAGATTTTTATCAAAAATTTTATTTCTATAAATGATAAAAATGTAAAATATTCAAGTTGAAAAAAAAATGGACACTATACTTGTGTTTGCTGTTTGCTCATATTCTCTTTGATCACAAACAAATATATACAATAATAATTATTATTTTTTTACACTAGACTAGAACATGGTCCATTTTTGTTCCGGTAATTTTAATTCTATTTTAAATTTTTATTTGATTGTATATGATTTGTGGTCTATCTCTCTGCGTCTACATTTTAACATTAAATTTCTTGTTTATTGTACAATTTAGTGAATAATAATATTATAGTATATAAAAAAAACAAGGCATTCAGTATGCCACTGTTAAGTGAACGGTAAAATATTATTGTATATATTTTCATTATTATTTATATATATATATATATAATAGGGTAATATTGCCAATAATTGAGAGCATACAATTAATGTGAAAAAGAATTTTTGCGTTATTTTTAAATGATATTATGTATTAAAGGACTAAAAAGTGGAAACTTAAATTGTCATTACCAGGCGGTATAGCATTTTAATGAGTTTTCCAACGAAATTCGGTAAAGGGCATAATTCGAATATGAAATGTAATGAAGGAACTTTTACCATTCGAACTTGATCGGATTGGCTTGAAGGAGGTCAGTCCGGACAGTACTCTTTCACTTAGGCCATAGTTAGGCCCATTGTACCTCTCAAGTGAATCCATCGCTGATTTTTCAGGATTCAGGATTCAGGATTCACTTCCCACTTCGAATGCAATTTTAACACAGTTCGTTCAAGAAGAAGGATCCCAAGCATTTATGCCGGAGATGCATGAGTTGGGGACATAGAAATAGAAAGTTTCAATAGTCTCTTTAATCTCCGCATTCTCTACACGCACGTTACATTCGTATCGCCAAATTTTGAAAGCGTGATAATTGAGCATAGAATTACCCATAAAGATCAAGTTTGTTACAAGTTACATATGGATATGTTACAAGTTTTTTCACTATCACTAAACAAGAAAAATCTGAAGCTCCTATAATTGCCATTCTAATTTCTAGCTAATAATTGATTAGAGCAGGAAATTGATACAATATGTGGTCGTAATGTGTGTAGCGTAATATATATATTACATACTGAGATCAAATAGTCTCAAATAATTTTTCCCATGATTATATTCTTCTTTTCTATCTTTCGATCTCCTATGAACTGTCTATGCAGTTTTAGAGAATTCAACCTATTTGTTTGAAAAGGTTGGTGCTATAATATTTGTGCTAATAATGGTATTAAAATGGCACTAAGTCACCCCGATCATAAGTCCAGAACTTTAAACCTAACACCGATCATATTATTTTGTAAAAGAATAAAATACTTTATTTTGTCTAAATTATCAGTAGATTCTAGATTCTGATCTAGCTTTTGTCGTTATATTTACCCTATTATTCTGTAAATTTTTGTGCAATCTAGTTTCTTAAGTATTTTATAAAAAATATACAATTTTTATTTTTATAATTTTTTGGTTGTTTGGGTACTTTTTTTTAAACACAAGAAAAAATTCTTTTTCACATGCATTTTGATCTAAATATTTAAGTGATCGCAATACTTATTATTATTATTATGACCTGTGTACTGTGTACGAAGCAATAAAGAATATTGAATAAAATTAAGATTTTTTTTTTTAGATACTTATTTTGTACATGTAAAATGAAAATGATATAAATTGCTTATTATATTTTTGTACTAAAAAAATAGGATGCAGAAATTTTTTGCTATCTTTTGGTTTGAATTGACGTGAATAAATATAAAATATTCTATTATTAGGTAATATTTTTAATAAATTCTTGTACATATAATATATAAATATTATAGGTCAGTGCTGAAGAGAATAAAATGTGTTAGAATTTGAATTGATTTTTTATATAAAAAATTCATAATTTCTTTTATTTATATATAATTTAATTGTTTATCTTTCGAATTATGAACAATAAATTAAATTATTTATATAATTAATTTTCTCGTGTTAAATGTAGTAAAAGACTTTCTTCTTCTTTTTTAGCTCAACAGTCTTTCTTCTTTTTCTTTCTTCTTCTTTTTTGGCTCAACAGTCCAATGTGGGTTTTGACCGAGCCCGATATTCATTTGCAATTAACAATTAATAATTTAAAAGTGATCTTAAAGTGATTTTAATAAATTTTATGTAATTGTAATTTTTAGTATTAAGTTTTAGTTTATAGAAATTGATTAAAAAAAATTTTGTAAAATAGGCTTGGCTTAGTGTGTAGTGTACTATGCCCTAGTCAGTGCATGCGGTTGTTCCCAGCCGAGGAATCAATATCGTTCTATTGACTCAATTTTAAATTAGTACGAGTACCAGTAATAAAGATATACAGGAATTTAAATTTTAAGACTTGGTAAAATACTAGCAATCGTCCATATGGTACATATAAAATTAATAGGTCTCAAAATGCTAATTGAGTGTCGGGAAAACCCCGAAGAGATACATAGCCCAAGGCAAGGTCACGTATCGGGCTGTTGAGCCCGGAAAAGGAGATACCTACATTTTAATTTTCAAGAGAGCTCAAAGGATTATAAATACGCTTTGTCTTATTTTTAAGCTTTGTTATAATATCGGCGTTAGTCTTAGTACTGGTTGACTTCACGATAAATTAATAAGTTCCAAAATAGAAACTGTCATTATCAAATAAAAGATCGGTTAGTAATGTTAAGACAGTATAGTGTAGTGACACCAAGAAATCTCAACACTTTTTTGTTAGAAATAATTTAAAGTTAAAATAAGTTTCAACTTCCAGAAAAATGCACTGAACTTCAGAAAATAAATGAAGAAGCTTAAGGATTCTTTCATCTGGCGCAAATTAGTATGAAAATTATTTTTAATTAAATCCTTAGACAAATCAGTATTATCTTTAAATCCTTGACGAAATTAAAATTGTTTTCTTTCAATTTCATATTACGTACATACAATTTTGTAAATATGTCCTATAGAGAGAATTTAGTAGGTACAATTATATGTACTTTTACTTTGTCTACAAAGTAGGGTAAATTCCAATTTATTAAAATTCAAGTTTTTTATTTTATATATATGTATTTAATTTAATGTCCGTCATTCGGTTGTCTGGTCAAAACTCTTCTAATACTTATTTATTTTTTTAGTGTTTTTTTAGTTAAATATATAATGTGGGCCACCAGTTCCAGATCTCGTTGTGCACACACACAACATGATATCAAAAACTAAACAAAAAACTATAACCAACTAATAATAAGAAACTTGATTCTCGATCAAAAATATATTAAATATAAAATGAATATTGTATTATAACAAGGTAACCGAAAAATTCATCGAATATACAAAGTGGATCGAAAGCGTATTCATCGAATAATCAATTTATTGTAAAAAATATTTTTATATAACTAAGAGTGAGTTCGGAAATACAATCACTGCGGTTGTAATTGAATATTTTTAGAATCAAAAGTTCGTAAATTCGGTGCTTAAATCAAAAGTTCTTTTATGCATAAACTGCTTTAAAACTGCGCAACCAAAGCAACACTTGTCATTCTGTGTCATGCTTTGTTGCAATTAGATAAAAATAATGAAGAGAAAAACGAAAATGGAAAAGCTATATTCGATAAAAATTACATTTATATTTACGCAACATATTAGCTGTTGCGCAACTATATAAAAATGCCAGGGCTACTGCAACAATGCAACAGCAGTCATTTCCGAATGATAGTCTAAATAAACCTCTAAACATTCGCTTATTACATCGAACGAACAACTTTTCGGTCGAACATTCATTTACCATTCGCGCGAAACGAAGAAAATGTTCGCTAATGTGGTGGATCCGGTTTAAAATCCAAAACGAAAATCATTCGATTAAATTGTTTTCGATTAACTTACCAGGAATCATATTCATATATATATAATATGATATAAAAAAAACATAAGAAAAAAAATAATTAATCAGACGTATTTTAATGCAGAAAATTCAAAACACTGAAATTTCAGATCTTTTCTATAGTATAACAAAAAAAATTATATATGTTTTTTTTACGTAGAAAGTCAGGTTTATATTTATATTTTTAATTTGGTATAAAAAAACGCGAGACATGCAAAAATTTATAAGGAAAAACTTTCATAAATAAATAAAATATAATATACTTTTTTTTTTAATAAATTGTTGACATAAAATTCCAAAAAAAATTAAAAAAAAAATGTTTTCCTTTAAAAAATGATAATTTATAATTAAAAATTAAATTTAAATATTTTTATGTATTTGTGATTTATTGTTGATCATAAAAAAAAAGTATTATTTAATTAAAATATAATCAAAAAAGACCAGAAAAAAAATATTATTGCATTGCCCAAATTATTGTAGTTACCTAATTATGAGCTTTTTTTTTAGTTACCATTTATTATACAAATAAAATTACGAACACTTTATCTTTCCAACACATAATATGTATGCACGTGCTATTGATGAATATTTACCATGTCAATTAAGTTAGTTTTCAATATACATTGTAAAAATATGTTACGCCCTCTAGGGACAGAACATTAAATTATTTTTTATTCTGCTCTTAATGATAAATATATATTTTGTGAACTAACGCCTCTCTGCCAAAGTCCCCAAATCATGCACCTTCGTTACAAATGCTTTGGATCCTTCTTCCTGAACGAACTGTGTGAAACTGGCGTCCGAAGTTGGAAGGCAATTCTGAAATTTGGATAGGGAAAAATATGGTTTGGAACCGCCTCGGATGGAGTAATATGAAGGCTTTTTTCACATGAGGGGTACAATAGGCCTTTTCCTGCCTTCAATTCAACGGCTCTGATTGCAGAAACTAAAATGTATGTACAGCTACCCATTTTATTGTACTAAATTATTTATTTCAACGAATGATCACACCTCAGTTTTGATGAACATTTACTAAGTTAAAGTGTGAGACATAAATTTTTTTTTAATCAGAAAATCATATTTAAAGAAAGTTCGGACATCTCCGTGGTATCGAACAAACTTTAAGATTCTATATTACATTTTCGTCTGGATCCAAATATTTTTAGCTTTCCAACAAATGGTTGAATGAACTGTTTTGAACGGACGAACGATTGAACGGACGAACGACAGACAGAAAAGTTACAGATCTCTTTTAAAAAAAATTATTAACTATTGGGTGCGGCGCTACTGATGCTAAATCAAAAATATAAATAATTAAATAGGAAAAGAAAGCTTTCTAAGCGCGTAACGTTGAGTTATAAATTTAATATATATTGTTTAACGCTTATGACTTGACTTGACCAATAAATTATAAAAAAAGCTTAACAATAATAAAAAAAACGTTAAAATTTTCTCTGAAATGAAATAGAAATATAATAATTTAAGTGTTTTTCAAGTTCATAACCTCGAAAATTTTGAAATTAGTAATTTCTCTTTGTGAAAATAATTTAATATAGATTGTTTATATAGATTGAGTTTAATTATAATTGAAGCTCATAAAAGGCTATGGTATTATTATACTTAGTACCTAGACTAGACCAACTTGAATTTTGGAAGAATATTACAATTTCTCTAAACTGAAAAGCCCAGAAAAGGAGATACCTCCCGAATATCGTAGTTTTAATATATGTACGTTAATGAACAACAAAATGTCAGAAAAATGCATTTGAAAATAATCTCATAAACGGAAATCTGACAGATATAAATATAAGAACCTGTGTGAGTAACATTAGGTTTCTGTCACTGCATTTTTAAATCATCAGGATCAGATGCAACTGAAAGAATTCCGGCGTTCAGCAGAGTCTCGAGCGCTCGATAATTTTTTCTACTGAACGGTAATTTTTTCGAGCGCTCGAGTTTTGTGTAGCACAAAAATTTTATGCTAGATAGAGCAGCAATTTTTTTTTGACAGGAATATTGAATAAAGTGGGGGTTTTAAGGGATATTATTTATCGAAAAATTCTACTGAACGGCAATATAATTTTTGCTGCTCTATCTAGCATAAAATTTTTGTGCTACACAAAGCTCGAGCGCTCGAAAAAATTACCGTTCAGTAGAAAAAGCGCTTTAAGATGAAAAAGTATATAGAATGAGATTTCTCCATATTCCATGCATAATTATATTATTATATATCTTTCACTATAATAACTTTATTACATCTAATTAGTAAATTACACTTATAAATTATTAGTCTATTTTTAACTTTTACTCAACCATTTAATTTATATTATTATCCAATCTAATATTTTAATTATTTTACTTATACTTAATTTATTTTTAGCAATACACGTATGTACATACATGTTAATTATTTAACGTCACATACAAATCGTGAGAGCATATTATGATATCATTTAAATAAACAAAGTGAAATTATAATTATTTTTTTTTTAAAACTTCGCTTCTGATAATTGGAAAATAATTATTTGCGAAAAGTTTAAAAATAATTTAAAAAAAAAAAATGTAAATTTTTTCTTTAAAAATTTAATTTTTATTTTGTTGATTTTTGTATATAAAATTGTCCCTCTCATGTCTATGGATATAATTCAATCTGCAATAAAAATTACACTGTTAATATTTAAGATTAAATTTATCTTTTGAAAAATTTTTAGGTTTTGTTGGAATTAATTTTAATGAAAATTCTAAATAATTTTTGTAATAATTTGTTCAACGATAATTATTTACTTTTCAAAATTTGGTCAATACAGCAGATCGTTGGGGGCCGATACATAATTCATTACCATTTATCCAAGTACAATACTATACTAACTGCTAATAATTCATCTTAAATTCTACATATTGCAATCTTGATATAAGTGTAAACTACACTTTTACATGATATTGTGTTTTTACTAACATTTTGAATTTACATATTTATATACGTCAAACGCACCAAAGAAGCACATCTACTTGACGTATATATACGTCAAACCGCGCTTCACTGATTAAACGAATGATTACAACTCAGTTTTGACCTATTGAGGTGCCATATAAGAACAAGAATTTTAAAATAACATATTTCCTTTAAGTGTCACAAAATTTCTCAGCTCTAGTGGAATCACATAAAGTGATTTTTGATTATCAACTATTCCATATTATAATATTGCAAGGAAATTTCTATGCAAAATTGTAACATGTGATAGTTGATAGTCCACAAATCATTTTATGTGATTCTTCTGCTCATTTCTGACTGTGTACAATAATAAAATGTAAGTAAATGATTTTTGATAAAAAAAAAAGAGTGTTAAAAATATTTTTCATTTCCCAAAAGAACGACATAAAAAAAAATGCAAAAAGTTCACAAATTGTAAAATTTAAATGAAAAAAGTGAGTAGACAATGCGGAGGTGAATAATAATACAAACAAAAATGCTTTAATAAGATTATTGATTTATTTAGTAAAATTTTGTCTGGTTCAGAAAAAAGAAATTTGAAACAATTTAAAGTTAAAAAATTAATTCAAATATGTATAATGAAAATTGTAACAAAGTTAAAATTCGTAATAAAATGGGAATCATAAAATAGTTTGTTATTTTAAATAAAATAATTAAAATTAATTGGCATGCTTTCATTTAGTCTTTAAATTAGTTTTAATAATTTTATTTTTTACTAATTAATTTTGATATGACGTTGAAAAGTGGCTCATTACGTATACACATGTAAAGGTGATCTTTTGTAATATTCGGATTGCCAAAACAAAATTATAACAATTATATGAATCAGACATAAGAGGAAGTTGAATTTTTGAGGAAATTAAGATTGTTTATAACAATTAACATAGTACAAATATTATATTCTGTTCAGAGGCAATCATATTTGTAGCTATTCTTATCCTTAGAGACTGAGCCTAATTGAAAAGTTCACCAATTTAATAGAATTTAAATGAAAAAAAAATTAAACAATTTTAAGCTGGTTTTCGTCACAGCTTTCTGGCAGCAGGTTTTTGATTTTCTTTGACGCCAGAATTAATAAATTTTAATACCGATTTATATTTGTAGCAAATTCTAGTACATATTTTTCATTTCTCTCCAATTTTTTATGAACGCATATATTTTGACTTTACTGAATTTACATATTTTCAATTATTTATAATTAAAAATGCTAACTTTTACCTTTTGTTCACGCAAAATTAATTTTGTGCACAATATACAATGGAATGTTATACGTGCTACGATATGCATAAGTCCAGATAGAAGAGATAAAGTTCCTTCAACTCAGTGTCTGCGACCAAACCAAAAAAAAAAATGGGAACACTATTTTTTTATTTGTCAAAAATTCCAAAAAATTCATCTGAGACGGAAAAAAGTCACAAATGTAAAACTTTGCTATATTGAAAATTAGTTCAATTGGATCAAAATTTTAACTAATTCTGTTACACTAATATTCCAATATGTAATCTATATAATATAATAAATAATACTTTGAATAATTTTATTATTCAGTTTGGAAATTCCAATTTTAAGTGAATATTAAATTGTGCACTTATGTATTTTCAATTTTCATCAAAAACTTTAATCATTTTAAGTATTGTAATAAAAATAATCTAATATAAATATAAAATCGATTGCAGTGCATTGTCCTTTTTCAAATTTAAATGTTACATGGAAAATAACAACTAAAATAGAAAAAAATTATATAATTCAATTTATGTATTTATGGAAATTATCCTGGAATAAAATATAAAAATTGAAATGTAAATAAATATTCGAAATTTGAATAGATGAAAAATTGTAATATACCATATAAAAAATATTAAATGTAATCTAACAAAATTTATTTATACGGTTTTACATAATAAAATATAATGTATAGAGAAAAAGCTATTTTTAAAAAACTTTTAAAGTCAATTGTATTTCATATTATTGAAGGATTATCGTTTTTTTTGGACATATGTATAAGCATTTTAATAAAAATTCAGTCATGTACATAATAAAAATCTTATTTCTTCTTCTTTGTGGCACAACAGCTCGATATGTGGGGCTTATATAACTCTACCTCCAAGATTTTATTGGCAATTTGGGATCCAAATTTAGGACCATAAATTCTTCTGTATAGAGGAAAAACTATTGCAACTATAGCTAATGGCTTTTGTAGTGAGTAAATTGTTGTCAGCGCGATTGGACTCGACCGTTGTAAAATTTTCTCAGCTTTAAAATTTACTTACATTGCCGTATATTTTATTAATGCTACACTCAATTAAATCTGTAACAACTTAAAACGAAATTGAAGCCTCGGCAAAGGAATTGAACTTGACCTCATGTATCGCTACACACTGTACTTTTAGTGCAATACAAAGTAGAGACTATACATTAAGACACCATTCGATAAAGAATTTCAAATTTGAAATTTATTGTACAACCAACAAATATAAAATTTTTATTTTATATTTTTAAAGTTTAAAGTTGAAATTTTTATATTGCAAAAACCAGCATCACCACCAGTAAATCAATATGACCTTTCTATAAAATATAATTCTATCCTATCTATATAAAAAAGGATATTTGAATAAATTTAAATTACTTATTATTTGAATTTTAAAGTGTCTGAGCAATAAAAATTGAGTTTTTTTTCTTCTATATGAATTTTAAGTGTCCTACAGGGATTTTAAGAATGTAATATAAATAAAGATTAAGGATCAAATTGAACTTATAGAATTGGTTTACTTACTGGAAATTGAAATATATATTATCTTTAATTTGTTTTATATATTTTATATTATGTAGTTTAATTTTGATAAGATTGTTTGTAATATTTTTCTTCTCTTGGTCTTGATTTTATATTTAGATGAGATTTTTATAGTTAAGGAAGGACACCATAAACAGTGCACATCATTGCAAGCATATATATGGGTTATACTGTAATTTCGAGTTGTATATCATTCAAGTAACGAAGTATAACTAAAATTAATGCTTTATGCGACCACATTTTATAAACTTTGATTCTTAGTTAAGAACGAAAAAACTTATCAAATTCAATATTCAATTCATAATGTTGTGTACGAAGGAGACGTAAGAATATCATATTCTAAGTAATACACCGATAGTAACTATGAATTATGTACTGTAATGTGGTCTCTCGACAAATTAATATTAATTATATTCAGCGCATTAACATCACTTCAAGATTACTTCAAGATTAAAGAATAAAAAATACAATAATGTAGACTGTCTGGTGTCCCTCCCTTCCTTAAATTGCATCAAATACCAAGTACATCCTCATATTAATTTATTTTGATCAAAAATTAAAATTTAATGAGGATAATTTGATAATTTGCTGGATGATTGATAAAATTTTTCAAAGAAAAAATCAATTCTAATAATCAAAAAGCTTCTAGGTTAAGTAAATTACTTTCCATTTTAATATTCAATTTACTTTTTTGAGAACTATAATAGTTTAAAAATGATTTTTCAAAATTATTGAATTTTGAGTACAACTATAGTTCAATCTTGAAATATAGTATAGTAAATCTTTATTTGATGATATTTTAGAATTCATCATCATTTGTTATTAATATCTCAAAAAAAAAAAATTTACTTTTATTTCTAGATTGAGCTAGTTTCATAACTCCAAATCAATCAGTTTGGAAAATCATTTTTGAAATTATTATCAATTTAATTTAATACGAGTATATTAAAATGGAATTGTCAATTTATAAACCAAAAAAAATAAAACCAAAAATTTCATTAAATAAAATTTAAATTTTTAATAAAAATGGAAAATAAAAACCATTCACTTTCACTTGTAAACATTTTCCACATTTTTAATTCTCTACACATAAAATGAATATTTTGCTATTTTACTTTGAATTTGAAAATGTATTTACGACAATGTTTAAATGACTAATGATGTGAAAAGAAATTAAAATTGAAGACATTTAAAAGTATTTAAAATATTTATTTTCTATTTTCTATTATTTATTTTGTGATTATGAATAAAAATGTAAATTGAAAGATGATTAAAAAAAATATTTTAACAAATTTTACTGTCCAATTATACAAACAAATTAATTGCAAAGAAAAATTTACTTTTAAGATTTTGTTGTTAATTATATCCTTTGTTACCCAATGGATAGGTAAGTATTTTAAAAGATTTTGAAATACTTATTTATAATTACCCAACGGGAAATTTGAGAATGCCTTCCTGGGGAAGCGATCTAGAAGCAATAGAAAAAATTACATTGCTTCTGTGGAAGACATAAATCAGAAATACCGAAGCTCTTCCCAAGAAAGCGTTTCTATATTCCTGAATTGGAAGGCATATGTATTCCATATATACGGAGAAAAGGGTAGAAAGAAAAACACGAAGCTATTGCTTACTTTTGCGGAACCTAACATGAAAAAGGAGACAATGAGGGAAACGAGCATTTCATTTCCCGTTGGGTACTTATCCGGCATTCAAATATATTTGTTTGAACCGAGAATAAAGCTGATCTCCATAGATTACGATCTCAGCCAATTTTCTTCTTCTATTAAGGTCTGACCTAGCTTAATTCTATCCTTCTATCGAAGATTAGTTTGTTGCTCTAGCATTAAAAGTCAAAAACAGTTTATGCCAACTTATCCGAGCATCTAGCATTAAAAGTCAAAGACCTTTAAATCACGAACATTTTCTGCCGCCGTATCAGAGTTTTGACTTTCATAATTACGTTCAATTCGTCGTATAGCTCGTAGAGAGCTCAAGGTTATGAGATTGATTAGCTTATTTTTTAAAATAAGGATAAGGATATATAAAAATTTCAAAAGAAATCCATAAAGATGAATTACTTAAAAAATTACTAAGTATATACTCTACCTCTAAACTAAATTGCAATTTTTCATTTGAAAATTTCATAGTTTCTCTTTACTTCTTCATGCCTGTGCCTGGTGGTTGATCTATTTGTCAAATATATTACATATGTAGTATTTAAGAATTGTCATTGATCCTTTGTAAATCCTGAAAAAATTCTACATTATATATTCATCTACCACTTTAATTATACTTGTCGAATTATTCAACTGACACATGGAATCTTTATATACAATAAAAAAGTTAATTTCATTTGATTATAGAAGTCCTTGAATACATAATATAACAATCAATATCAATAAAAGTAGGATTACAACACAAACGTTTTAAAATGGTTCACTGAATTTTGTTTTTTATTTTATATTAGAATTTCCAAATCGTTTTTATACAAAAAATTTAAAGCTTTTAAATTAAGTTTGAAATATTTTACTTTTAAATTGAAACGAAATTTTAATGAAAAAAAAAACTTAAGTTGAATTTGAAAAATTATTCCATAAAATTAAATGTTGTTGTTGGAAATTTAGGGGTTAGGTAATCATATTTAAGAATTAAACGAATTGTTAGTTTCTATTGTCGATTATCATTTAATCTCTAACAACAGTTCGTTGGCGTCTCTGAAGTAAGGAATTTACTTGACGAAATAATGATTATCATTAATAATTGGGGAAATATTGTCAGTAAATATTGGATATATTTTGAATTTAAATTTCTGATGCGAAGAGCGAAAATAAGTACCTAAAATATTCCTGAATCGAAATCTATTGATACCAACGATATCACGACTTTTATGAATAGCACACTTTTAACACTGAAAAATTTTTATGGAAAATTTCTTAAGACCCAATTCTATTTCCATCTTACTTAACACACTGTGATCTATCAGAATATTTGTTAAAAGTCTAACATTAATTTATTTGCGTTTTGTTCAACCTTTCAGTTTTAGCTATAAAATTCTAACGCATATTTTCTTATTACGCTATTGAGGTTACGTGCGATTGAAAGGAGAGGTATTTAAATCATTATTTTAGATATGGCATATTATGGTCTATTTATACGTATACCTTAATTTTAGAAGTTATGCTCTTTAAAACCTACACCCATGTCATTATTTTGAGCCCACTGACGAATCCTAGCTAAGCCTGTTTTCAAATATGCTTCTCATTAGATTTGCTTCTTCCTGGCAGGTGCTCTAACTAAACCATAACTTAGTTGTTTACTTTTTTTGATATTGTTGATTATTTGAAAAAGGATTGCGTTTTTCATTAACCATGATTGGCGTTAGTTTTCACCAAGACGAATAAGTAAAATTTAAAATAGTAAAAACTAACCAAAGTCTACTTTTTTAGATTTGTATTTTAATGTTCGTTTAACTATGGAAAGAATTTAAATACAATTTACAACAATTTACAACTTTACAATTTTTATCTAATCTCTTGATATTAAATTAAAATTATTTCTCTGAATTAATTTTTTGGACGTATACCACCAAAAATCTTTTTATTCTTTAATCTGACACAATTTTCCATAAAAAATTTTCATAATATAAATTTTTGATTTGTATTTAAAAAATGTTGGAGATTAGTATTCCCCACTTTTATTGGCCAAGAGGTTAATTCCTGGTAAAACAAAAAAAAAAACCAGACAAAATTTTATGAACTAATTTTCAAACATCAAAATATTATTTTGTTTTACCATTTTGATTAATAATTTTCTATTGTATATTTTTGGTTGAAATAAAAATGTCCTTTTTTTGGCTTTTTCAATTTTTTTCCTGTTTTTTTTTTAAATGGAAATTAAACAGAAAAATTCGTAAAGAATTTACGGGTCGACAATCTCAAAAAAAGAAAAACCAAAACAGATTCCATCGGACAAACAACAAAAGGACCTTTTTTTATATACAATTAGGATTTTTTTTTGTGTATAGTAATTTAACGAAGAAGGATCGTAACAGAAGGATAATTAATTCGAAAAAATAAACACAAAAAAAAAAACATAAAGGTGTAGGGTACTCTACAACTAACAACAACATATTTTTCACAACTAAATTAGAATTAGACTTTTGTATATGTCGAACAATGGACAGCAATATCAAAATATGAAAAAAACTACCAACACTTTTTTTTTGTAATAGAGAGATGAATAATCTCCAGGATAAAATTTATTGTAACGATAAATAATTGGGTATTTTTTTGTGGAATTATAATAGCATATAAAAGAATAATAGAAACACAGAAGGTACATCACCATAATTAAGTTTTCTATATAGTGGGGAAAATATTGATTTTAATATGAAACAGAGTTATTTTTTATTATGGTTAAATATTTTGATAAAAAGGATGTTTACTTCTGATTCTATATAGAAATGTCAGAATTTACATGTTACCGGATGGAATTTTCATTTGCGGAGATTATCTTCTTTAAATAGACTGCGATTTTTGATATGTAAATCTTCTTTCGTATTAAAATTATTATAAATTTTCTTCTAATTATTTCCATATTTTTGGTTTATTTAATGATAATTAACCTTTATTTTTATTGCCGCACCAAAAGTCACGCTTTTCTTTTACCAAACATGAAATTTTCACACTTTTCCCATATCGACTGATAATTGATTTTGTAATATTCTTAGTGTGCTGATACAGTATTCATAATTTTATATTTTTGCAAAGTCCTTGCAACATTCAAGAAAGATCACTTCATAACGGACATAATTTTATATTTTTGCAAAGTCCTTGCAACATTCAAGAAAGATCACTTTTGTGTGATGTAATTGTTCTGTTGGATGTGCTTTTTGTTTAGTGACATTGTATTGTTCTGTAGTAGGTACAAAATTACTTATATACACAAATCAGTCAATCGTAAAAATGTTCTATAATTATTAGAATTTTTATAGAATTGTAATGAACACTCATTATAGTATTAAATTGCAATGTAAAGTCAAATCTACATGATACTATCAACATCAATTTATACTATCAAAGATAATCCTAAAGAGCTTCATAAGAGCAATAATAGACTATAAACAAAATTTCAATTAACTTAAAAGTGACAAGTCAATATATATGAACCATATAAATGTAATTATCTTTTTCTACCCAATTCCATCTGACTGAATCCTTTAGCGCGGACATTTGTTAGAGAATATAGAATTACAAAAAAACCGACTAATAGTGGTTTAATAAATCTAACTTTGTGGGACATTTTACCATTTGTAAATAAGAACAAATTCAGTTAAAAGTAATTCCTTTTACAGCTTCAAAATTTCATTGTAAAATATACCAAAAATTTCATAATTTTTTTTTTTTAATCTCATTCAATTTTATGACACCACACAAAATTTAAAAAGAAGAATACAACTAAAAATAAAGTACATTTAATTTTTTTTAAAAAAAAACTGTAAAGGACAATAATCTCCAGGACAAATTGCACTTGACAGATTTACATTGGTATCTTTTTTTTTCTTCTAAGGACTTAAAGAAAATCATAAAAATTATTTTACGGTTTTTTTCCCAGAAAAGCATATAGTTTTGTAGCTAGAATTTAAGATTTAAAAAAAAAAAGAATATTATTCTATAAAATTGACTTGGATTAAATAAGAAGCTATCTTAAATCTGCATTCTGACATCATTTCTTATCATGTAAAAAATATAAATGTGTTTAAACGTGCGAAAAGTATTTTAAACTCTGCTACATGGAATATAAATCTTTTACAAGCAAAAAAGGTTAACTTTCTTGGGGTTTGTTTGTTGTTGCAAACATAATATTGTATAGAGAGAATTCCTTGTTTACATATACATAAATTCAATTTGATCAAAAAAGGAGAATTATTATTAAGATTTATGGAAAATGTGTTCATACTCGGTTGTAACAATTTGTAGCCAGCTTAAGGAGATTTTTTTTAGAATGAATTGTTTTTTATGTTCATTTTAATTTAATCCTTTCCTAAGGAGGAATTCGGGATTAATTGATGTAGAGTCATTTGGTTGAATTTTCTATCACTTTTGGACGCAGAGATTATATTAGTACATTTGGTTTACAATGAATTCAACAACCTAGTGGAGAGATAGAAAAAAATAATGAATTTAAGGAAGGTGGAAATAATTTAATCATCATTGGGAGTAAAAATATGGATTAGTTGTATTAGATAGTATAAGATCGTGATTATCATTCCCGACCGATAGATTGATGTTGTTCTAAGTTGTAATTGGAAGACTGGGAAAAATGCTAGCTGGTCGCATCCAATTTGTTGACATTCAACTCGTGTGCTATGTCGATAAGGCCTAGTAATTAGACAATAAGAAGAATAGAACATTCCTGAAAGCGGTGAAATTTTTGTTGATATATTAATCTGATTTTCATATTTCTTTATAAATCTTTTATTTAGAATTTGTCCATCATTAGAAAATATTATCTTTCAATTATTATTCTTTAGAATTTCACAATATCCTTGAATTTTTCAATTTAATTTCGAATTTTTCCGAACGTTTTTTTTTGCAAATCAATATAGTTGCATTTCTAAATATTTATATCTACAAGAAGTATAGTAAAGGTGTAATAAACTATTAAAGTAAAATATCTGTTATTTATTTCAAATAGTAAATTTTCTATTCTTGGAAAAATGTGAAAAATCCCTTACAATTCAAATAATCTTCAGAATTTTAAATGTGCACAGATTTTTCCTTCTGCAATGCTACTTTTTATTATACATTATTTGTAATTGTAATAAATTAAGTATATACATACATATATACTTAGTAAGTTTTGAAGTAGCTACAATAATAATATATCGTGTATGTTCAGTTTAGTCCTTTTAAGAATGTGTGTAAATAAAAAAAGGATTTTTTTCTAAGATATATAATTATTACAGTGCAGTGACGATAGAGTATAAATGATCTTATCTTGAATGAAATTTTATTTTATTTACTTTTCGTCTATATACTTTTACAAATATTGAATGAAAAAAGTTTTCAAGGACTAATTTGCAATTATTTCTAACAAATATTATAAAAGAATTAAAATCACTTTTATTTTTTCAAAAATTTATCATTTAATTATTTATAAAATGTTTTTTATTACAATTTAATTTGAAATTGAATAAAATCGAATTATAAATTTAATTTTAATTATTTTAATGGTATATTGAATTAATTTAACAGATTGAAATATATTTTTATTAGAGTGTAAATGATGACAGAATTAATGGTTTATTTTACTTGGTTATAAAATTAAGTTGAATTAAATTTTATTTAACAATTGTTAGAATGTAAGTTGAGTATAGATTTTCTAATATAGTTATTTGTAAAGTTTTAAATCCTTGAAATTATATTTGATAATTTATATTGAAATAGACCAAAATTTTAGTTTTGGTATCAATTCAATTACGAAGATAAATTCAATTCAAAATTATTTATTACCTTTTTGTATGTAAAGATTTTTTGGAAGTTGTAAATTATCTAAAATTTTGGTAGTTTTTAGATTAATGAGATCGTATTTCATTTTATCGTGCTTTCCTAAATTTGGTTCCAATAATTTGTATAGTTGATTATTGATAACAAGTCTAAAAGCTTATCTATAAATTATATCAATAGAATTAATAGAATACTAAGTCTAATGTCGAAGTCGAATGTTGCTCGGATTAGTAGTTCCGCAGGTTCGGGACTATATTGTCGTAGTTTATTCAGTTTTAAATGAATAATAATAGTAAATTAATGCAACTTTCTAAATTTTAACACTATGGAAAGTTATGGCAACAACAATTGACTCACATATTTAATCTGGAAACTAATTGATTCACCACGACAAGAAAACTTATTCATAATCAATACAAATACACCATCAATAGATCCACAAATATTGATACAAATATTTTGCAAATCTCAATGTATAATTGATTGAAATGATCCATAATTGATTGAGATGATTTGGAGTTTTGCGACATTCTATTATATTGAATGACATTTTGTACTTCCATTCTGTTGATTTATTCCAATAAATAAAAATCATGGAGTATTGGACTGTGTTAGTGACGTGTGAGGCAACTATGATAGTCCAATACAGAAGATATTTAAAAGATCCATTCGTAGTGTACGAAATTCGCCATTAATTTATGAAATAACTACGGCTCGAAATTGACTTCTAATTAGTTTGTCTTAAACAATTATTTATGCTGTTAAAAATTGAAATTTTGTATACAATTATGTGTACAACAATTCTATCAACATGAATTTTAGTGACTTATTAATAACTTTTCGGTGGCTTAGTATACTGCATTGCATTATTAGCAATGAGATCGTGAGTTAAATTCCCGGCCAAGGCTTCAATTTCATTTAAAGTTTGTTACAGCTTTAATTGATTACCATTAATAAAATATACACGACTAGTAAAAATTACAGCGGTCGAGTCGACTTACAGATCACTACACTACAAAGCCATTAGCGTATTTGTAATAAAATAAATAACTTCTAATAGCTATTATAGGTACCAAATTGTAGTAACAAAATGCCGGAGAAAACTTTTAAGAAGAAGGCCCATATCGGACTGTTCAGCCAAAGATGTAAAATAATAATTTCCTATATATTTAATATTATTAGATTTAGTATTTTTCCAATTTATGGATAAATTTTAACTATCCAAATATCTGTGAAAATTATTGAACATCTTAATTTTTATATTATTTAATTCTATAAAATTATTTCATCAAATATTTATTTTACATTATTTATAATAACTAAAACTAATTAATTTGTAATGAAAGTGTTAACAAATTATTAATCATTTTTTTTGCAAATATTATTTTTATCATTTATCACAAATTTTGGTTTATGTTTCTTATTATACTTATGTAAATTTTTCGAAAAATGATATTTTGTATAAATCTAAAAATTTAGTCGAACTGAAAAATTTATTAATAGAAAAGAACATAATTTGAAATTTAAAATTAAAAATTATAACAAAAATTCAGAGATAAATTTGAGATAAGAAAAACGAGTTTTTAAGCAAAATAAAACAAAAAAAAAAAACAAAATTATTTTAGCAAACATAATTAAATTATATTTTGTAGATAGGAAAAAATTTCATAGATTCAAAAAAAAATCAAAGTTTTCTATTTCTAATACTTTTTTATTTACAAATAATTTATTAGATAATTTTATTTATTCTCTTGTCTGCTCTTGGGTTTCTTTATAGGTGGAATGGCAAGCCTTTCAAGCTTTCAACAATAATAACAATTTTGATTGTTGCTATTTGAGAAAATGACGGTAAGCGAAATTGAAAATTTTATAATTGATTTGAAAAATGTAAATTGTAATATATTTATGATTTAAGTTTCAAAATTTTTGTTGAAAATTATTATTATAGGAAAATCTGTTGCTGGTTGAAGAGGTTTCCAAATTAAGATTATTCCCAAATCAAGTGGATCTTCGTCTATGATAAATTTTCCTCTGAAACACTATTTTCAACCATATTCCAATTAACATTAGATCTTATTCACACATTTTTGAATGTATATTATATTAATTGATTATTGGACCTTAATAAAATTGATTCTAAATAAAATGAATCAAATTAAAGAAATTGTAGTCCATTGACAGCTCAACTGTAATGGCTTTACAAGAAGCTAGTGAATCATACTTACTTTGTTATCCTTTTTGAAGATACAAAATTTCTGTGCAATTTATGCTAGACGTGTTACAATTATGCCAAAAGATCGATTAGCTCGGCCCAGACTATAGTGAACATTTACAATTAATTTTCTATTCACATTCTGTAATATAGATAAAAGAATTTTTACAGACTGTAATTATATACAGGTTAGCTTTTTTGAGTGATTAAATTAAATTAAATTAAATTTGATAATTTTGATATTTTTTATGACATTTTCTTGGAGAAATGATGAATAAAATTGGAATTTTTAAAGATAATTTTATGATTGATATTTGTGCCGGTGATTATGAAAGTTGTCTAAGAAGTCATATATTTTTCTTTTCGAGATATTTAAAGATTTGTGTAAATTGTAAAATACAAACTATTTTGATAAACGAATCAAAAACTAAGTCAAGCTAACGATTATTTAAGATTGTGCCTCAGATCACTTTATTGTAAAGAATACTACGCAAAATAAGCAAAAAATGTAATTTTGAAAAGTTTATGGATTCTTGACTTAGACCGCATTATCATAATCAACGGGGCACAATTGTAAAAATTCAATAAAAATAATGTAGTTCAACACTATCTCCAAGTTTCATTAGATCACTTCATTTTCAATGTATATTAGATACACTTTACTGAGTTTTGTTTTAATGACTTTTTAGTAAATAATCTAATCTTATCTAATCTATAAAACAATTTTTGTTGAAATATATTTTTTAAAAGTAAACAAAATTGTTTAAAAATAATAAAATCATAAAGTAAAAAAAATTTTATTATTCGCTGTTCTTGGAGAAATAATTAAATTACTTTTAAAATTTATTAAAAAAAAAAAAATTCATATTACCATTTAAATTTTTTTTGGCCAAGTAAAATGTATATACATATTATGGTAATTTGGGTTTCATTTAAGGTAAATTCAATTTGAATTCCATTTGATTATTCAATAAAAGGTCTAAGTTTGATACAAATAAATAAGCAACTCTACTATCCAAAAAAATTTCTTATTTAAGTATACAATTATGTACTTATTTAAGTTTTACAAAAAAAAAATCTTATTTTTCCTCTTATACAAAAAAAAAACATAAATTATAATTTAGATAGAATATTTTTCATTTATCTTTCAAAATTTTATATAGCCAAAACTGAACAGAAAAATAAGAATTTTATCACAATTTTATTATTCAAATGTTCTAATTTCCATTTATAGTCGCAATTATTCTTATTTTTCGGGGTTCATTTTTTAGTCCGAATTTCCCGAAAACTCTCTGTTTTATTGGAAATAATAATCTTAATTTAATTTACCAAACATTTTTAATCAATTTAAAAAAATTTAATATTTTCTTATTTTTACCTTTTTACATATAAATTTTCATAATATTTAGTAACAAAAATGTTTCACAACATTTCCAATATCAATTTTGTATCCAGCAACATTGTATACCCAAAATAAAATTTACTCTTCACTGACAAAATAAGAGAATATTTAAACCAAAAAAAATTTTTTTTTTTACTCACCACAAAAACAACAACGAAATTTCATATAAAATTTTTTTTCAGTATTTTTCTATACAACATTTTCTTTGTTGAATTTGCTTGCATTTTCCAATTTTATTTTTATGCCGGTCTTTTAATGTTGCACTTTAAGTTGATGGTGTAACAACATAATTTATTTCTCTCGAAGAATTTCTACGTCGTCGTCGTCGTCAACACTTTTAAATATAACAACAATTTTAGATTTTTATAATATCTTTTCGTATCTATATAAAAAAAAAATACCAAAAATAAAATTATTGTTGTTGTTGTTATGTTGATGAAAAACTGATAAAATGCGTTGAATATACAACAAAAGGAAATTCCTTAATTTCAGTTGTAAATTTACCTGCAAACGAGCATGTAACAAAATTAATACGAAAAAATAATCGTTGGTGATTTTTCCGGTTTAAATAAGAAATACATAATATTTTTTTTTTACGTAATTTTTGTGTAAATAAAAAAAAAAACGTAATTTTTTTCGTAAATTTTGAAAATTTAAATTATTTTAATTTTGTATTTTAAGTAGATTAAAAAATTTAAGTAAAAATTTTGTGGTTTTGTGTGATAAGAAATTCGTTTTCTTTTTTCTTACAAAAATTTTTTTTTAAGTCTCCCTTTTTGACAATGATGAAATTTTCTTCTTCGTTTCAGTGGTGATTGTTTTTTTTTATTAGGTTTATGTTTGTATATTACTGTGGGTCGGACTCAACGGAATGAAATCAATTTTTATTTTTTTTTATCGCGTTATCATCTCAAATAATTTTCATTGTGTATTTTTGATAATTAATATTTGTGTTCACGGTTTTCAACAATTTCATATTTGTAAATATTTTTTGAAAAAAAAATTTATTTTTATTAATTAGAGAAATAAATAAATAAAAAAAATAATTAATTTATTATACTATTTTTGGTTAACCTGTAAAAAAAATTAATTAATTTTAAAAATTGTGTCCTTTTTCTAATGTGAATTTCTTTAAAAAAAAAGTGAACAAGTTAACACAATTTTGAGATTGAATGGAAAAGAATTATTTTCTGTGGAAAATATGAAAATTTATATATAAATTTCTTTGTGTATTTGAAAATAAGAGTAAAATGTTTATTTTTTTTTGAAATTATCAAATTGAATTGATTTTAGCAAAGATCATAATTAAATTATTTTGTATAGATTATTTATTTTGAAAATTGCAGAATCATAATAATGAATTTGGATTAAAAAAAATTAAAATTTACGAAATTCAATATCGTTTATCAGGTAAATTAAATTTAAAATTTATTTTAAATAATATACACATTATCAAAAATAATAATTCAATATCTAAGTTTACCTTATGCTCCTATTTATATTGTAAATTTGATTTAACTCTTTTTGATTTTAGAAATTTTGACTTTTTCCAATTCTACATGGAAATTTCTAGTCGGCTGACAAATATTATGTACAATTAATTACTTTAAGTCTCTTTTACAATCTAATACCTACTAGCCTACTACATTGGTGGTCAAGTAATACGCCTAAAAATATTCTATTAAATTGTAAAATGAGTTTTTTGGTTTGATATCACACTGATGTAAAATAGTTTTTTGGTTGATTTTACACTATAAATTCATAAATCTAGAATATTATTCGTCTGTCTAAAAATATGCAAAAAGAAAACAAATATTTACAAAATTCCTAAAAATATGTTATTTAATTAGAAAATAGTTTTATTCAGTAATTTAATATTATGGCAATTGTATTTACGGATTCGAAAATGTGATGTGGTAATTTTTATGTAAACTATAACCAGCTATGTAGTCCTTCATAAGGAAAGCAAATAAGTTTACGGTTCTAAATTGTTCCAAACATTAATATCGTCTGAAAATTTATCCTTCAATTTTTGCCTTAGATACAATTTATATAATTACAAAATATTATTTACTATTATAAAAAGCTTTTTATCTACTTCCAATAATTATCAATTTCTACATTCCAAAAAAAATAATAGTTCGGAATGAAAAGTAAATCAAATTTCCAAAAAAAAAAAAATTACCCAAATTGCAAAATAATGTTAGATAAATCTGTATAAAACCCAACACAACTTAGATTAACAATCTATACCTGACATAGGAAAATGCACTAAAAAAAATCTGTTTGAATTTTAAATTTTCATTTGATTTTCCCTAGAATGGAAAATGTAAATTATTTTAATTACACAAAAATTTCTCTTATTTTCTATTTAAATTATTATAAAATATTATTTAATTAGAATTTTATATTACAATTTTAGCAGTAAAATTTATGTATTTCAGTTTTGGTTTACCAAAAACTTTTACGTATAATTATATAGCATATTTTCAGGCACATTAAATAAAAATAATTCATTTGAATTTTGAGGATTATATAGTATTTACATAGTTTAAAATTTTAACAATTTTTGATTTACATAACTAGATAACTTATAGGTGTTAAATATTATTGCATATTTTTAGATGGTTAGAATATTAATTATAACAAATTTTTGACATTGAAAATTTTTACGATAGAATTCCAAAATTCTAACGATTTTTTTTATGTATAAAAAGTATATAAAATTCTATTAACGATTTTCTTCCAGGATAATAATAAGAAAAAATATGATATTTATATAAATGATTGACATAATTTTAATATAATTCCAAGTATGTGTATAAATATAGATAATTGGTTTCATTCATATAACATTTTGCACTTCAAGCAAACCTCATTTTAAATTGTCAGTTTAAATAATGTTTAATGCGGCCCCCCAAATTAAATCAAATTTATCTATGACATTTAGATTTAGAGAAAGGAGGTGAAGAGGTAAAACTTAAAATGTTTATAAGACTAAAATGTTGAACTTAATGTAATCATATATGTACATAAATTATGATTTTGGAATTTGTAATTTGTTTTAAAAGAACCTTGAAAGAATTTTTATATATTCGATGTTGGACTTTTCATATTTTTATTTTTTAAATAGAAAAAAAAAATCATAAATTTTCATAACTTTTTCCAAATTAATTATTTTTTGTTGTTAAATATTCCTTCAGGGTTTATATTCTTAATTTTATATAAAAAATAAAATTATGCTTAATTTTTTACTTGCTAGTAGAAATTTTTCATGTAAAATTCTTATAGAATATTTTTTTTTTTTCAATATTTCTGGCAAATAATTTTTATATTTTTATCGATTTCTTAAAATAATTATTTTATCATAATTGACCTTTTTATTCAAATAATTGACCTTATTATTTAAATATGTATTTTTTCCAATAGAATGAATATAAAGAAATGTTCACATTAAATTTTTGGTCAAAGTTTTATATTTTGGTTAACGTCCTACATGAAAATTTTAGTTCGAAAGGAAGATAATTTTCTTATCTTATATGAATAAAATCGCCTACATTTTAAAACCAAAAATTTCTCTTGTGTTTCTGATTTCTTTACTGTTTTTCCTGCCTGAAGTATTATTTATTTGAATTATTAAAAATTTCTTCACAAATTCAATGTCAAAATGAAAGTAAATGTGTCTATGCTGCGCTGCCACTTCATCCTTAATTGTCTTTTGTTATTAAATGATTCTTTTTTGTTTCTTTAAAAAGTTCAATTTTAGTTTATGTACATGAATTAGTTGAAAGTTTATTTTTGGTAACCAATTTTTCTTTCTTTCATAAATTCCGAAATTTCGTATTATAACTTGTGAGTTTTCACATAGAAAATTTCAGTTTTAGAAATATGTATTATTAATATTCACTTATTTCTATAAAATTGTGATTATAAATTAATTAAATAGAATTAGTGTGAAAACATTTGTTGTAGAATTGTAGTTGAATTAAATTTAGGGCCAACAAATGTTGCCATCTTATTAAAAATCACAAAAACATTTTTTTTTTTAATTTAAAATTTATTGTTAATTTTTTTTTATTTTTATTTAAAATTAATTGTAATATTGTCTACCATATCCTGCATCATGACCACCATGACCAGCACCATGACTTTGTAAATGATCAAATTGTCCACCATGTTGTGGAGCACCATGTGATGGACGATGTGAACCATGAGCACCAAGTGATCCACCTGAACCAAAATTACCTTGGGGTTGACCAGATGGACGATTTTGACCATGCTGTACACCAATATTTCCAGGATGTATATGACCACCAGCTGGATTTAGTTTACCACCATGTGAAGCATGACCACCAGATTGACCAAATCTACCACCAGAATGAGTTAAATTAGCACCACCATGAGCATTCAAACCATGTCCATTATGACCAGCTTGTAAACCACCATGACCACGGCCATCGTTATGAAATTGTGGTCTAGCTAAACTGAGTGCAATACAAACAGCAACAAAAATAATCTATAAATTGATGTAACAAAAACAAAAATCGATATTAGAAATTTTCTGAGACACTAATTCAAAATTCTATAAATTTTTAAATCACCGATTTTTGAACCACAGATTCATTAAATTTGAAATTCGAATATATGTTTTTTTAAGCACTGTTTTTTTTTAAATTAATTGGAAAATTGTATATGAAAAAAATACTAACCAAAAATTTAGACATTATAAATTAAAGTTTTTAAATATTTCTTTCCGGGCACAAAAACTCAAGTGTTACTAAAATTTAAATATCTGCGAACTGGCCTTTTATACCCCCGAAAATTAAATACTTCTTATCTTCAAATTATATGAATAATTTTTTTTTTAATTAATTGCAATATTTTTGCTAAAATTTTTATAATTTTTATTCTAATCTACAAAAATGTTAGAGCGCAATAACAAATCTTAGTCTAAATCTAAATTACTGGAAAAACGTGGCAAGGGCAGGGCAACTGATAAACCATAATTTAACATTTATGACCTCTTTTAAATATTTTCTCACTATTTTCATAAATTTATCACCATATTTTATAGAATAAAATCTTCTCCTATGCATTTTAGTCTTCTCCTTACTTTACTATGCAGCTGAATTACTGAACCATGCAGTGCCATCTAGTAGTTCTTGTAACTTAATTTCTATTACATATACATACTCGAAAATTACTCTTCAATGATGGATTTAAAAGAAATTTTGACATTTCTTTAAATTTTTATTAGATTGTTTCTAATATAGTTTTAGGGGGATATTTTTTTGAAAACATTATTTAATGTTAATTTCCTCTTTACTTTCCTTTTATTGCATTTACAATTCTTATATTTCTAACATTAAATGTATATACATAGATGTGCCCCTTATACATATATGTTATATTTATATACATATTTATATATATATGTATATCACCTGGCAATGTTCGAAAAAAATAATGTGGGGTATCAATTGAAAGGTCTTTGAGTATATCCCGTTTGGGAAGTCCACGGGGCCCCTTGGGTTATACGGGTGCCCAAAAGGTGGTCATGTGGGGTCCATCACACAAAAAAATCAAGTGATGGAGTATCAAATGAAAGATCTTGGAGTATATCAGCTTGGGTAATCTGTCGGGCACCCTGGGTTATCAGAATTAATGGCATTTATAAATAGGTCTATTTTCCCTTAGTTGATCAATATTCAAGCTCCACAGGAAAGTATCTTGATGTGGTATTATTTGCTTGTTTTGATAATATTCTTGTGATTTTGATAATAGCCATGATTGTGAATTAAAGGTTTTTTTTTTTATTTGGTTTTTAGTTACCTAAAATTGTGAATTGTTCATTATTTTACGAATAAGTTTACCTGTCTCAAAATTTAAAAATTATCGAATTTCAAAAATTCGATATAATTTAAGGGTTTCTCTGATGTTGGCAGGTCAGTGTTTCACTGTCGTCGTTCTACAATATCATATTTCTACTATAACAACGTTAAGGATTAGATAGAATAAATCAGTAAATGCAATTTAAAGAATAAAAATTATTGTGAAATATTATTTTTGATTAGGAACGTAAACAAATTTTATTTTTATTGCAAAATTCAGGAATTTCGTATTATAACTTGTGAGTTTTCACATATAAAATTTTAATTTTAGAAATATGTATTATTAATATTCACTTATTTCTATAAATTTGTTATGATTATAAATCAATTAAATAGAATTCTTGGGAAAACATTTGTTGTAGAATTGTAATTTAGGCCCAACAAATGTTGCCATCTTATTAAAAATCACAAAAACACATTTTTTTTTTTAAATTTAAGTTTATTATAAATTTGGTTTTATTTTTATTTAAAATTAATTCTAATATTTTCTACCATATCCTCCATCATGACCACCATGACCAGCACCATGACTTTCTAATCCACTACCATGAACTGAACCTTGTAAATGACCAGCTTGTCCATGAACACCAACACCACCACCATGGTGTGGAGGAACTGGAGCACCATGAGATGGAGCACCAAATGATGGACCATGTGAACCATGAACACCAACTGGTCCACCTAAACCAACATGACCTTGTGGTGGACCAAGTGGACCATGATGTACACCAACATTTCCAGGATGTACATGACCACCAGCTGGACCAAGTTTACCACCATATGAAACATGACCTGGTGGTACTGGACCACCAGCTTGTGGACCATATCCAGCACCAGGATGAACACCTAAATTAGCACCACCATGACCAGCTTGTAAACCACCATGACCTTCGTTAACATAATATGGTCTAGCTAAACTGCTTGCAATACAAACAGCAACAAAAATAATCTATAAATTTATGTAACAAAAAAAAAAATCGATATTAGAAATTTTCTGAGACACTAATTCAAAATTCTATAAATTTTTGAATCACCGATTTTTGAACCACAGATTTATTAAACTTTAAATTCAAATATTTATTTTTTAAAACACTTTTTTTCAAAAACAAAATTAATTCGAATTGAGTATATGAAAAATACTAACCAAAAATTTCGACATTATAAATTAAATATTTTCAATTCTTTCGGAAACAAAAACTGAAGTGTTACTAAAATTGAAATATCTGTGTACTGGCCTTTTATACCCCCGAAAATTAAATTATTTATTCTTATCATTTAAATTATATAAATAATTTTTATTTTTAAATTATTGCAATATTTTTGTTAAAATTTTTACAATATTTATTCTAATCTACAAAAGCGTTAGAGCACAATAACAAATCATAGTCTACATAAATTGGCTTCACAACTGAAATAATTTAATACCATAATTTAATATTGATGACCCCTTTTAAATGTTTACTAAATTATTTTCATAAATTTGTTACGTTTTTTATAGAATAAATAAACACATTTTAATCTTCTCCTTTACTCTGCGGTAGAAGACCTTAACCATAAAGTGCCATCTACTGGATGTAACTTAATTTCTCTTTAATGATGGATTTCAAAGAAATTTTCACATTTCTTTGACTTTTTATTAGATTGTTTCTAATATAATATTATGGGCATATTTTTTGTGAAAATATTAATGAATCAAATCCAAAAAAAAAAACCCACGGAAAGAGTAACAAAAAAAAAATCTCATTGATTTGAAATTCAATGGTACAATTAATTTCCTTTTATTTTGTAGAATTTCATAAACAAATTGTAAAATAAATTTGATAATGGCCGTCGTAAGCTGTGAATTAAAAAAGTTTTTTTTTTGTGGTTTTGGTTTTTAGTTACCTAAGATTGTGAATTGTTTATTTATTTACAAATCTCGAAATTTAAAAATGATCGAATTTCAAAAATTCGATATAATTTATAGATTTCCATGATGTTGGCAGTGTGTCACTTTCTTCGTTCTATCTATAGTATAATTTCTAATAATTACGTTAAGGATTCGGTAGACTAAGACTAAAATAGATATAAATCAGTAAAATGCAATGTAAAGAAGTAAAATTGTTGTGAAAAATAGTGAAATATGATAAAATGAAAGGACAGACAATTTCGTCTATAGACTTATTTTTCTAAAATCTAAAATAAATGAACACATAGAGTTATATCGTCACATTATATCGTCGAAATCATATAAAATTCTTTTGTGAATAAATTATGTAATTTATTATAATATGAATAAAGTAAATTAAAAATATATGTCACTTGAAATTTTCATATTTACTTACTTTCATTTACTGAGAAAGTAATAAAACTTTAATGTTTAAAGAAATTTTTAACAAATTTATAGGAAGATAAAATGACGGAAACTTATTATTGTACTCCGCACAATTTTCATCTAATTTTTTAGAAATATACCAGTAAAAATATATTTAAACTTGAGGAAAAATAATCTTACGTATATGGTAGGAAAAGATTATTTTTTTTTTTGTAGTGAACTTTTAGTTCAAATGTTTCTAATAATAAAAAAAATATTTTGGTGCTTTTTCAAATTTTTGTTATTGAAATTAAAAATGTATAAATAAATTTTGGAAAAAAATATTTAAAAAAACATAAATTGAGATAAAGCTAGTAAATTTTAGCATAATCTAATTAAAAAAAATAAATTCTTCTAAATATAAAAATTATTAAAAATAAGTGATAAATAATTTAAAGAAAATAATTGTAAAAATATTTTTTAACAAATTTTTAAATATAATTGTTTTTAGAATAAATAAATAATATGATTAAATAATGTATTATTGATAAATTAACGTCCATGGCCACCGTTACCGCCATTACCACCATTACCGCCATTACCACTACCTGGTCTAATATATCCACCATCATGATTATTATTATTAAAACCACCACTACTACTGCCATGACCATAATAATCATCATTATAACTGCCACCACTTCCATGTCCAGGTCTATGTCCGCCTCCACTTGGTCTATGACCACCACCATTATGATAATCATCATTAAAACCACCACCATTTCCATGCCCGCCACTTGGTCGATGACCACCGCCACTTGGTCTATGACCACCACCATTATGATAATCATCATTAAAACTACCACCATTTCCATGTCCGCCACTTGGTCTATGACCACCGCCACCTGGTCTATGTCCGCCGCCACTTGGTCTATGTCCTCCTCCTCCTCCACCTCCGCCATAATAATCATCATTATAATTACCGCCACCACCATGACTACCACCAGGTCTATAACCTGGTCTGTGACCACCACCGCCGCCGCCACCATGTCCATGATGATCATTATAGCCACCGCCATTTCCATGACCATGTTGATTTTCATGGAATATAAGAAGAGGACCACCCTGACCACCATGACCTCCGCCTCCACCACCACCACCAGCATAAACATCAGCATTACTCATGACAATAATTAAAAATGCCAAAGTAGTAATTAACTATAATTATTAAATTTATTAAAATTAAAATTTTAAAACGAAAATTCATCAATTTAAAAATCAAAATTTGACTTACTAAAATTTTTGACATTTTGCTTGTTGGGTTTTATATCTGGATTTGCTGTTGTTATCTGTCCTAATACTGATTGTAATTTGTTTATATTTAAATTAAAATTCATTGCTTTTATATGGATGGAATTAACCTTCTAATTATGAAAAAAAAAACTCCCACTATAAATGTATTTTTCTATTTGTAACATTAATTTGTAATTATTTTAGTCAACATTTTAGTCTCAAGTTCAATTTTTTAGGTGATAAAATTTCAAATTTAATGTAAAATTAAGAAAACTTGTTATTTTTTTTTTATGATTATAGAATTATTTTTTTATTTTCAAATTTTATTTGTACATAAAAATCATCGCAAAAAAAACTTGATGTCCCTCATATCCTGTATAAACATATATACTTTTATGATTTTTGATATTCTTTAAATATATGAAACACGTAAATTTAAAATTATTAAAATTCATTTTTTTGTTTTTATTAATCGCGATGGGACTAATAAAATATTAAATAAATATGAAAAATCTTGAACTGAAAAATAAAAAAAAAAAATTAAGAATTTTCAATGTTTTTGAAATAAAAAATTTTTAATGTTAGAAAATGGTAAATAAATAAATATGTATACATATTTATATATTTAAATATCATGGGAGAAATATTGTTGAATATGAAAAATTTTAAAAGAAAAAAATAATTTCGTGTTTTTTCTGTTGATTGTAAAATTGTATACAGAATAGGCATTTGCGACTACATAATATTAATTTCCATATGAGATGAGTAGTCGTTTAGCCCTTTCACCATAATTATTTTCAAGATGAACTCTTATTGCGGGGATTGGAGAAATTCTTTTACTTAAATTGAATATGTCTAGTATACTCTTCTAGCTCTTTGATTTGCTCTGTATTTGGGCTGTAAAACATTTTTCTGTTTAGTCATTTTGTAAGTAAGTATTTTCACATTCTGTTACTGATGGAAACGTTAAAATCGTACTAATATTTTTATAAAACACAGAAGTGATTCTATCCATCTTTAAGGTTTGTACCCATATTATCTGTGATTGAAAGTAATCTAATTACAAACCTTATCAAAATCGTATAGTAAAATTACCATGAAGTCGATTGAGAAATTAAGCATCTCCCCCAATTGGTTCTTTATAACTCTTTCGGAAATTGATGCTATTTAACTGAACAGATCTATATAACCTCTTAACAGACTTCTCAATTTCATTGATATACGTACACATTAAACACTAACGTATCAGCAGGAGAGTGAAAACAATTTGAAGCCTATTTTATATTAAGTAACCATTATATTTAACTTACTCTCTGTTTACTATCACAATGAAAATCTGTAACTTAATTTTCTCGGGAAGAATAATTTAGTATTCCTCAACATTTCTGTTACAGATTTCTGAAACTACACATTTTAAAGAAGTCGGGAAAAAATTAGTTAAATGAAATTTTTTGTATGAAATTAATATCGACAATGTAAAATCCGACAAAAAAATGATTATATGTACTTAAATTATAATATACTGACCCGACCTTGTTAGATAACAAAAACCCACATGCATGCATAAACATAAATTTTATTATTTTATTTTAAAATAATAAATACTTGACAATGCAACAATTTTACAAGAATAATATTCATTATTCTCCAGGATTCATAAACACTACAAATTTTTTTTTATATATATTAAGTTGACATGTCTCGGTAAATTCTGAAGTGTACTCTACATATATCCTTATTATATGATGAAGTGTATATTATACATTTCATGTTTTCTACAATCTAAACCAGAAATAATAACAGACAAAATCCTTATGTATGTAATATAAGTGAATAAATTAAATATATCATCATTATTATATGTATATCCTTTTTTGAAAGAATATAACAATAAAAGTTCACTATTCATATTTAATTTGTCTACATACATATATAAAATAATAAACAGGATATACTTATTTAATGCAAGTACGAGACAAGAGAATTTTTTTTATAAAAGATTTACAAAATATTTGAATTTTATTGTGTTACTCTATATAAAAAAAGGAAACTCTTTAAAAGTTTTGTGTTTCCTTTTCAAGGTTTAATATTAGCACAAAAAAAAATCAATCATTTGATTTTGTAATATATATATTTTATTTAAACAATTACTACATTTATTGATATTACTATTTTCTTCCGGAATTGAAAAATATATCAAATATAATATAATATATCAAAATATATAAAGGATATGAAATATTTATTTTGTATATTTATTGCAAAAACCTAATCAACTGCGAGTTTCTCTTATTAAACATTAAAAAAAAGGATATAATGTAATATAAATTTTTCTATAAATTTTATATAGAAAAAGCACAAAAGTTTTAAATTAAAATATTGTCGTCTAAGTAAAAATATCCTTTTTAGGTCTATTTTTTAAAAAAAATCCCTTATGTTAACGCTTTTCTGTCCGTCTGTCTGTCCGATGTGAACAATAAAAAGTTATTTCACATAGTTACTGTACACACAAGTTTATAATAGACCCACCAATAGAAAGCTTGATTTATTGAGAACCAGATGTAATTGATATAATTTTAAAATTCGGCCGCTAGGCGGCGCTATTCACATTTTTCCAAAACACCTTTTTGCGCATAAAACTGTAGTAAATGTAAATAGTAAATGTGCACCAAAAATTAATGGGCTTATTCTGACAGTCGTATTTTCTCTCGAACGACACGCCTTAGAGAAAATGGTATTACGAGAGTCGTATTTAACGAAAGATGGCGTTTAATACGACACATATGAAAAAAAGTAGTATTCTCTGAGTCGTTACGAAACGCCTTGAAATGTCAAAAAAGTAAAAAATTTGTCGTAAGCAATTTTGCTTACGACTCTAGAAAATCGTAAAGTAAAATGTGTTTTTTGTACCATAATACAATAAATATTTCCACAATTATTATAAGAATAATTGCGGAAATATATTAGTATATTATATTAATGTGAAAATCAAGATTGAAATGATCCAAAATTATAAATAAAACCCTAATTATTTATAGTTTATAAATGTATATATTTTTTTTATTCCAATATGAGAGTTGAAAACATATTTATGCATTTATAAATAGTTCACTGTTTAATAAATTTATGCATTTAAATTTAAATTTAATAAATTTACGTATTTATGCATTTATAAATAATTCACTGTTTAATAAATGTATATGATAAAATAAAACTAATTAATATTGCAAAAAAATTCCCGTGCAATTGAATTTTTTTATAACTCAATATTTAGCCGATAAACTGTAAACATTGCATTATGATTGTCAAAATAACTGGTGGTACCAACATAAAAACAACATAAAAACGACTTTTTTCCGCAAAGCCATCTATTGGGAATTTTATTTTTCTGTTTTCACGTTGGCAATAAATTTGTCGTTTCGTTCGACTCTGGGAATACCATTTTAGAGTCGGTACGAAACGAAATATTTATTGGGCGTCAAATACGACACGACTCTGAGAATAAGCCCATAAGTATGACTACTCGTTAGAAAGGTAATTAAAAGTAGATCACGATGCCAGTAACTGTATTTCAAAATTTCTACCGATACAGGCGCTGAATACTAAAATATATATGAAAGGTATGAAAGGTAGTAAGTAGTAATATAAATATAAGATCACAGTTGTTATAATTTTAATTTCTGCCACTAGAGGGTGCAACATATACTTAAAATATGCATTTACAGTAGAATTTAAAAAAAACCCCATAATTATAAAACTAATAATCAGTAGTTCGGCTGCGCGGCATTTTATATATATATATGAATAGTATTTAATTTCCGGTCAATGTTTGCCTGGAGAGCTTTTCAATAATCTCCCAGCAACAAGAAAAATGTTAAATAGTTTTTGATAAATTTAAGACTTTTTTGAATTGGCAAAATTAAAATTTAATGTAAGAATTTTGGTCAATTATGGAAGCATTTACCATCTCCTCTCTAATTGAAGATTACGGGTTATGATTCCTATTTTTGATTATTTGACGATTTTACTGTGTAATTGAAGATGATTTTTATATGCCATGAAATTTTAATTTTTTTATCAATCTTCTGGGGAATTTCACTTCATGACGATTTTCATTCAAGGAGTTAAATTCCCAAGAGACTAATAATGAAAGAAAACATGATTTATAGCATCTTCAAACTGACAATCTCTGGGATGATAAATAGTTCCAATTCCAATAGGATATCGTATACCATTTCTTTCTGATTATAAACCGAATCAAATTTAAATTTTCCGCTCTTTCTGTTTCATTTTAGATCTTATTAGGACGATCTGTGAAGTTGATAGTGTTTATTTGAGTTATTGAATTTAAACTTTTTTAACACTTACCCATTATTAGAGAATTTAAATATAGTCAAATTCTAATTTAATAAACTTTAATTTTTAGTATTTTCATATTTATATTTTTCTTAACCGGAAAATTTGTATTAAGTGCTTTTCAATTAATTTTCTTTCATCTCGTAATTTAATTATAAAAGAAATTTTAAGTTAAAATTTATTTTCTATAAGGAACCGTTTTTTTTTATATATTTTTTAATTAATGAATCCTTAATTAAATTAATTAAGTTAAAGACAACATAAAGTAAATATTCTATTTTTCTATCTTCTAGAGGAAATTTTTCATTCTTCATTGACTTTAATAAAATTTTTGTTATGAAAAAAATTGGCGTTAATAAAAATTCTTTAAGCAAAGTAGAAAATTAAGGTTGTAGGATTTTTTGTTGTTGTTGTTGTTGATATAGGATAAATTAATTAAATTACGTGCTTACCTATGAAAAATTAGAATATAAAAGATAATATTTTTTATTAAGTATATTATAAACTTAAATTGCCACAAGAGATTTAATTAATGAATAAATTTTTTTTTATTGAAATTATTAAAATAAATATACATAATTTTTATACCTATAGAAAATTTCATATCTAAAATTAGGCCCAAACTTTAAATATGAATTTTTTAAATTAATTAATTTTGTTGGCCTTGGTGCGGTTGAGGGTTTTCTGGTTCTCCCTCCTTTAAAACCAACCAACCAATCAAATGAATTAAGACAGACATAATTTTAAAAAAATTGGTATAATATGAATAAATGATTAGTCTTCTTCTCATTCTTCTTCTTGACTCAAAACTACGATACGGGCCTAGATCTACCTTCTAGGGTGTTTCCCTACATTCTGTGGCAATATGCACTCTACTATTTTTCATTCTGAACCAGAAGTTCCTCTGTAGCGGAAAATAATATTTATTGTGTCAGTAATCGGACTCGACTAGTTAGGATTTTATCCCAAGTCTTGCAAATTAGATTGGTGGTATATATTTTATTACTTATACTTATTTAAAGCTGCGAAAACTTTGAATGCCATCGATGTCTCGGATTGGAGTTGAACCCACAACTTTATGCATCAAAGTATATTATAAACTACAAACTAAGCTACCACCGCTACTCTTAAATATTTCAATTAGCTAATTTAAAAATTATATAATTCACATATAATTTTTAAAGTTAAAAACAACCATAAACTCTCTGTATGCTATGCTCGGTTGGTTCAATAGCCCGATGTGGTATTACGCCTACCATATGAAGTTTTCCCCGATATTATGTTGTAAATAGGTGACATTTTACGAATTCTATATTATTATTACAATGATAGAATTTCTATGCTACATAAAGCTGAACTTAATACGCTTTAAGTCATGGATATTGTTCTAAATATTTTATGTATGTCTCTCAATGCTGAGTGTAAAACATTTTAGTAAAATTATACCAAATAATAAGCATAACTTCTTAATGTTTTTTTTCCTAATCAAACCTTTTTTGACATTCTATACTATAGTATGTATATCCTTTATTATTATATGGTTGAAATAATTAGTAACATAATTTTAATCAAAGAAATTAAATATTCCGTCCTCATGACAATTAAATTCAATTGTTTCAAAAGTTTCTCCTTTCTATTTTTCTTAATATAATTATGAAAATGAATTGTGAAAATTCAAAAACATTAATAATTGTCTTTAAGGTCCATTTAAGCACACAAATAGGTGACTATAATTAGTATACAACTATACTACTTTTTAATTATATTATATAGAACAAAACCTAACCAACCAAGATTCTTACTCTTTAGTTTTTCCATGTGTCGTCGTACAAAAAAAAGACTGTTTTGAAATTTATCTCGGAAAGAAAAAAAATATGTAAGTAATGCCGGCACGTTTTGTCAGCAAATTATTTTATTATCATTATACTATTCTAGTATACATACATACTTATACAATAATAAAAAAATTTTGTTAAAAATTTTCTTAATCATTTATATTATCTATTATACAACTCATAAGAAAATCAACAAAATAAAAATTCTTTATTTTTATATAGTCTTTTTTTATATGGCAATGACTTGCGACACGATGATAAGAAATTTCACGGTCAATTTCAAAGACGCACAAATTAGAATAAATATTATAATATAAGAAACACTCTTGATAGAAATGATTTCAGGGTTTGGTGGTTATATGAAAATTAACATTTGACACATTTAATTATTTGTAATTTTACATTATCAAGTTGATGTTTTAGTATAGTAAAGGAAGATTTTGATTGCATCATATAATCACTTTTGACATTGCCATACCTCTAATAGGGTAGATCTAGAAGACGTATATACATATATAACGAATACTTACTCAACAGAGTTCATTAGCTTAGGACGAGAACCTTCTGGTCGACAATTTCTGATCGAGCAAGTACAGAACTTCGTGCGTTCGACAAATGAAATATATCGTAATCACAAATAAGGAAATTCACAGATCGTCATAATACGAATAAGATCAATTCCTTCTTCAAAATAAATACAAAAATTCGATCAAGTTGTGTCATAATGTGATCGACTAAGTCTAAGTGTCATTTATTATATCACTTGTTTCAATAAAAATTTAACCCAACCCTGAACACCCGAAATTCCAAATTGTAAAAATAGAATAATTAAAGATTATTTTCTTTATGCAAAAACAGAACATCCAGAAAAACCCAAAATTTATTTCCTTATTAAAGTGAACACATTTAAAACATTTAATGATTAATTTAACAGCAAAAATATAAGAAACAAATTGGAATTTTAGTTTATTGGGTAATTTAATTAATTCCACTAAACTGATTAGAGCACAAAACGAAAAAAATATATAATTGAATATTCTGAATGGCAGAGTATTATAAATGACACTATAAGAGGAGTTTTGTAGTTGGTGACAAATTTATATATATAAAAATTATTATTTATTATTACTCGTATTACTATATGTAATTGAAAGGGTGGTGAAATATAATAATATATATAGTGAAATTTTTTTGTTTGTGTCTAGATTAGATCTGTTTTTGATTTAATTTATCTTTTTTGTTTATGTAGATTTTTTTTTTTTTTTGTGTATGCGATAAAAATATATTTTATATTGATAATGATAATGATAATTAATAAAAATTAATTGATTAAGTGGAAACATATCAATTAAGTCAATTAGATTTTTTTATATATATAAATATTATATCATAGAAAAATTGTATAATTGATTTTTATCAGAGTCTTTTTATTTATAGTTTTTTTTTATTGATTGCACAAAGTATATTGATTTCATTGAATATTTGAAAAGGTATTTAAAAGGAATAAAAATGTGTTAAAAAGGATATTTGACCGAAAATGTATAAAAAGTGCATAATAAATATAATTGTTTAATGGTTTAACGAATTAATTTAATTAGTAAAAGTGTCTTTAATTAGTAAAACATTATCAGACTAGTCGTATTAGAAATCTTATGAAAAATCTTATGAAAATGCATCAGCTTTTATATAAAACATCGCACATAATTGTAGGTATTTTTTACGTTAACATTGTACGATTTTTCAACAGGCACGAGATCGCATGCTCCGTGACATTTGGGATCCCTTTCAATTTCAATGTCCGTTTCAGTAACATATATGCATTATAAAATATAAGTAATATAGTTTTATTTCCATTAAAGTGGAGTGTACTCGTACTATGCTTCAGTGCATAAGGTCTTGAATTCCAATTCCCGACCGATGAATCGATATCGTTCTATGTTGATTTAGCTTTACAAAAATACAGCAATATCAATTTTAGGACTGCGACAAATACTTGCGGTCGAGTTCAATTTCTGACAACAATTTACTCACAATAAAGCCATTAGCTTTTAAGAGTGTAAATTAAGATAGTAGTTTAAGTTAGTTTATGTTAATAATCTAATTCAATAAGTTGTTTCTCTGCCACAGAAATCCAAATGTCGGGAAAATCAAGAGGGTAGGCCTAGATCTACGCCTACATTAGGCTATTGGGCCATAAAGAAGAAGCAGAAGAAGAAATATCTTAAGCTTATCAATCGTTATCGATCCGAATGTATACTTGAATTCTTGAATATTGAATTACCGGATTATTTGATAATTTACTCACCTTAAAGCACCATAATATCCACTTAAAATTATTTTTGATAAATCTCAATATGATAAAGTTAGAAAAATAAAATGCTTGCAGAAATCAATCTCTGGTGACCCTTTTACCAAAGCCGTATACGGCTTTGCTATCATCTGATCGAGTTTTGTATGTTAAATTGTAATATGTTCATATGGTAGATTTCCTTTAAGTATCTTGAGAAAATACAGAATAATAAAATTTTTTTTTATATATCAAAAAGTATAACTGATTCTTGATTCATGTATAATACACTTCACGCTATAACATTATATTGTGATTACAGATCTCTTTCGAAAATTTTACTACTCTTTATTATTTGATGTTAAAAAAGACGAGACATATTTCACTTAATACATTTTTTTGTGGGTAAAAGAAAATTTATCACCACCAAAACATAAATCTTCAAAATTTTTTTCACTGGTAATCCATTGACTGAAATTTCATTTTGTAGCAATCAATTACCGAATATTTTTGATTAAAAACCATTTTTTATTGGAAGTATTTGATAAATTTTCCATCCTAATCTACTGTAACTCTATAGTGCTCCATTTAGATTCCTACAGACATAGATAATCTCTATTAAAAAAAATTCTTAATTTTCTATATAAATACGCTACACTTACGCTACACTATTTGATATATGACAAATGTTGTTCACATTTTCACATTATTGAAATATTTAAACTTATTTTATTTTATTTTTTGCTATAAAAATCGATTGTTTCTTTAATTTTTCTTTCTATACTTAATTTATTTCTCTTTCAAATGAAATTTTCCAACCACTCCCATTATTTGAAAATAGTTTCATGATGTTTTATTTTTTTTCCATACGTCACAAAACCTAATATAAGTATAAAGTATTTTAAATCCGGTGTATATAATATTGTATATATAGATTTTTCTTTTTTGATTTAACAGTGGTATAAATAAATAGTTTTTCCTTTTAAAGAATTTCCATTTTATTTCAAGTAAAAAAAAAAAAAAATCGTTGACATTTTATTTTTTCATTAGAAATATTTCATTTACTTTTTTTTTGTATATAGTCCGTAGACGTAGACGAATAGTAAAGTCATTATTTTAGTTCATTTTACATTCACCATATAATATTAAATTCCTTTTTTTTTGTCAGTAGGATTGCACAAAGTCAATATCTTTTGACCACCTACATATATGCAAAATGAGAGTCATGACGTCTATACAAATTTTTGAGATAATCTAATAAGTGAATTAATTAATTAAGTAACTTTGTTTTTGATTCTTAATTGAAGGATCAAAAAGAATATTAGGTATAGTAGTGAGAAGTAAAGTATAGTGAAAGATTTAAATTGACTGCTTGTTGTTGTGTGGAAGCAAAGAATTAGAATCTCAGTTTTATAGCAACGATGTCTGCTATATTTGACATATACGATTGCAGCAACAATTTTGCGGGAGCTACGGTGAACATTTCGCAAGGATCATAATCTAATTTATACTTTGTACCTAGAGCTATCGAATCTAACACATTTTCTTCCCTGAAAAATAGTGAAAGAATGAGCATGAAAAAGATGTGAAATATCATTTGGAATTACGAAAGGCCTAATTATAGATAAATAAAATCAACCATAGAATGAAAGAAGATACCGAAGATGGTGTAAAATATCGTTATCATTAGAAACCAACACATAAGACTCTGGTGATAAGTTTTATAATCCATGCCCTAGCATATACAATAAATGCTGAATATGATTATTTATCTCGCAAAATAAATAACAAAAATTAAGACATTAATGTAGGAAAATGATAAAATAATGCAATTCTGTGACATTGAATAGGAAATTATTATGATCATGTCATTATTCTACCATTTTGCACATATAAAAATTATTATCTGCCTCGCAACATTCATGATTTCTTCTAACTAAAACATTTTTTTTGTTGTCATTGTATTTTATGTAACATAAAATTTAATTTAGTGTGAAAATTTAATCACTACATTTATTATATGTAGTCGAGAAAGAATTTTTCTAACACGTAATACACACAATCAAATAGAAATTTCTGTAGTAAACTATATTATGCTGGAAAAATTCTCTTAAATCAAAAACATAAAATGGATTTATTATGTTTGATTTTTCTTTTTTTTTTTTTTTTTTATAATTTTCTATTAAAACATTTTCTTTTAAATGAAACCAGTTTAAAGATATTTAGTTTACCTAATTTTTTTACTTTTCTTTATTTGTTTAAAGCTTAGTATGGTGGGGTGGTAGAGTGAAATGAAATTTTCATACAAATTTAATATCGTGAAATCAGAAATGAAAAATTTAGCTCTTGATTTCGCTCAAGGTAGTACGGAGCTCGCGTGAAAAATCGTGAAAAAATCGTAAAAGAAATTATTATTTTTTATTATCAACAGATGGCGCGCAAAAGTCTCCTTTTTTCACGTGGAATAATGTTTAGAACATTGTTTCACGATGAAATTTTGCAACTTTTTTTTTATTTATTTCGATTTAGAAATTTGAATAGTTGAGACGTCGAAATGTCAGTATAAAATTCTTTTTATGTTTTATAGAAATAAAAAAAAAATTGAAATGTCAGAATATGAAAATATCAAATTAAGTTGTCTAATTTTATTTACCAAATATTTTTCACACGTCTATTTCATCGGAGAATTTGAAGACCTTTGGAGATAGCGTTAAAATTTCATTTCACGTGACCACCATACTAAGCTTTAGTATAATTTTCAGTGTAACTCTGGAAAGTTTTTTTTTTTTTTAAATCGTTTTTCATGTCCGTAAAACTGTTACGATTTTTCATTAGCGAAAAAATTAACCAAAAAAGTCGCGAAAAGAAAAATTGTTTGTTTTTCCCGTTCATGTTAAATAATTAAAATAATTTTTCTTATATTTTAGTTTTTCTAATTTCTTATATAAAAAAAAGCTTAGCATGATGATAAATAAATGAAAAAAATTGCATTTAATTATAAATATACAAAAAAAAAGAGTAAATATATGTAATTTAATTTTTTATGTTCATGTGTTGTTTATTTTTATGTTTCGAAAGGTAAACAAAATTTCAATTTTTTTTTTCTATTTTCATTAATTATTTAAGACATTAACGTGTAATACGATAAGTTTGTGTAAGTGGTGATTGTACTATAAAACGTATATATATAGACTAGTTTACATAGATTTAATTATAAGTCCAGTATTTATTTTAGTTTTTCCTCTTTTTGTTTTGATAGTAAATAATTACCTTTGCTCAATGAATATTGTTTCAGTGGTGGTGGTAAAGTTCTTTGCCCTTAAAATTTTATTTCAAATTTCATAATTTCATTCAATTGTTTACTTGTATAAATAGTTTAATGTTATTGTATAAATGGAAAGTAAATATATATTTAGATAAGATAAGATAAGATAAGAGAAGACAAATTTGAAAAATTAATATTATATCTCGGTTCTGGTTAGGTCTTAGTTTAGGGGTGGCTTGTATCCACTACGTTATTTCATTTTGTAACTTCATTTTGTAACGTTATTTCATACTACTGTAAACCGCAGTGTTTCTAATGAAATTGTGTTTCTAATATGATAATTTCCAAAATTCTGATAGTTAATCACATTATACATATATTTATAATAGTGCAAAAGTCTTCAATTGGTATAAGATCTGTCAAGATTTATAATAAACTAGCTTTATTACCCGGACTTTGCCCGGTAGTTGAAGGACCTAAAAATGGCACCCAAAATTTGTGAGTTGAAGGACCTAAAAATGGCACCCAAAATATTCTAATGTCAAGTCCGTTTTATTGGATTCTTGACAGATACACAGCCACATGTATAATTTCTGTTTTTTTATAGATTTTAACCGCCCTTTTGAAATTTTCACTCTACTCCACTGTATTGGCGCCCAATCTAATATTTAATTTGATTATATAATTCAAAACAAAACCAAAAAAAAAACACCTTTTTTCGTAAATGAACTGTCATGACGATGACAGACAAACCTGTAAAAATATAAATTTACTACAGAAAAGATAATTTAGTTATTTATTATTAATCCAAGTGGTTGATTTCAAAATAAAAATTTTCATTTGTAATTATTTTTATTAATTAATAAATAGCGTGTAAAAATTTATTTTACTTCCACATTATAATTAAAAGTTTTATATTTACATTAAATTCAATTTTATGAATTTTAAATTATTTGCAATATAGAAAAAAAATGAATGATTTTAAATTATACATTTAAATATATTATAAAAAATTAATTTTAATTTAATGGGCACAAACAATTATAATTTAAACTAATGATTATTCATGGCTTGCTTTTTCTTATTTCTAATAATTAATAATAATACTTCAAATTAAAATATATAAAATTTATTTGAAATTACTTATAATTGCACACAAAAACTATAATTTTATAATAAATTATTTAAAATTAATATAAATATAGAATTATTTTCATTAATTAAACAAATAAATTTAATAGTATAGGGAAATTAGTTTGACTTTTCATATAAATGGACTGCTTAAATATTACATTCTTTGTTTAAAACGAATTTCATGGTAAGTCTCCGAGATGGCGTCCGTGTATGTTTTAGTTTTCTTCATTATTCAACGAAAAAAATATATCGTAAATTTTGATTTCTAAGTTAGTAAGCTTGTTTTAAGTTTGCCCTGTTTTGCTATAATCCAGACCAGATAATTTTTGTTGAAACGTATTATAAAAACAAAGTACGTATACTTTGATTTAACAATTTTTTGCATTTGGAAAATAATATTAATCGAGAGTATTCATATCTTGCTATCCTACATATACCAGGCAAGTACTAGGTCTAAGCACAATGCTAAGTAAGCTTATGCTTAGTCTAAGCTGATTATTGGTCTCGGTCTGGTTGCGCCCCATGAGAGCTAGCTGTACACCCTCTCACCCTCTCGTAGACTTATAAAATACTGATCATGTTTGAAAGAAATATCATAGCAACTTAGCATAGCCACTAAATTTTTTAATTTATTTGTAGATAAACTGATTTTATGTTTACTAATAGTTATATTTTAATGGAAACAATTTATGTTAACTGCTATAATATTAAATGTTCAAAAAAAACACATTATAGAGATAAATTAACTTTTAAAGTTATATTAAAGCATTTTATAAATCAGTCTACCAACAAATAATAATCATTTTCTGTCGTGTGGAAAAAGCGAAATATTTTAAGTATTATATTATTAATTATATCATGTAGGAAGTAATGGTAACAGGGAAATATAGAAATTTCCTAAAATATATTTCATTTCATTTACAAATTTATAATAATTTTCATAAAAAATCAAATTTATTTTTTATCACCTCTCTATTTATTGTGCTATATAAACTTTGACTAGTTCGCTAATGACTCACTTATAGTGAAAAAATTAATCAAAATATATAGTCGAAAAATATTTCTAATAATCAAAGTTTTTCTATTTAATTGGTGTTTATATACGAATATGTAACAGCCGGATAATTATTTATAGAATAGAAAAATATTTTACATGCGATTATAAAAATCGAAAAAAGGAAAAATCACTAATTATTTTCATTTAATATTTCTTTAAATAATATTTTATTAAATGCGAAGAAAAAAATTAATACGGTATTAAAATTGGTGATAATGAGCTATGAATTAATGTTTTTAAGGAAAATTAATAAATTTGCTTAATAGCTAAGCTATACGAATAATATTTTTTTTATTTTAATATTTCTCGTCATTTAATGTCATTAGCAGTTAACTATTAACTTTTGCTGTTAAAGCAATTATTAATTAATATAATAATATATTATATATATGTATATGTAACATATATTTAGGCTATTTTTAGATATTTACTATAATTGTTATGAATATTTGCGTAATATTTAATATTAATAATGATCATTTAATATATATGAAAATTGTGTGTATTTTGTATTTATAAAAATTACTCTAAACCTAAACTATGTAAATATTACTTATTGAAAGTATTATACTTCTTAAAATATGTAAATATTTTAATCAATGTACAAATATATTAACTTTTTTCAAAAAATATTTCTTCCTTGAATGAAATTAATTCAAAATAATTATTTTAAATTATATATCTATATACACAGTTTCACAACTCCTAAAATAATTTGATTAATAATTTTCACCTAAAATTATGCTATAAAAATATTATCTATTTACAATTTTAAATCAAATTTTAATTTCTATTTATTTTATTATAATTGTGTTTAAATTTAGTAAATCTTATATATATATACATATAGCATATTTTTCGGCGAAAACATAATATAACACATTTTCTGGCAAAAAATATAAATTAACATATTTTGAGGCGAATTTTTTTATATGTTTAAAAATAAAATTTAAATAAAGTAGGTTCTTCAAATATTATTTTAAGAAAATTTACGTAAATTAATTAAATTTTTATTCATTTTTTTAATCTTTCTCAAAAATTAAAGCTAAGAAAATTATTTTAGTTTAATATTTATGAAAGAAAATTTAATTAAATCAATTTTTGTATAAGTAATATATATGAAATAATTTAAATCTTACATAATTTATAATATTTAATTTAACTGCTTGAATAACTTAAATCATAAAATTTATGATAAAAAGCAAAATTTTATTATTAATACAAAATTTTTTTTTTTTTTTGTAATTATAAAACGTAAAGATAAATTTTAGATTTAATTATTAAAATATGATTTCTTAATGACAATATAGAAACATTAAATGTAATCTATTTTGTTTAATTTCTGAATCATTGAATCAGAAATAAATATTAAATAATTTATAATAATTGATGTTTTCTTTCCGGACATAATAAATAAATATAATTATTTAAAGAATTTGGTATAAGAATATTTATGTAAAAGTTTTCATTAAATTTTTAGTAATTTTCCGTTTAAGTTTGAAAATATATTTTGAAAAATTTCGTGAGTATAGAAATTATGTACTCTAGCTTTAATAGAATATAAAGAAATACATACACATCTGTGAACACTATTATAGCAGTAGCATTATTCAAAAAATGTTAATATTTGATATAATTTTGTGCCATTATAAAGTTAAAATTAAAATAATAAATTTGTGGATAGAATTTTTAAATTTCTAAATTAAAAACATTTCAATGAAGAATAATTATTTTTCAGTTCAAAGCATATCTGAATTTTATTTAACTATTTTTTTAATTTCACTACTACTGCTATTTTCATGTTCGCAACTGTACGTATTAAATTTTGAAGTTTTGAAATTAAATTTAATGAAAATAGTCTAAATTTGTATAATTTTATAGCACCTCCTTACTAATTATAGTTAAACACCTCTATATTAATCCTTACATTAATGATTTCAAATTATATAATTTGAGTTTTGCAAAATCGTTCCCTAACTAGAACACTGACCTCAATTCATGTTTTGAAAATCTTAAAGCTATAATTTCAATTCCTTTTTTTAACTCATAGCAACTATAATCAATATTAGAAGGAAAGAACAATTCGAAAATTCGAATTGAAGCAGTTAGTTGGATAACAATTTACACTTAGGGAACGCAGGCCACATACTTTGCCTACTAAATGTACGGAAGATATATATATATATACAGAAATGGTGAATTTGTAAGGATATAGTAAAAAGAATATTTCAAAAGCATATACGAAATGGCAAAAAACAAAGTTAATCATTCAGTGTTAGATAAATTTGTTAGAAAATATTCAAATTATTTGGAAGAATTACAGAAAATAGCAGAGAATTTGCAAAAAAATATGCCAACTAATATACAATTTCAGACAATCTCAATCTGACAGCAAATACATGCAAATCTGACAGCAAATTCGCACAAATTTGACAGCATTTGCAAGTAAAATTGCAATATTAATCCCAATCCAATATGTCAAATTTTTAACAATTAATTTATCGAAATATTTATTTATTTATGTTAAACTGTAATTTACTAATTGCATTGATCTGTTTATATTTTACGTGTTTCTGTCGCTAGCTGGCGTTACATCGAAAAACTATATATGACTGAATACTGTATAGTATTTCAAACACCCCCGTCACTGAACTTGAAATTAAAATATACTACCTATATAATTGCTTATTTCAACGTTTAAATGTTAATATCATGATCCCAATAACATATTATATGTATATTTTTTTTAAATTATAAATTCCATAATTAAAATTAATTCCTTCCAATTATTAACAAAAAAATTTACAAAACGAAAAACCATCATTTTCAGGTATTAAAAAAATAATAATAATAATAATTGAAAAAAACAAAAATTTTATTTTGTTTATTCACGTATCTCACGTATATCACCAATATAATATATTCCAATAAGAAAATTTATTTTTCCCTATGGATAATTTTACCCTATAACCATAAATAATTCAAGTATTAAATATGTTTACTCAACCAGAAATAAAAATAATTAAATTTCAAAAAAAAAAAAAAAAATTAAATAAAAATTCAAACGAAATTTTGAAGTTTTTATACTAAAAATAAAACCATATATTATTTATCTCTTTTTCAATTATCCTTTTAATTGAATGTATTTGATGGCTTTTGTTATTATGTATACATAAAAATTTTACCTCAATAAAAAATTATTTATATAATAATAATAAAAGTGAAAATATCATCTCCCCGCCACTCTTATATTTTTTGCCATTATTATGTATATATCCTTTTCACAAATACAATAATGAATGGGATACATCAAAACATATTATTATTATTTTACTTTAATGTCGCACGTGAATTCATTGAATTGCGGAATACGAAAAAAAAAAATTAAGTATCATTGATGAAGTGAATGGTAAAAAATATAATATAGTCTTTTTTTTTTTGTTAAATGGAAATGTGATCTGTTTTACACTTCTTCTTTATTGTTACATGATAAAAAAAATATTGGGAAACAGAGATATGTATATACAGCAATTTAACAGTACAAGGATTTTAGGACGAAAAGCTAAAAGAATTTATAACAAAAATATTGAACTATAATAATGTTGTTTTTCAATTCAGATCATATCTCATAATTTCATAGTTTGAAATAATCATTAACTATTATTTAAATTAAATTTTACAACGCCATCTAGACACCAAAAAAATTAACTTTTACGTATATACTCGTACATGGAATTCTTTTGTAAGAGTTTCTCATAATATTTTTCCGACATACATACTTACTTAGATAATTTTTGATAAACATAATTATATTTAATTGATTTAATTAAAGGATGATATAATATAAAACATATTTTAAATAATGCCACCTACCGGAAGAATTTAAAATATCTACCAAATTTTTCGGTGAAATTTTTTCTTATGCAATGTTTTTGATATAGCAAATCATCAGATATTTGTGTATAAATTTACTGCATTAACAATATTATAATATTTTGGAATTATTAAAAGATATGAAATATAATTTAATACTTATTATTGTTATATATAGAGCCCCCTAGCAGCAGAAATTTACATAATCTTAATCTTTCTAGTTTTTTATAGATCTATATAGTATTTCTAAAATTAATTTTTATGTAAATTTTAAATATATTTAATTTCGATTAGAGTTTTTTTTAATTTTGTGTCTATATTGGAGAATTTCAAATATCTTTTAAATTGGCCCAACTTATAGCAACAAAAAATTTGAAAAAAAAGTCTGCAAATATGGAGCTGCACCTTCTATAAATGCCCTAATGTACTCAATTTCTAAAATACAATAAAAAACCATACCGATCCTAAAAATAGAGATGTCAATATTTGATTTCGTATAAAGAACATAAATTTCAGATAAAGTTTTCTATATTTTTAACCGACATGAAAAACGAGTCCTGGTGAAAATAACAACAAAATTTATTCTAGGCTTTTTTTGCTTTTAATTGGACAAATTAAAAGGATTTCCATTTTTGTTTGGATAGTTTTGTTACAATTAAAATTTCGCGTCGATAGATACCAAATTTTGTCTATTATTAGGGAATTCGTATTTTTCCCGCAAAAAAATGAAAAGAGTTTCATCCCTTGCGATTTTTATCACTTGCCATTTTTTTGGCGTAAAACAACGACATTCTAAATAAGTGAATTTGGTGTCTATGGACGGGGAATTTTAATTATAATAAAATTATTCAAACAAATTCCAAATATCTTTTAATTTGCCTAAGACATAGGAAAAAAACTTGAAAAAAAGTCTGCAAATAGTGAACCAACCAACCCCCTTCTAAATGCTTTAATAATGGGTAATGAAAAAATCCCAAAAAAGAAAGTATATTTTTTTATGATAAAGCCGGATATAACATAAATATGAATACATAAAACATATATGTATGTATAACAAAAATTTCATTGTATAATTTTAGGCATAACTTTGCACACAAAGCCACTTTCCATCCTAAAAAAAAAATTGTTTATAGAATATATTTGCACGTGTTAAATGGTATTTTCTCAACTCTGACATTGAAATAATCTTTAAAGCTTATGTAAAAGGAAATTTTTTTTATAGGATTTAGTGTAAAAAAGCTGCTTAATGTTCTTAGACAATTTATAACTTCCAATTAGATTGAGTTTAATGTTAAGACTTAAAAGTATTTTAAAATCCTTAAAATTCATATCTTTTGGTTTAAATTTTAATCCAGTATTTGGATTCTATTTGTCATCCGAATTGGAAAAATTTAAGGTACAATATATTGTTAGTATGGATTTTTGTTAAAATAATCTTAATTTGGAAAATTAATTGTAATTTTTGAATATTTTTTTTTAGTTCAATATGTTTATTTAAAAACGAATTTTTAAGCTCATTTGAAATAAGAAAAACAGATAAGTTCGGTGTAACAAATTTAAGAGACGAAAATTGCTATAGAATAAAAATTAACAACCTTTTTCAATCCATATTTTCTTTATTACATTTCTTAAAAAGTACATAGAAAACTACTTCGATTGGAAGTATATAGCCAGAAATTCGTAATCATTTCACTTTATTGAAGAGCATTTTTACTCTTTGCATAAAATTCAATTGTAGGCTTAATGTAATCCCTCGATCAATCAACGTGTCCCGTTTGTTCTTCCTTCAGCACATTTACCCAATCACCTTTTTTCATATAGTCGACATGACCTTGACCGGTTAGCCTGGACTATCTATTAATTGTTTGAACAGTCTGTTAAATGTTTATAGTCAATTAAACAGTTTTCAATTAATAGTGACAAGGAAGATTGTCAAAGAAGCTTTTACTTATATCAATTTCTTTTTAGCTACACTTTCTTACACTTTCTTACACCCTGTACTATACGGTGTATAAAAAAATTGCGTTTTTTGAGTACACCTTCTGCACTATAATACATCGACGCCTAGAAAAGTGTGCACACTTTCTAAACTTTCCTACACCCTCAAATTTGAAGGTGTAGAAAGTGGAGATATAATTATTTTTTTTTCTAACTTTTAAGGTGGAAATATATGTTATTCGTCAATTGAATAATGTTTTAATCACAAATTATGAAAAAAAGTATAAAAATGTAAAATTATAAGGAAGTTTGTCAGGGTGTAATAAAAGTATGTTATTTTCATACCTTACACTTTTGCTACACCACAGATTTTTAACACTTTCCACCTTGGTGGGATATAAATAAAATTTACTGAACAGAAATTGGTATTAGTATACTAACTATATGTAGATATACCGGATCGGTTTATGTTGGAATTAAAAATTTTCCAACATTAAATCACAGAAATTTAGTCATTTAAATATAATATTTTAGTTAAAAAAATTTGTTGTCTCCTATTACAAAATATTTTCTATATTTGTATTTTTTCCTATCTTTAAAAAAAATTATAATTTACTATAAAAAAAAGAAAGGAAATTTAACATAAAATTGAACATAAAATATTTTATCAAATAATTTTATCTAAAATAAAAATATTTTTTTTTTTTTGATTTTCTTTGTTTAGGAAGCAATAAAAAACATTTTCTATACAACAAGTTTTTTTTTATGATAAGATTATACCATAATTTTGCTTAGTATATATACAAAATTGTATCCGTCCAAATAGATACGTATAGAAACTATACTGATAAGATTATTATTCAGATTATAGTATTTTGTTATTTATACATATATATGTAAAAAAAACATTTACTTATGCAATCCGAAAATAAAAAACAACAAAAATTTGTTGATCTTTTTCGGAAAAAGGCAACACAACATTTGAAATTGAAAAACCTACCAAAAAATACAAAATATAATATTATTAAAAGTGAATAATGCAGAAACAAACAGAATATTGATGGGATCATTGTAATTTTGACAGCCTTTTAAAAAAACATATCCTTGTAAAATTTACATAATAATAAAAATATAGTGGTGCTTGTTTATCCCAGCTATGGCAAATTTAAAGATTTTTTTTTTACCTAAATTTTGATTCAGCTTTAAATGGTCAGGATTAAAAGGACTAAAATTTTCAGTATTATAATTTTTTTTTAGGATTAGGAAGATTTCAACCATTTAGTACATTTACTGGATAATCCATAAATGAGGCCCTATCAATTCCATATTATTATTTTCTTTTGGTCAATAGTACGATATAGGTCTAATAGGCGATATAGGTCTAATCTAATAGTATCAAAGCCGTATATAATTGAGCGCAAAATTATACGGCTTGTACTTATTAGGAATTCCTGAAATTCCATTGCTATAATGGTATTTACTAATTTTATTACTGTGGTACTTCATTAAAACTGAGTGAACCTCAGATTAACGAAGTGAATTTCAGATTTATATAATTAACTGCAGCTTTATTAAAGCAACTATAGCATGATGGTCGTAAGTAATATTATAGTCACTATAATTCACTATATGTATTATTAAATAATTTCAGTAAACCTTATTTACAACGTATGAAAATGTCAAATATCTGTGGTTTGGGCAAAAATGTAATCTATGAAAATAACATATTTTTATTACACACTGATAAAATTTTTCATAATTTCGAATTTTTTATACTTTTTTACATTATTTGAATTATTTTAATTTTATGGTGATTATTCGTGAATTAAATAGTGATTGAAACTATATTTAATTCACAAATAATCACTAATTATATTTCCACTTTCTGCACCTCCAAATTTGAGAGTATATATGAAAGTGTGCAAAATTTTTCTATAGGTGCTGATGTATCGAATTTGTCTCTGCATGACGTATGGTGTAGGAAAGTATAAGAAAGTGTAGCTGAAAAGAATAGTATAGTTGAGTGTAAACCATTTTAGATTTGTTGTTAGGTTCCAATTACAAATCGAGAAAACCTTTCTGATATTGGTTTAGGTCAACATCCGGCTATTTTAAAACAAGAATATAATTTAGAAAAGAACAAATTCAAGAGCTCAAATGAATAAACTTTCATGCTTTAAAATCATTTAATTCATAAATTTATCCTTTTAGATAAAATAATTTTGTAAGAAAAAAAATAATAATTTTCATTTTTAAAGAGAAAAATATTTTATTTTCATAAATATTTTCATAACCATAAAGAAAAATTCATCTTTAATCCTTCATAAAAAAAGGAACGAAATAAACGTATATTATAATATCATTCCATTTTGTTTATATTCTATTATTAATATTATTATTATTTTACTATGTTCTGTTCATCCTTTTTGATTTTCAAATCTTGAAATTCTGATACAGAAAAAAAAAAAATGAAAAGAAAAAAATCCCACAAAAAAAAAATTGAATGGAAGAAAGAATGTAAAGGTAATATTTCTTAGATTATAGATTCTCTTTGATTTTGCTTATGGTAGAAATGACAAAGTAAACGATTCTTTTTTATCAAAGAGATAATATAGATGAGAAATTCATGCTAAAGAAGGTTTATTGAATATTTTTTGTTATGCTTTTGATATTACATAATTCTGGGTTTTGTTGTTGGTATTATGAAGTTCAGTAACATAAAAAGGGTTAATGTCATTTATGATATGATTTGAAATAATCACAAGAGAAGAATAATTCCCACTAAATTTGAATTGATCATATTTAACTGTTTTACATTGATTTTGAATTATTATATATACAATTACAAATGAAGAGTAATTACTGGTAAAAATTTAATTGGAAAATGTGAATAATGCCATCTGACGGAAGAATTGTAAAATATATTCATTGATTATTTCTATCAAATCTATCAAATTGCCATGTATTTCAAATCATAGTCAACCACATATTTGAATGTACTGTGACTGTTTCAAATAATTATTTCAAAAATCCGGTGATATTAATAAATATGAAATATATTTTAATATTTATTATTAGTATATCGAGCCATCTATTAACCAAATCTGATATTTGTGATCTTATCAATCTTATAGAGTAGAGCCTAAGTATTAAGTCTTACATTTCTTGCTAATAAAAGTCAGGTTGACGCATTAATGCAAATACATAATATACGTATCGAGATATTAGTGAAAGTTGATGAAAATTTCACTACAGAAAAAATAGTATATTTATGTCAAATATGAAAAATCTTATTAATCTCTCCTGTAGTTGCGACATATCAAATTTGTGAATATGCTAAGGATATTCTTATATTCAATTATTTAAAATTAAAATTATAAATGGTGTAACTCCTAAATACATGCAATTACATAAACTCGCCCATTCAGTAGTTTAAATATCTTCCAGCATTTTAAATTGATTGATTATCAATGCTTCGAACCTGACTTCAACCCATTGAATTTTTCTATATTAATTTATAATAATTTCTATATTTTTTTAACACCCTTGTGTTAAGAAGTAATAAGTAAATATTCCATAAAAAAAAATAATATAAACAAAAATATAATAAAAATAAGCAAAAACCAAATTAAATGAAAAAAAAAATAAAATAATTTTTTTTTTCATAAAATATTCTACTATATAAATAATGAAGATTTAGAGGAAATTAAATGTAATATTGTACCGTGTGAAGGATATTAATATAAAGATGATTAAATTGTCTAACTCTAACATAACAAACGTGATTGGATGCAATAAAAGTGGTTATAAGGAGAATTCTTAAATAAGATATTTTTTTGTGTAAGAAGTGACATTAGAAACATAGATGAACACCTTTCTTCGTTTGCTAAATAAGGTAAATAAGATTTTCTTGATTAATTAAACAATATGGTGATGTTTCTATTATTTGATTATGTCTATAGAATTATTTACAAATGTTTCACTAAATTATACCAAATTTCTTAGGAAGGAATGAATTTTATTTATTTATTTCTTAATTACAATTTGTATTCGTCCTTGTATCAGCTTTCTGTGGAAATAATTCGTTAAAGAAATACTTATTATGGCAAAATTTAGTCCAAATACGACATTAATCATGGGCAAACCTAGACTAATTTTATTGGCAAATCAAAAATATATGTACTTTTCATTTTTTCAATTTCAATATTCAAGAATATAATTTAAAAATTTTTTTTTTTTTGTAATTAATTGTAAATAAATTATTTCGATATATGTATTACGAAAAAAATTAATTAATAATGAATATTTTCATCAAAAATGCATAGCTTGTTTGACATTTTGATCATTTAAAAATATTGACACCACAAAATTATATTTAAAATTACTAAAATTTAAAGTATAAAAAATTAAATTAAATTAATATTTGAAATATATGTTAAAAAATTACTATATTCCAATTAATAAATAATAATTATCCGCAATTATCTTTAAATATTTAATGTAAGTATTTAAAAATTGGAAATTATTTTTTTCAATCAATTATTTACTATATACATATACAGTGCCTCACAAAAGTATTCGGAATTACAATTTTTTTGATTCAAACTCATATATTTCTTACCATTTATGAACCATTTAAAATAAAAATCAATTAAATTATTTAAGTGATGTAGTAACATTTTATTAGGAACAAAAAAAAAAGTTTTAAAAAATACAGTTTTGGAATATTCACATCAAAAACAAAATTATTAAAAAATCAGTACACAAAAGTATTCGGAATATGATCAATAGCGTCCCGTTTTTAATGTACCGTTATTAGTTCCACTTAATTTGACATCAGCTTAGTTTCTATGCGTATGTGCATTCGTTTGTGGCATGACTTTTGCAAAGTGCGCTTCTCTTGCTACACGTGATCAAAAGTTGTAAAAAAATGGGTAGGAAATCTACTGAAACTACCATTGAACAAAGAAAAATAATTTTTAGAATGCGTGAAGAAGGAAAAACGCTTAAAGAGATTTCCAGTTCTACAAATAGAAGCATTTCTACTATCCACAGCATTTTAAAAAGGAACACGCTGAATCTCGGACAACGATCAGGCAGGCCAAAAAAACTAAGTGTTCGCGATAAGTCCATTATAATAAGAAAAATTAAGGTACAGCCCCGAACCTCTGCCGTAGATATTAATAGGAACCTCTACGCAGATCGTGGTGTACATGTTAGTGATGAAACTGTTCGTAGGACGCTCAGAGCTGCTAATTACCATGGGAGAAATCCCCGAATTAAACCACTTATAAACAAAAAAAATCGTAAAAAACGATTGGAATTTGCAAATAAATATAAAAATCACGACAATGAGTTTTGGTCACGAGTTATATTCAGCGATGAAACAAAATTTAACATTTTTGGACCGGATTGTGGAAATAAAGTATGGAGAAAGAAGAATACGGAATTAGATCCAAAAAATACATGTCCGTCAGTAAAACATGGAGGTGGAAATATTATGTTATGGGGATGTATGAGTGCAAATGGTGTTGGCAACATCCAGTTCATAACTGACAGAATGAACCATCAGCAGTACATCAAAATTTTAAAGGACAATTTGGAAGCTAGCGCCGAAAAACTTGGGATTTCGGGTCGTTATATATTTCAACAAGATAACGACCCGAAGCATACAGCTCACAATACTCGACTTTGGATCCTGTACAATACACCGAATATTTTGGGAACACCCCCTCAGTCGCCGGATCTAAACCCGATTGAGCACTTATGGGCAGATTTGGAACGATCTATTCGTAAACATCCTATAACATCAAAGGACATTTTAAAACGAGTTATAACAGAAGAATGGGCAAAAATTTCAGCAGAAAGAACTCGTAAGCTTGCTCTGTCGATGCCAAATCGCATTAACGAAGTTATTAGGCTGAAAGGATATGGCACACGCTATTAACTTGTTCTTTTCTTTATTTTACTATTATATTAACTATTGAATTCCGAATACTTTTGTGTACTGATTTTTTAATAATTTTGTTTTTGATGTGAATATTCCAAAACTGTATTTTTTAAAACTTTTTTTTTTGTTCCTAATAAAATGTTACTACATCACTTAAATAATTTAATTGATTTTTATTTTAAATGGTTCATAAATGGTAAGAAATATATGAGTTTGAATCAAAAAAATTGTAATTCCGAATACTTTTGTGAGGCACTGTATGTATACAAATAATTTTGGCTATACTATTGCGTTTTAAATTTACCACAAACCATAATATAATCAGTATGTAACCAACCATATGGATAGAGATTTATTTGTAGATTTAATTTCTTTTCATAATAATTAAAATTGATGAGTTTGTTCAAAATGTAATATTTTTTTTATGCTATTTTGTCTTTCATTGCTTTGTGGAGCGAAGAAACAAATGTTCTAATATTATTATACCTTGTTCGTGGACTATGCAAAAAAGAACTACTAAAATTGTAAAAAAAAATCGTAAAGAACTAATTCCATCAATAGCCATTTGCACTGAAATTTTGAAAACTATAAATAGTTTCATTTTGATATTATGCCCAAATATGTAAATAATCAAAATAGTGAAAATTTTTTTTATTCTTCATTCATCAGATAATTTCATTTCAAATTTCAGAAAATTCAATGACAACTTGTGTTTAGGACTAACATTAACTCATTAAAATGTTGCCAATTATATCGAATTATATAAAAAGTAGTGAAATTTTTATAAAGCTAAACTTTCAAAACATTACTATAGGCTTTTCTTGAAACTAGTATAATTTTGACACTACAATAGTGAAAGAAGTGTCAAAATTATTCTAGTTTCAAGAAAATTTATATAAAGAAAATACCTCGAACGAAACTAGTTCTGCCTATTTAAGTATCTTAATTCTATAGTCCGAAGGTGGTATTAAATATGGAAAATTAAACTCGATAAATATTATAATATAAATTTGCTTTTAAAACACAAATTATTCCAGTGCTGATCTACTAGAAACTAGAACTCGACTACTACCATCATTTGAATACGATAATTCCCAAAATTTTCCGCAAATTTCCATTCATTAGTAGACGACACGGAAATTAACAAATTTAAATTTTACTTAATATTATTCTAGTAAAGGTATTGGTATCATAAAGTCCAACTTTGACAGTTACTGAGTTACAGTATAGACTATATACAGTATACAGTATAAGACAGTATAATTTTTACTAAATTTCCATCATTGATAAATAAGAAATATTAAAAGTTTGTCAAAATAGACAATGTGCACAATTGAACAAAATAAAATTAATAAGTAAATTTTTCAAATAACACAAATTTTTACTATATTTTATAATTTAAACTGTCGATACTAATTTTTAGTTTCTTTCTTCATTTATTTATCGTGTCGATGTCGACCACAAAAACCAAAAAATAATATAATTTTTAATTTCCAATCTATAATTATAATATATATACTATAAACATGCCTGTCAAACGCACTACTGCGCATTAATAATAAACAAAAATTATTTTACATATTATCATTAATTTTTTTTTTGTTGAGATGCAAATGCAACAATATTTCACAATGAATGCACACGTTGTTTTTTGTTTTTGGTGTAAACATAACCTAGAAAAAATATGAAATTAAAATTGTTTACAAAAAAGAGAAAATAATTTAAAGTTTTTTTTATAATATAATTTTATTGATGGAAAATTCAATTTGATTTTACATATATATACATATTATTTATGTTTTATGTATAATATCATTTCACTTACCACACCAATCTAAAATCTACTATATAACCTTGAATTTACCTTCCATAATTTTAACATATAATTTATATTGTAATTTAATATTATGAAGTGAAAAACTATTCTTTTTTTTTTATTTTACTTTCTCGTGAATTTAATTTTCGTTTTTCTTATTAAAATTTAAATCTTTTTGTTATTAAATAAAATAAAAGTAATTAACGTATAGTTGTTAAGAAATTTAAATTGTATAAAAAATATTTAGTAAATATTTAATATTTTTACTTCACTATTAGCAATGCACTTAAATATTCATTTTTTTTTAGATCAAGGTTAATTAATAAGAAATTTTTATGATGAAATAATTAAATTAACATATATACTTAGATTGTTTGTTACAATTCAAAGGAGTGAGAATGACTAGACCCCTAATTTCAATATAATTTCTTTCAATTTCAAATAATAAACACCCATTCAACTTCCTTAAACAACAATTTCTGGGCCGACTCTAATTTGACTCATCTAAATTATATTTGGAAAGAAACTACTTAATCTTTTAAAAATGAGGGTGAGATGGTGATTTTGCGGGTTTATTGTGGTGTGTAATAAGGTCCAATGAAATAAAGTATATATGGACTTAAATTCTAACTAAAGTAGGCATTTAAGTCCATGGACATTATTTCTTTTCTTCAGTTTAAAAAGTAAATAAAGTGATAATTATTTTGATCACTTCACAACACATTGAGACAATTTGTATTTCTTAATCACTTTTGCTTCAGATAAAATTCAAAATTTATTTCTTTATAATTAAAACCAATTTTTTCCCACCAAATTTATGTGTATATACATGATACACTTTTCTCCCAAATATTGGATTTGTCATTTTTCAGATTAAATTCTTCATTTTCCCTTCGAATTTAATCATTTTCTCTTTTTTATATCTAAACCTTATTCCCGAAAAAAATATGATATTGATATAATTGTAAAAAATTTTTGGAGTACATAGATTATTCCCTTCATATATAAATCCAAAAAAAATGAAAATCATTTCCTTTAACTACAATTTTTAATTTAAATATAATATTCATTCTATATTTGAAGGCATTAAAAAAATTGTATTTGTATATCCTTTTTTTATTCTTGCTATAAAATTTAATTTAAACATTTTTACATTACCTAAAATCAAATATCATATATACATAGGTAAGCATACAATAGTACATATATTTATTTGTTTTATGTTTATACAAACCAGTGTTGCAAAACGGAAATATTTTTCATAACGTTAAGCGTTTCGTTTTGAAACGGAATTGAGAATTCTGTAACGTTATGAGTATCGTTAAAAAACGATAAAAAAAAATAATTCAAAAATAATAAAAAAATAGGATGTTATCCTATGTACCAGGTTCTATATCTGAACAATATAAATTAATTGATAAAATTTATGTAAATGTTGAGCAATAATTTCAAAGATTTTGATGACAGTGACAAACTTATTCAATAACTATTATTGAACATGTCTGCAGATGCCAATACAGAGTAAAAGATCAATATATATTTAGAATATTTATAGCGTTTTCGATGTAACTACGAAAAACAAAAGTATTATAGCTTTTCGTTTTTCAATATGAAACCAAATTAAGAAATTTATAATTTCGTTATTCTGTTATTTCGTTACCCTTAGATGTAACATTTTACAACACTGTTACAAACATAATACAAAATTCACATATTATAAACATAAGTACTAAAATATTAAAATTTACATATATTATATTGTTTCAAGGATAAGTATCCTACAGATACTTTATTATATTTCTTTTGTCATATATACAATATTTTCTTTTGAACTTTATACATACTTTACGGATGTATATATAGTAATACCTATACGTTACTTTGCGTATACCAGATACATAAAAATGGAAATGATAAACCCAACGGGCATTCTTTAATATTAAGCAAAAAAAAAAAAAAAAATCTCGTAAATATTTATACTAAGTAAATTTTTGTTTTTTTTCCCATCCGAAATGAAAAAAAAGCCCCAGACAATACCCGAAGGAGGTCTTTCTTTAAGGATGTCGTTTAAAAAAATGATACGTATATGTATTACATATATCCGCATTCTTAAGTGTCATTTCTTTTAGCAACAACAAAAGGAAAATATTAGTAATATCTCCTTGACACATTTATGTATAAATGATCCTTTTATTTTTTTGGTTACAGTATAATTTCACAAATTTAATTTTTTTTCCTTCTACGTTGATTTTTTTTTTTTGGGGTAATAAAATCCTTTTAAAAAATATTATCCTTTAAAACCAAGAAGCATATAAAATATAAATAATTCGTAATATATTCATAATATACTTTACCAAAAAATAAAAAAGGAAAGAAAAAAAAAGTACTATATATTTTTATGTGCGAAAATTATGAATAAAATCCTTTATAATATCCTTTTATTATCTATAAAAATGATTATGCATATTTACAAAAAAAAGAGATATGAAGTAGGATATAAAATATTAATCAAATAATTGATTTAATAATTTGCCATTATAATGTTTCTTATAATTAAATAGCATTTAAAGTTATGTAATAATATTTTATATACTATTAGCACCTAAAGTTATGTAATAGTATTTTATGTCTTGGATTTAATAAATTCAGTGTTTATTATATTATTGTTACAGATCCTAAAATTATGTAAATATATTTCAATTTAAATTGCTTAAAATCCCATTAAAATAACTTCAATAATTAAATGGCACCTTAAGCTTATGCAATGACTTTATTGTATTAGTTTCAATATCTGCCTTAACAAAATTTTTAAAGCTATTTCAAATAGGTGTGAATCAAAACTATATAAATTTATAAAATTCTTCATTGAATTATTATGAAATAACACTATATTTATAATTGGGCTGAAAAAGCATGAAATTTGATCTTTCGATTTTCAAATAAATCCTTAAAAATTATGAAATGTTTATATACAGATACACCATGGTATACATACATCATATTACACATTTTTAGGAAACTTTATTAAATAGCATAACTTGTTGCATATTTTTTCAAAGAGCATATATTTAGGTTATTTTTATGATTGTCATATAATTAATAATGACTCCTAAAAATATACACTCAAACAAAAATCAAAATATTTTCTCCATAAAATTTATGATCAAAATTGAGAAAAGATTTTTTTTATTAGAAAAACGAAAATATATATTTTTTTTGCACATTTTATTTCATATATCATGGGTTTTGCTTTATTACAAATGCGTGCCTAGTAAAATTGATTGAATTAAATAAATAAATAAATAAAAAATTTAAATATTTAAATAATTTTGTAAGGCAAAAAAAAAAAAAAAGGATTTCTTTAATATTTATGCTACCTTTTAAATATTTTATCGTATTTATATATTCACATGCTTAAGATTTTCCATAAATAAATAATATTGATATTGCTAATATTTGTGTATAAAAATTTATAAGAGAAATGAAAATAAACTGTGACGAAATGTAAATATTTAATGGCAAATTTAGTCACGAATTTTATGAAATCTCTAAAAAAAAATATTGATTGTCCTTTTTTTATTTTCTTAATACAGAAATTATATATATATTAATATTTTACAATTCGACAGGCATTGAATAATATTCTTTTAACGGATGAAATAAGTATAAAATTAATTAATATAATTTTATTGCAATTTCACTTTTTTTTTAAACAGAAATAAATTATTTTATAGTATTTTCTCACCCAGCGTGAAATTATGTGATTTCACTTCATGATTTCGAAATTACGTAGATCACACCAGATTTGAAATAATTTCGTTTGTTATTTAAGGCTTTTTTTATGATTTATAATATTATTTCTGAAATTATTTTTAATATTTTTATTGTTGATGACAGAAAATATGTACAATGATGACTTGTTGGCAGAGAATACAAGATGACAGAAACGACAAGATGCGACAGGAATTAAGTTTGCAGGGTTCGATTTTTGGTTAAAACCCGATTAATAGGGTTGAACATTATGTTTTTAACAGTGTTGTAAAATGATTTGATTTCTACAAAATTACCATATTTGATGCGTGATTTCAAAATCATCTTAATGTATGGGAAATTACATGATTTTGAGCTTGATTTTAGTAAAAAATCAGGATTATAATCAAAATCAGATAATTTCGCGATGGTGAGAACATTATTAAAATAGTGGTATAGAAAAAATATATCAGTAATTTTCAGATGCTGGTGAATGAAATCTCATATAATTAACGCTTGAACATTTATATAAATTGAAAAACATTTTTTCCAATTTCTAATTATTCACAATCTCTCTTATTATTAGTAATCAGATACAAATTATTCTAAATTCCTTAAATTAATTTCGCCTAAAAATATGCTAAATATTGTTATATTACTTAAAGTAATATCGTAAAATACTATTATCAAATTTTATAGAATTATAGAAATTATTATCTAAAATTAGATAATCTAAAATTAATGTCTTTTTATTTTTATCACAATTTTATGATTCGAATGTCAATAAATTGTATCGTAATTTAAAATTATACAAATTTTTTAATAACCTTTTGAAAAACTTACGATATTTCTTTTTAATACTTAAAGATTTTCGAAAATCCGATTACAAATTCGTATAATATCAAAGAAGAAAGAAAAAAAGGGTTAAAACAATAAAGTTAATTGACTTTAAAGGAAAAAGGATATTTTCATTTATTTTAAATATATTATCCCTCTATAACTATAAAATAACACTTTGTTATAAAAATTTGTTGTGCGTAAAAGGAATTTTTTTAACTTAAAAGATTTTTTGTCTTCTTGGATTGAAATGTTTATACGTACGGGAAAATTGTCAAAATTTTAGAAAATATGATAATATCAAAATTTTTATATATAAATAAGGATATTCTTTTGAATTAAAACGATAATCATGAATGGTAAAAATAATCCTTGAAACATAAAAAAAAAGGATAAGCAACTATATATATATATATATATATATATATATAAAATATATATATATTTAAACAGAATTATACGAAAAGGAGGACAAATGATAAAAAAAATCTACTGGGTTAATAAGGTTCAGGAAAATTATATAATAAGATAAGAAAATGTAACACTAAATGGTTTGCCATTTCAATTAGTCATTAATTTATTGATATTTCAATAAAAAAATTGCCATTAATTGATTCGACTAAATTATAAAATGTGTCAATAATTGGTATATAATTGAAATATATATTTAGTACTGACATTTCACCTCTTATAAGATCTTCTGTAGCTCGAATTGATTAAAATATGACGAAATAAAATGATAATTTTAATTTATTTAATGTTATTGCAAAATATTGACTGAAATTTGTCATTTATGAGTTAAATATTATGTCGAAATTATGTTATATGGTTATATCATTTTCAAAATATAAATAAATATTACAATTTAATTGACCGCAATATGATATTTATTAATTTTATCAATATTATTTTTTATATACCAATCTACAATTCCGATTAAAATGAAAATTATGTTTAATTATGTGACACAGTTTATATATGCCCCATAATCGACATACAAGTAAATTTGACTTGTCATTTTATAATTTTTTTCGAAACTCTAAACCTGACCTCCTATATTGTTCTCTTGATATAATCCTTGTGAATATATAAAATCAATTTTCCTTTGATACATACAAAACAAAAAAAAAAACGAAAAGGATATTACATTATATAGAAATATATTTTTTTTTGTTACGCACCGTAGCATAACCAATAAACGTAATAAATTAAAATTACCAAGGATTTAAAGAGAGAGATAGAGAAAATAATGATATCATCGATTGTAAAAATTGAAGTTCTTTATTTAGTTTTTATTTTATTTTTAGGATACGCACAGGTTAACTTTGAAATTGTTTATTTTCCTTTTATATTATTTACATCGGAAATAGAGAAAGGAAAAAGTAATTCAAAATAAATATTATCGAATACGAATGAATTTCGTTTAAATTTGTTGCGCAAAATTGTAAATTTAATTCTATGGTTGGAATTAAAATAATTTAGTTTCACATCTTTTATATGATTTCTTCATTTTATTCCATTTTTATTGCAATTCCAAAAAAAAAACTGAAACTTAATTACATCCTGATTTATGTAATATTTACAAAATATCAGGAAAATAGAAAATTGACAATTCATTTTTTTATTATAAATTATATACCACTTTTCTTCCTGACCAATAAAATCAGCCAGATTATTTTCCGGTATATTTGTTATACAATTTTCTATATAATTTATATTTTTCATTTCCTATAAACCCCCATAAAAAAAAGGAATAATTTTTATTATACCTTTTTCTTACAACATTTCTAAAAATTTATATATAATAAAATTACATAAAACTCAATGATGTTGAAATATAAATTAAATGAAAGAAATTGTTAGTAAATTTATTATTTCCTTAAAAATAAATTGTAGAAAATTGTAATGTAAAAATTTGAAATATCGAAATCGTTAAGGACGTTTTTTTCTTGTTGTCTTTCAAATTTTTTTTAAATAAGATTGCTATTCATGAATGGATAGATGGATGGATAGAAAGAGAGAAATCCACGCACTCAGGCTCAGGTCAACATACGCCCTTTGGACTATCTCTAGACTTGAATTCCAGATACGTATTAGTTTACAGCAATCGCCCAAATTTGGTAGCTCTTCTAGGAAAAAGAAGCCGAAGCGTTTAGGACGGAGGTGCATGAGACTGGTGTAATCACACAGGAATTGAATCATAGTCTCTCTAACATCATTCCAACCCCTACATATATGTTGTCTCTTACATCATTCAAAATCCTACAATTATCATATATATTCATAGAAATATAGAACGATAACCCATAATTATGGGTGAAATTATCGTATTTATAATATTGAACTACATATTTCAATTGAGCCCATAATATGTTTGGCGCTAAAGATCTTCAATGGTTAATCCACAGTTCTGCATTAGCCTTACTTACAGACTGATTTTCTCCAATTGGAGATCCTAAGCATCATCTGTCATCACTTCCCTCTATCGAAAATTTTGTCGTACGCGACAGCTTGTGGCAGATATGTTTTTTTTTGTCAAACTTCCATTATAATTTCTAAATCAGATTCATTTTCAACTATTGAAAATTGTTGTCTACATGCTAAAAAAAATGAAAATCACCTATAGTTATACTTCTTCTGTTTAGGGAATTATATGGTATTAATATTTTTACTTAAGCTGAAATTCTATATCTAATAACTTTTACACATCAACAGAGTGGATTTTGTTAAATTTATATTTTCTTGTCTAAATGATTAAGAAATTTTTGCCATAATATTAAGAATTGTATATGACCATATATAAACTTAATTTCAGTTTTAACATATACAACTTAACTTGTCAAATTTTAAGACTTCAACTAATATTAAACTAAACTAAATTTGGTAGTATTAAAAGAGATCTACCAAAAAAATATTCTGTCAATTTGTCATTCATTCATAAATTTTGTGTGGATAAAAGTGTAACAAAATTCTTTATTAATACATAAATCCCCAAAGGATATACGAGTATGGACAACTTTTTGGTAAAAATATTTTTCCATGTATGCTCTATGATTTTTGTACTGGTTGATATTAGGTGTGTCCTTTTTGATTAGATTTACTTTTTTTTTATAGGAATGAACGAATTTTTTTCGTGTAATATTGAAATTTAATATATTTTTGTTTTGTGATTCATTTTGGATCGGAACCGAAATTTGTGTTGAATTCTCTATTTCCAATCAGAAAACTGTCGGGGGAAATGGAAATTTATACATTTTTTTTTTTCACAATATTGTATATAGAGTGATAATAAATGTGAAAAGGATATGAATAAAATATGTAAATATAATTTATAGTAAACAAAAATACGTTAATAATATTGAAAATTTATTTTTTTTGCATACATTTATAATTTTTAAATATTTGCATATGATAGGGTGGTTGCAGATCATATATACATAGATATAGATTAATAATTGATTAAATTAAATTTGCAAATAAGTTAAATTCCTAATATAACAAATTACTTTGATGTATAGCGCCTGTAACTATGCTTTTAGAAATAATATAATTTAACATAATAATATTAGATTATAGATCATCAATAATTTATCAAATAAAATTTATACAATATTTAATTTAATTAACATTTCACCTAATTTTTTTTTGTTATTTAATCTTCGTTATCTTAATTTACTAATATAATATAATTTAATTTAAAAAATTTATCGCCTGTAAGTATGCATTTAGAATTGAATTAGATTAATTTTCTAATCTAAATACATTGTGTCAAAGTTTTATGGTTTATATTTTTTCCATTATTATATTAAATCATATCATAAATTTATATTTATATCATAATGCTTATTAATCCCCAAAAGTTATGCAATTTTCCTACATTTTTTAAAAATAAAAACGATTTATAAACTTTTTTTTAATGTCAAAATTTTTTAATATGTTTATTTTGTTATCATAAATCTTTTTTTTTTTCATTTAAATCCCTTGACAAATTTCTCTATTATTAACTATTAATTTATCTTGGGGAAAAAATATATAGAAGCATTTCACAGCATGTTATCATTATTTTTGTAAAAATTTTTTTGTTACAGAGAAATTTTTTTTTACCCCAAAAATTCGTTCATTCTTTTTTTGTTTAAAATAATTTTTCTCATTAATTTTTTTGTTGGTGTCCTGAAGTTATCACAGAAAAAACAACAAATTTTGACCTGCTGAAGATAACAAACAAATAAAACTGAATAATGTTTTTCCATTTGTGGTTCAGTTTTATTCTAGTGGTGTTCCTCCTATAGCCTAAAAAGTTTATAGTTTTGATTTATATCTGTATAAACAAAATGACATCCGGACAACTTAAATACAAATATTTTATTTTACTTCTCCTAAATTTATGCTTTAAAAAGCATAATGCAATAATATACAAGTTGTTATTTTTTTTTTATAGTTAAATTTTAATGGAAATTTTGAATCTGATATTGTCTCATAAAAGAAGTCATAAAAAATATTTTGAAAAATCATTACAAAAACAAAATAGTTAAATATTTTGATTACAATTACAATGTAACAAATAAAATTACATATAAATAAATGTAACTAATAACAATACAGAAAAGTATAAAAAACTATCACATATGTTTTCCAGGATATGAAATTTACTCGTAGTTTGGGGTTCATAAAAAAAACACGAAATTTTACATTTTTTAAAACACAAAAATTAATTTTATGTCCATGGGTTTTTTATTTTTTATTTTATAGGTGAAAAAATATCCTGGAAAATAGCCAGAAAAATAAAGGATATAAAATATTTTAAATATTGTGGAAAAATATAATTAAAATAAATATTTTGTTTTGTGGGTTAATTTATATATAATTATAGTTTATAATGTCATTTTTTTTCAGAGCTTTATAACCCACTTTAAATGTAGTTAACCTATAAAAAAATATTCGAATGTTTAATAAATTTTCATAATTTTCATATTATTTTTTTTCTTTAAGAGCCAAACATAATGCTGGCGTTAATTTTTTTTTGGTTGGCGCTAGCCGCCAGCATTGTGCTTATTTATATATTAATTTCCATATGTTGAAACTTTTTTAAGTTACAACTAACGATTAACGCTAGCATTGTGTTTGGTTCTTTGATATAAAATTTAAATTTTAAGATAATTGAAAATAATAAATTTATGATTTTCTGTAAAAAAGGACGAAATTACGAATATAGAAAATGTACTATTCCTAACTAATTGAAAACTGAAATATGATCTATTTTGAGGTACCCATAAATACATTTTTTGCCAGTTTTTCTGGCAAATAGTCTGATTTTTGTATATTATTACAGTAACAATTAATATATTTATTTCATGACAACTCCCTTTTACTCTAAAATACTATAAATTATAAAATATCAAACAAAGTTTGAAGTAACCAGTAAAATTCTTTAGCGAATATCAGCCTTAATTTATGTACTGATAAATTAAGGCTGATACTGATGTACTGATGAAATAATTATAATTTTCTATAAGTCACATTATAAATTATATCCTCAAAAAATTTAATAATATTATTTTACTTGATTTTTTTAACTATACCAAATTTTCTATTACACAATTTTAAATATTTTTTTTGTTAGTAATAATTGAACGCCTGAAGTTATGCAATTTATTTGGCAATATCTATTGTAACATTTAAAATAGTCAATTAAATTTTAATATGTATAATATTAAAAAATTTGAATATTGATCGTAAATTTTTATTTTGCTTGTATACTTAACATAAAAATAAATTGGAAATTAACAAACCATAACCTGGAATGTATGCAATAAAATTAAAAATTTCATAGCTTATTTATGTTTTTCGGAATTTATTGATAAATATGAAATAGAATTACGCAATGAAAATGTACATAATAGTATAGTATAGTTATATAGTATAGTACCATTTCTTGTACTGGTTGTATGTATAAATATTTATAGATTATGTAAATTTTTATTAGTAGAAAATATTAATTTTTATCGCCCAAACCATATGCAAATTAAAAAAAATATTGATAGCAAAAAAATAAACCAAAGGAACAGATTTGCAAAAATTTTATAATATCAAAACAAATTGAAATTTTATTAAAAATTAAAATTACAAAATAAATATTCTACAATACAGAAAATTATAAATAATTTTATCGAAAATAGAAATTACGATACAGATTTTTGATTTTATTGCATACATTTTGGCGCGGTCATATAATTAATTTTACAAATCTATTTATATAAATTTTAATTTCGATTTTATGTCAAACATTCTATTAATAATTTAACCTTCAGTCAATACAAAATTTTTATTATAACCTATATTTTATTTATATATTTTTAACAAAGTTAATTCCAGGTACATAAAAACATAAAATTAATCAATAAATCAAAATCAATTTCCACAAATAACACCTTTATATGAAATTAAATCGAAAATAATTTATTGTACTTATATAATCAGTCAATTTTTCTGTATAAACAAAAACTTGGAAAAAAGAAAATTTCATTCATATAAAAATTGTTTGTATCTTTTAGCAAAGTCACGTATTTACCTTAAATTTATTTATTCTAAATTTGTACTAAATTTTTTTTTTTTAATATAGAATTCAAATTTGTTCGTATGTGTTTAGATTGTCGTATATAAAAAATAAATTCTTATCGTAATATTATAAATTAATTCAAATCATCGCGCATTTATTTTGTATATCCCTTTTAATTTATCCTTTTTATATATATATTTATGTCATATTAAAATCATAAATTATATTGGCAAGAGTTTTTATGACTTTCAATATTATTAAACTTTTCTTTCAATTGAAATTAGAATAATGGTACACATAATAAATTCAATTTAGTAAATTTTATTTTGCGTATTGTATATAAGATAACAAATCTAGTGACAATTTTTTTTTTAACGTAAAATCCTTATTCGATTTAAGGTCTATCTACATTTGTCTGTTTTCAGTCAATAAATTTTTTGTTTCCAACAAAATTAGAAAGAGATACTAAAAAAATATATGAAAAATGCATATTCTAAAAAGAGAGATAAGATTTGAAAAAAAAAATATTCAATCTCCGGAAATAAGTTTTCAGTGTAAAAAAAATTGTCACAAAATTTTCGTAAAAATGTCTTTAAAAAAAGAATTGGTATCAATTTATGGAAAAAATTGTGATTAAGTTCAATTCTTTTTAGAAAAATATGTCGATAGATGGCGTACAAATTTCTTTTTTTCAAATTTTTTGAAATTTATAAATAGAAAACTATATTTGTCTCAATATGAAATTACAATTTCAAAAATTTAAATTCTTAAATAAATCAAAGGTACTAAATTATCTGTAATGAAAAATATTTAAATAAAAATTAATAATTTTCAGGTTATGTTCGTTTTGAATATATTTTTTATCTCTCTCTCTCCTTTATATTTTTTAACTATATCTCTTTCTAATTTTGCTAAAAACAAAATTAGAGATTAAAAGAATGAAAAATGTTAGAGCGACCTTTAATATATTAAAGGATATTTTATTTCTCAAATTAAATAAATTTATTTTTATTATTTTTTTGGAAAATTGGAAACTTTGACAATTTTTGTAAAAATAAATATGTTTTCTTATTATGTATTTCCAAAATATAATATTGGGGAATAGGAAAGAATTATTATAATTGTATTTATATTTTTCCTACGTGATTATGGTAAAAAAAATATTAAATATTATCTTATGCTATAGAATAGGTAAAATGTGTTGAATGTGAGAAGGCAACAACAATTCCAAATGATAAGAAAAATATAATAATAATAAAAAATATAAAATTTCTAAATTTCTTAATATTTCATATTAAATTCTTTATTTCTAAAAGTTTCCAAATCAAAAGATTTTTTTATCGATAAAATTAATGGATTAAATCTTTGAATATATTAGATCCTGATTTCGAGTTTCAGGAATTTATAAAAATTACATATTGTATCAATGTAATAGTTTCATTGAACATTTTAATAAAAAAAATTGTTACAAAGTAAGTAATAACTTCTGTTAATTATCTGTTTAATTCTAAAGTTAATCATTTGAAATATTTAAAAGCCTGTAATTATGCAATTTATTAGAAATATAAATTACATATTTACAGACTGTTGAATAAACAAATAAAATGCAATTTTAAATAAGACAAATTAAATTTTACTCAAATAAAACTTAAAATTTTCCCTTAAAATATTTTACTGGCACGAAAATTGCATACATTTAGGAGCAATTGAACACAATTACGTATTTACAAGAATTAAAAATTAAAATTATTTGAAAACAAAACTATGTCAATCTTTGGGGTTGAATTATGGACTAATAATTGCCATACCAACCCAATTTGTCGCGATTGGCATACCAAACAAAATCATCCCCTACATAATATCAAAATCTAACCCTTTACATTATTCCCATTATTATTATTATTAGTCAATGACACAAGCCAGCACCCCCTTTTTTAAAATCTTTATTTCTGGCGAATACGGGATGGTACAAAATTATTTTTTTGGGGTCGTAATTAGTCCTTAATTAGTCCAAAATTATAGCATCAAAATTTTTAAAATCGATTCAAGTTGTAGTTCCTCCTTTTTTTTAAAAAAATTCGTAAATTTATATACAAAATCTTATCTCAATTTTAGTATACGAGTAATTATATATATTTAATTTTAAATAGCAAATCGTTATCTTATATAATAATTATTTGAAATTGATCATTTTATTATCTGTTTAATTTTATTGAACTGAAATTTTCATTTTATTACGTGATTTTTATTCTTAAATATCATCAAAATCGAATTAAATTTTCTTAGAAAACTTAAAGAAATCAAGTTTTTTTTATATACATAAAATAACATTTCATTACTCCTAATTTCTATAATATTTTCTTTCATTTCCGACTGCCACAAATTTTTCTATCATAAATATCTAATTCAATATAATTATATATACATATAGTAGTCGTACAATGTTAAAAGAAAAGTTTTATGGATACCCACAAAAATGGATTATGGGTTAGAAAATTTTGATTACTCAATAGCATGATTTGATTTAATCTTTTGACATTTTAACCTCAAAATTTAGGTTATAAGAAATAACAAGTAAAAATATATATATAATAAATATATATTTATATGTTATTGTTATTATTATTATTTTTCTTATATATTTTCCATTCCATTATTATTTAATATTTTCTAGTTATCCTAATACTTTCAACAAACGATATTGTTATTTATTATAGTGTTATGGTCTCTCTCTAAACTAAAAGTTAAATGAAATTTTTCATAATGAGTCTATGCCCAGCAAAAATTACATTATAATGTTATTATAAAGATTTTAGGATTTCATAGTTCCTTCATGATAAAAAAAAAGTCCTTTTTGTTATGTATTTATATACACGTATATGTAAGAAAAGGTTGCAGGAGTCTTTTGTTTTTTTTTTTTTTTTGGTTAAAACACATTGAACTTTTGTTGTTTGAGATTTTTAAAAAATGTACTACAAAGTTTTATACGAAAAATTAATAACAAATTTAATAGTATAGTTTTCCAGAGAGCTAATAGAGAATAGTTTCAAAATGGCGCTGTTAGCAAAATTAGCTTGTTTTCAAAAATTTGATTGAGTAATCTTAAAAGCTACAATAGGACAAAACAATATTGCTATATAAGAAATCTATTAATTTTCGAAATTTGTTGATCTCCAAACATAAATCTAGTTTTTCGAAAATGTGTAAAGGATACGGTTGTAAATTTGTAGATAGTATGATTACCATTTAAATAAATATTAAATGTCGGGGAAAGTAAGCATAGATATGAAATATATTAAATTTTTGACTAACTTTTGGACAAAATTATGTTTACACTTAATTACACTAATATAAAGAAGTCATTACCTTCATTATGTTGTCTCTTTTAAAATTTAAATAAAATTCTACTAAATATATACATTTTCTGAATAAACTATAAATGGTAGAATTAGACAACCTCCTGACAGACAAATTAAACTTAACGATCAAATTTAATTTAAAAATCATCATTTTATTTATTATTATTATAGTTTTACCATTAATTTATTAGTACATTTATTTACATTTACTTTGACGTTTGACATGTCATTAACTTTCGATTTCAACTATAATTATATTTCTGGTTTTAAAACAAATTCCTCTCTGTCCTACTATAGCAATATTATTACTATTCGTAATTATTGTGGCATTATGAATATATAATAGTGGGACGTGTTTAACCCATATTAAGCTATGGTATATGTGCATTTAAAATTATATATAAAAATAGAACAGAAATTTTTTTTTATCGGTTTAGTGCCTTAACAACAAAGTAGCTGACACGTGTCGTAAAAGAAATTTGTTTTTTTTTTTGCAATTAACTTTTGTACAAAATTTAAATTTTAAGGGAAAGGCAATTAATGTGAATGAAATATTTTTTTAAATGGAAGGAGTCCTTTTGCATTTAATGTTACAAAAATTTTGTATATACATATAATTATTAGGGTGAAAATTCACAATTGTATAGTAAATTGGCAAAAAACTGTGATCAAAATTAATGGTAAAAAATATGAAACAAAATTGGGTTAATTTATTTATTTTTTTTTAAATATTGATTTTTCAGGTAATTTATAGATTTTTTTTTTTTTAATTTTTCAACTAATTCTTAAGATGAGAAATATTATTTTGACTTTAAATATATAGGAAATAATTATCTGAAATATATTTGCAACATAAATTTTGTGAAATATACTAATTATTTGAAATTATAACAACAAATTGACATAAGAAAGAAATTATGAAATTGGGAGTAACAGCAGCAAAATTAAATAAATTTTGAATTTTTATTTAATGAAAATTACAAAAATTAAATTTAAATTTTGAACGAGAAAATTTTTTTTTTTTTTATGATATTTAAATGATTTTAACTGTATACCATACCAATTAGTTGGGTGGGTATACTTTTGTAAAAGGGTATGGTTACTCATAAACATTCTTCGTTATATCGGTTTGAATATGGTTACTTGATAAGGTAAATTAGTTTTAAAATATATTTCGTAAAGAGTAATCGTAAAGGGGTGTTTTTTTTATGATGGGCGTAGAAATTCGTAAGGGGTTGATATTTCGGAATGTTGTATTTATACATATAGGTATTTTGAATTTTTAAAGCCTTTCGGGACTGTAGATTGTACATTATTGATAATTACTATTGTTACTTATAAATATATGTATATAGTAAAAATTTCCTTTTTAAGTGTTTTTCGATTATAATTGTACCACAGAGAGTAACATAGCCATATACAAATATATACCAATGAATAATAATAATTAAAAGGTTGATTTTTATGAAATATTTTCCTACAGTAATGTTTGTATGTATATATTTATGTATAGTGTATATTATTATTCAAAAGGCATTTTATAGTAAATAACTAATTAAAAATAATTAACTTATAAATATCCTTTGGGCGTTTATATAATTGTTATGTCTTTATTTTTTATACAAATTGTGACAGTGATGGAAATTTAATGACTTTAATATAAAAGAGATATCAACATTTTCTGTTATATACATATATATTTTTATATGTAATTGGCCCTTTAGGTATTTTATCCGGATTTAAATTTTAATTTTTATTGTATATATAATATTTTAAGGATAATGTTTATACTTTCATTAAAAATAAAATAAATACAATAAGGATATTTTAAAAGATTTTTAAATATTTAATTAAATTTTAGTTTATACTATAAAAAATTTATTGTGATTTGATTAAATTTTTTTTATAGATTTTAATAATTGTAAAATTTTTAGTTGACTTTGCTTTGTTTAGCTTTGTATTAAAGCTTTGCTTCGCGTTGCAGAAATTCCATTGTGAATTCACGTGGTTAAGAAATTTAATTATTCTTTTTTAAAAATTATTTTGAGCATAGTAATTTCTTTAATATAGTAAACTTATCTTTTATTTCTCAAATTCTATATCGAATTTTTAAATAAACTTTTTAAACTATTCTTGTTCAAATTAATTAGAGATTTTGTTTTGATCATTTACTTAATAATACTTAATTGTTCTATAATACCTTTTGCACTTCTATACTCGGATCGGACACCTGTAGCTGGGGTCAGTGTTCATTCCATTTGAGAGAATAATTTTAGCCGTAATTAAAAACAATCAGATTGTGTCGAGATTGGATCCATGACAATTCGTCGAAATACAATTCATCGAAAAAAAAAATTCGTCGAAAATACCAATTTACCGAAAATGACAAACTGGGTAAAAGGATCAATTCAATACACCCTGTCGGCACATCCTGGGTAAAGCTAAATGGGCTACGTTTATTTCGACAAATTGTCGTGCTACCGCCGAAATTGCATAGTCAGTGTATAAAAATCTCAGAACATTTTACTGTTCTCTACGTAAGATTACAAGCAACTTCAATAACAGTTTAAATGATTTGAAAGCATAGTCTTAGGCGTTAAAATTCATAATCTCTGAAATTGCTATTAAAATTGTCGAATATTTACATACTATATTTAATTACAGAAAATTATCCTAGAACAACTACAAAATTTATTATAAATGATAAAATTATTGTCAAATTCTCTCATACCCAGAAAATATCGATGCCTTCCCGCAAGAATGTATTTAATAAGCGACATTTAATATTTTTGTCGGGTGAAACAAAATCTCAGGCGATAGAATGATTTTATAGATCCATATGACACATAATAGATATTTATTTTGTACATTTCTTTGTATATAGTTGGGATAGATATATCGATATCGTCATATGGATTATTAAAATCATTCTATCGCCTGTGATTTTGTTTCACCCGACAAAATTATTAAATGTCGCTAAATATATTCTTGCGGGAAGGCATCGATATTTAAAAATTTCTTTATCAGTAATATTTCTATAATTTTTAATACATACATATATGACTTTTAATCACATCTCTTAACTTAAACAAATTTTATTTATAATTTTTTCAATAATATCTCTTCTAATTATTATTATTTTATTATTTTATCCTAAAAAAAATGGAGATAAAAATTTAAAAACTTTCCATTCCATATTTAATTCAATTTCAAGAAAGATTTAAATTTATTTAAAAAAAAATTTATCTGAAATTATTATACGTACGTCATGTAACCATCCATAAATATCTTTGTTAATTTAAAAATCTCTTTTATGTTTAAATCATCTTCTTCTTGTATTGAATTTTTTTTTTTTGGGTACATGATAACAAAACAAACATATAATTCCCTCAAAATTTTGAAATTCACAATAGGGAAATCTTCCAAAGTTGCCTTTATATACATTTTTTATATATCCTTTTTTTTTAAGTCAATTATTTACATCGAAATTATATCCACTTAACTACAAGATAACAAAAAAAACTTTATCTATATATACAAAAAAAACAAATTTAATAATCTTTAATCCTTGTTTCTCTGCCTACCACCCATAAATACACACTTATTATATGTATATATATAAGCAAGCAATCCTTTTATATTTTGGTTTTGTTTGTGTATGTATACATTTACCCTTGATAATATTTACATATAAAAATAATAAGTTATAAACAAAAAACGGAAGTGCAAATTCTGTAAAAGATTCTAATACCCCACAAGAAAAAGCAAATTTTAAAGAATTTTTGTTTCTTTTAAATATTAGTAAATATATTTTAACATAACACAAAAATTGTGGTAATTTTAACTTAAATATAATATTTCTTACTTAATTTTTTTTTTGGGGGTTTTTTCCCCTAAAATGAAAATATTTAAATATGTTAAGTATAAAACCACTGAAAAAATATAACCCAAAGGATGTAAATATAAAGGAGAAGAAGGAATTCTGATAAACGCACATATGGTGACATGAAATTTATTATATATGCAAAATAAAGTATTGTTTAAAAACAAAAATTTGTATTTTTGTTTATTAGATTTCTAAAAAGGAGAAAAAGGTGGAAAGGGAACGTTTATATGAAATATTTTTTTTTTTTATTCTCTAAGTCGTTTAAAAGGATTTTCACATTATTGGACAATCTTTTATTTTGTAAATTTTTGATGTCGATAAAAGTGGAGCATAATAAGAAATGTCTAGAAAAATGTCCTTGCTTGAAAGTAAAAAAAGAACAATGAAAAATTCACTAAAATCTTATAGTAATTTTGTATAATAACATTTTCAGTGCTACTCTTCAGTAAAAGTAAATACCAATTTTAAATATTTTTTAATTTGCCCAACTTATGGCAAAAAAAACTTGAAAAAAGTCTGCACAGAGGGAGCTACTAATGCTCTAATCATAATGTACTCAATTTTTACGTTGCTATATAGATTCTGAAAATAGAGATTACAATCTTTAATTTTGTATAAATTTCAGACAAAGTTTTCTATATTTTTAACCAACATGAAAAACGAGTCCCTGTGAAAATAAAAACAAAATTTATTCTAGGGTTTTTATGCCATAATTTGGGCAAATTAAAAGATTTTTCAATTTTGTTTGGATTTGTTACAATTAAAATTTCGCGCCGATAGATACCAAATTTGTCTATATTGGGGAATTCGTATTTTTCCCGAAAAAAATGCAAAAAGGATTGTGTACTTATTAAATTTTAAATTTCGTAGAAAATTAATCAACGTTAATTTATAATATAGAATAATTGAAGAAATAATTTTAATTAAATATTAAATTATTACAATTTAATTCATTTTTAAAATAATTTTAAATTTTAATATTAATTTTTTATTTTCTAATTAACTTGCAAAGAAATATATCTGAGTTTCCTCATTCAATTATTAGAAAATCGAATCTAGTAAGTGAAACACAGAATCGAACATTTCATAATTGATTCAAGTTTTGTAGTTAAGTAGCATTGAACGATCTGTTAATATTGAAGAAAGATCAATTTGCAAATATGATCTACATATTTAACTGACCCTACGTAATTGTGTTAATTCACATAGTAATCACATACCTTTGCGCTTTGCCTTACTTCACAAAAATTTCTCATTCTAATCTAATCCAAAAATTTAATTTAAATTGTTTTTTTTATATTTATGAAACTTTTCTGAAAACTTTTAGCAACTATAAATTTTTAGCTTTAGAAAAAGAAAAATCTAAAAGTGATTACTGGTCAAAAATGCGTAACGTAAAAGTTTTCTGGGGTATATTATCGTAGTACCGTATAAATATATAAATCATAATTTATATATTTTATTAAAATTCCGAAAGAATATTGTAATATGCCTCAAGGATTTCATGTTTTTCATTTTGTTCTTTTCAAAATTATATTTAAATTTTCTTTTTTTCCTAATTTCTTAATTTTATTTACCAAAGAATAATAACAATAACACAATTTATACAATGTTACCAAAATAAAAAAGGACATTTTGTATATAGTTAAAATACAGCAGTCCATCTTTATTATAATATTTAAATAACAAAAATGTTTTAGACAAATTAATTTTTATGCTATTTTGAATTTATCACAATATAAAAATATAAAATAAATAATCAAATAAAATGATTTACAAAAAAAAAAAAAAAGGAATTTTATTTAAAAAGGACTAATAAAATAGAACAAAGTTTTCGAAACAAAAAAAATTTTTTTCAAATATAATTCATGTTGGTAAGATTTTTTTGGTAGAAACACGTATTATTCGAAGATTTTTGTACAACAGATAAATTTATAAATCATGTTCATCCTGTCAGAAACAAAATTTTCATTTTTCAATAAGAAAGTTTTAAGGATGTTAACAAGAATTTTATTGTTGTTAATTCGTATAAATATATTTAATAAATTTCGGATAGTATTATTTTTCTATAATTGGGGGATTTCCCTATTATGCAGGCCTCTTGATGAGTTGTGGTGGCTTAGAGTTTAGCGTGTGTTAAATTCCCTGCTGAGGCATTGATCTTGTTCTAGGTTGACTCAGCTTTAATTGAGTACTATAGTAATAAGACTAGGAAAAATTCAAGCCGACAATTTTAATTGTTGACAACAATTTACTTACTATAAAGCTTGTTGGAATAAACAGTGTCTTTGCTAGAGAGGAATTTATGGTACAGAATCCATATAAAATTATTAAGTTGCAAATTACAATAGAATGTCGGGAAAATTTGTAGACGTCAGGCCTAGGCCCATATCGGACTTCTGAGATGAAGAAGTACGAATATTGAAAGATTTCTATATATTAAATTCGACATTTAATGTTTTTTAAATATATATATTTTTTCCCTCAAATCAAATTAGTCCTTTTTCAAATATAATTCATCTTTACACATATGAAATTCGTATTTTACCAAATCTTCTTTTCTTATATATTTTTGAAAATATTGGCCTTTTTTTTTTATTTGGAAAATGGAGATCAATTTCACTTGTTAATATCAATATTTTCTCGAGAGCAGTAAATTTCATATGAACAAATTACAATATAATATAATTATTGTATGTATAAGATTTTTGGTAAATAACTTTTATTTATCTACCATTTCGGCGTTATTAGTTTTTTCCAACTTTCACAAAGAATTTTGCATTATTAATAATTATTAAAACAGAAATGTTCCTTGGACTACAAGCTACCATATACCAACCATATTATTATTGTTCAAAAGAAAATTATAAATTTATTCATAATTCTTTTTACTATTCCAAATAATTTTCTAGCAATTTTCTCATTTACCTAATTCACAAAATTTTTCTTTTGGTATAAATATAAACTATTTTTTATATTAGAAATTTAAACATTTTCGTTTTTTTTTTATTATTTGTCAATAATTAAAGTTTTTCAATTTGAAAACTTCATTTAAATTTTTTCGAACAAACTTTTAAAAACTTTGAAAATCATAATAATATTTAGTAAAATATTTTCTAAAAATTCTTTTGGTATTCAAATATTTACATTATATATGTATAAAGATTAATCTGTAACTCTAAGAAATCTTTAATAGATAAGGTGAAAACTTTTGTATTTAACTTTTTAAATATATAGTTTCGTTAAATCGACAAAATTTTGCAGTTCCAATTAAAACTTAAGTAAAAAAAAAATCAACAAAAAAAATATATTTGTATTAAAGAAAATATGTAAATTAATTTTTCTTTATATATAAAACACTTTTTGAATATAATTATTTCTATGTTTGTAATGTGGTGCTAAAAGTTTTCATTTAAATTAAATGAAAATTATGTGAAAAATTTTCTATTATAAGTTTTTCCATCTTACAATAAAACTATAAATTAATTTTTTTTTGTTATTGTATAAAACATAAAAGAAAATTAATGACAATAAAAAAAATATAAAAAATATTTCCCATAACATAAATTTTATGCTAATTTGTATATACAAAACTTTGGTGAAAATACAAAACGGTTTGTTGTAGTTCATTAACATTTTTACAAAGAGAGATAATAGTTTATTAAAATTATTATTAATTTTTAATAATATTAAAAGGGGGGAATGTTATTTTTACTATTTATGTTTACGTTAAAAGTTTTCCATAATTCAGTAAAAGAAAAATTAATATTAATTTTCTGAAATTAATAATAAATAGAATTAGTCTTTGTGGTAGTATATATGTAGATGGAAAATTTTTGAGAAAAATTCTGAATTTTTTAATTTTATATAAAAGAAATTTTTGGAAAATTTTTATAAATATTTTTTTTTTTTGAAAAATTGTACAAATTATAAATTTTACTTTGATATGTGAATTTAAATTTCTCACTAATAAATTTATATGTAAAATTGGAAGAAGATTCTCAAAATATTTTGAATTCAATTTCATTTTATAATTCGATTAGTTTCGTGTTTTGATTATAATTAGAAATTGTTTCTGTCTGTTCAAAAAAAATATTAAATGTAAAATTCAAATTACTTTCATTTTTCAATTTAAAAATTACATTTATTTCGGTATATTTAAAACTTAATATAAATTTTTTACCAATAAATTTCCTTGGATAGTGCAGAAAACAATTAATTTTAATTCAAATGTAGAATCGTATAGCAAAGAATTAATGTATAATTTAGATTAGTCAGAAATATGATGTTACCTGCAAAATTGTCAACAGTTACCAAATACTAGATTATTGTTAAACCACTTTAGCTGTCACTTAATTATATAAAAACTATAAAATCTCCTAATTATCTTTAATCTAATTATTTTTCGGATACTACCTACCTGCTACATTTAATCAGTTAATTTACTCACTAAAAAGCCACTATTTTAAGCCTCTGAAAGAGAAATGGTCAATTTCAAGAAATGTTATAGTGCATCTTTTACGACTGGAATGTTACATTTCCTAGCAACCACAATAGAGACATCTTTGCTAATAGTCAATATCCTGGTAAAAAATATATTTTTCTATTTAAGTCCTTTTTACAATACGTCTACGAAATTTTCATAGTTTAATATATTTGTTACTGGTATTCTTTCAAATGTGACTTTGCCAAACTGTAATATTCATTTTTAATCTACAAATTGCTGCAATTCCTGCTACGGAATAGTATAAAACAATATACATTTTATTTATTTAATTAAATTAGATTTTCTCTCTACATAAATCTTTTGATTGACTAAGCTTTTCTCTCTTTGTCCAAAATTCTTTTTGTTAATTTAACTAAGTTAATAATATAAAAAATGCTTCTATTATTTATTTTTCATTTTTCTTCAAATATTTTTTTTATATATTTTTCCAAATAAATTGTCTCTTAATATTGTCACAAATATTAACTAATAAAAGTGAATTAAAAATTAATTATATTTCCTTCTAAGGATTTTTATGAAAATTATTATATGATAATCTAATATTACTATGGATAAAATTTATATCCTGGATAAACTTAAGATTTATATAAGAAATTTTATATATCAAATTACTGGACTATCATAAAACAATTTTGATTAAATTTTTTCTATTCTTTTGATTTCATTAAAGAAATTATATTTAAAATTTAATGAATTTTATGCTAAAAAGTCACTTATATTAATTTTATGATGTGTATAATAGAGTTTGTTTGTATATTAAAATCAGCTTTTAATGCGCTCAATGGAACATAAACTCTCATATATAGGTCATAAAAATAATATATTACATTTTGAAGAACTATCACTGATGAGGATTTATATAATAAGTAGATATTGTATAAATATAAAAAAATTTTTTCATACTTAATAGCCTGAAGGATGTTACGTGTCAGTTAATAAAAAAAATACTAAATGTTAAGAAAATTTTAAAAATTAAAAAGTATCAAAACTGAAAGGAAAATTTAGATATGGCCAAAAAATTAATTTGAAATTTTAGCTTCGTTATTACACAGATTTTTTATTTTTGAAAATTATCAATCAATTCATATCTTGAAGTTGAATTCTGTAAATTTCTCATGACCCATTTTAAATATAAAAAAGAGAGAATACTAATTCTATATAAGTTCCGGTAGTCAAACAAATTTACTTGTCAAACCTATCAGAATTTAAGTTACTATCAAATATGTGATAAGTGCATTTAATAAATTTGCCTGGTCCTAAAGTGTTGTCAGTAAAATTTATTAAAACATAAAAACAAATTCAAATTGCAATTTTTTAGATTCAATTTACTTTCCTAACTCTAAAAAAATGTATAAGCTATTCCTCTGATTTCACTAGCAACACTTTAAATTTCATTGACATCACTTTATTTCAATATTTATAGTTTGATGTGCGGTTTTGTTGGTCTCATTCTTTTAAAAATCTTTAGTTTAAATTTATTGTGTTTTTCTTTTCCCATGTGCCAAACTCTTGAGCTAACAACGATAACAACTTGAAAGTTTAAAACAATAACACAGAGGACTCAGTTTAAAAGAAAGAAGGATATTTTTTTTTAGGTCATTGAATATTATTTGTAAAACAATCTACTATATAAGAATAAAATGATTTTCTTCTGCATTTTGTAGGATCGGATTTAGGGTCAGATTTTGTTGTAATTTCGTATTTAATGTGTGAACAACCATAACATTTTTAATAATGAAAAGATTACTATTGGCAATAAGCCAATGTAGTAGAGATAGGGAGTTAATTATTGTCAGGAATAGGAAATGAATTGAATCAGTAACATTTATCTCTTGTGCCACTATAATCGTAAAAATGAATTTAATTGTCCCAAATTATATCGCCCATAATTGTGTACCGTATCCACAAAAACATAGTTTTAGGTGAAAGGAGAATTGTTATATACTCCACTATCGTTGTACATGTCAACTCTCCTCATAAAACCTTAGTAATTCGGATACTGATACTATAATTGCGACAAATTTTTTTAGTATTATAGAAATTTGTAATGGTATTAAATTATCCCTACATAAGTTTTCTATTAGACTTTCGGCGTTTTCATTAAAGTCAAATGATCGGAGTTTATGTAAAGTTTTCATTTATATTTCTGGTATACTTCGAATAGCGTGATAGTAACAAATCCGACATATTGAGCTTAATTTAGCTTAAAAATTTGAAATGAAAATTTTAACAGCTTATAAGTCAATTTGAAATTGACAAAATAAAAAAGAAAAGTCAAATTTAAGTCAAATAATATTTATTGTAAAAATGTCTACCCACACTCATATTCGTCTAAATATTCTGCAACATATAATCGTTTTCAATCATATTTAAATTGACCAAATTCAGCCATTCATAAAATATAAAATATTTTTGATAATAAAAACGTCAAAATATTAATTTTTCACGTCCAATAAATGTACAGATCATTAAGTAGCCGTTAAGGTTCATGTCTCTGATAAGTAATTTTCATTTCATGTCGATTGTATGCTAAAAAAAATTCAAACAAATTTCACGACTTATTCATGCCGTGCAAATTTATATGGAAAATCATCATTGCACTTTGTGTCTGTATTAAGCTTTAGTACTAATTACTGTTAATTTCTTAATATTTATTTATTTATTTCACCAAAACAAGGTACAACATGAAATGGTCAGTAACAAGAAATGTTATAGTGCATATAACATTTTATATTAACTTTTAATATAAAATCTATAATACTGCAAAGATTTTTATATTTCCGTAATTTTAAACAATTATACATTTTTTCTTACACAATTTATAAATTTAATTATAAAACTTTGAAAACTTAAATTTTATTTAATATTCATAAATTAATTTCCGTTTATTTTTATATATATCTTTAAAATTTTCTATTTACAGAAATGTCAGAATCTTGAAAAAATTTCCAGGATATCCTAGAATATTTTAAACAATATTTCAAAAAAAACCAAAAATTTGAGTAAGTAAAACAATTTAATTTTTATTTTTATTTAATTGCTTCCATTTTTTTTTTCGTCTATATATGTGCAGGATTTTTTTTTTATATCCTTTCAATGAAAAATACAAAGAATATTTTTTTTTTTTGGTTGCGTGCAATTTAGAAGTGTTTTTGTGTTACCTCAGAGAAAAAAAAAATGATTTTAATTTAGGTTATCTTATATTTTTTTATATATACATACATGAATTTTTTTTACATAGAATTGCATGCAAAGTAAAAAGATTAATTATTTACAAAAAAAAAAATGTAAACTCCAAACTGAAGTCTATTTTGTATATATATATGTGAAAAAGGATTATTATATCCTTATATACGAGTATATAGAAAAATTAAACAATAAAAATAGAAATTGTTAAAAAAAAAAACTAGGACAAAAATATACTCGTATAAATTTCATATCACTATTAAAACTATGTAAAGGTTTAAATTTTTTTAATATATATATGAACACTTATAATCAATATTATTTACCATAATATATAACATATAAAATTGTATATTTATATTTATTAGTTTGCTAGTGCTATAGAAGTAGGACATAAACTTTAATAATATACGAAAAGGAATAATTATTTATTGTGGTTTTTTCTTCTTTCAGATTTTAATGATGTAGTTAAATATTCTTCGGGTGCTATTTTAGTTTTTTTTTCGAAAACTTTAAATTTCAATATATAAATTGAATATAGTGAGAATGTAAAATTTGTTTGAGCTTATTACGAATAGATATTTGAACTATAGATTAATTCTTATTAATTCTTATCGTTTAGAAAAAGGAGTCTTAAATTATTTGAATTACTATATAAATATCTATTTTTTTTTAATGAATTTAAAAATTTTCGTTATTTGACTCTTTAAGCCTTAATTTACCTTTTTCTTCTTTGATGAATTAATCAAGGTTTTGTCTCGAAATATATAAAATTGTCGAATTAGATTATGTTGATTTAAAAAAAATAGTAACCCTGGAGTTACAATGTACGCTTTCATTTCGCGCTCAATACGAGTATCAAAATAAAGTTGAAATGTATGAAATTGTATGAAGGTATTTACAATCAACGCAACCTTTTCGCTCGCCGCATATCGCAACTATATAAAAAAAGTTGGTTAACTTTTAACTTTTTCGCTGAAATTACGCGTTGATGTGTTAAAATAATAGAATTGTGGGTAAAAATTTATTTTGAATTTTGTGAGCCATCATTAATTATTTGTTCATAATTGAAAGCGAAATGAGAGCGACATTTTAACTCCAAGGTATGAAAAACTATCAGTTTTAGTGATAAGTATAATCAGAGAAATATTTCTGACAAATCTAGAATATAATTTCGTAATATAAGCTATAATTTTATAGTGAAATTTGGACAGACAATTTTAGGTAAAATAATATATATTTTTTGTGGTAATTTAATCATTAAATAAGATTAATTTTAATTACTTCAACTATAATTTTCCAGAAAATTTATTACTTAGTTTAGTAAAAAATATTTACTTTTGTACTAATTAAATTATATAATTATGTTGCATACTTTTAGGCAATTTTTTAAAATAGTAAAATAAAATATTTTGGGGAAATGATTAGATTTTTTGGGAAGTTTATTTTTTTTTCCTTTACTTTTTTTTCAGTTCATGATTTCTAATTTCGGATTCAACAATTTATACAATATTAATTTGATATACAAAAATTGGTCTACAATTGTATAATTTTAAATAATTGACATGTAATTTTAGAATTTTGCTTGTTTATTCAAAAAATTCATTTACGTAGCTTATAATTTTAAACTACATTTAATAATTAACATTTAATAAAATATCCCTAAATGTATGCAATAATATTATGTTTAAATAAATTATTAAATTTTAATACTGAAATTCAAAAAATTTTTTTGATATACATAAATTTTGGCAAAACCCAAAAAAAATTAATAATACATAATTACAAAAATTCTCGAATTTTTTTCCATATTCCTAAAAGTATGCAATGCCAACATTTTTAAAATCTGAAAGAAAATAATGATTTCTAATATAAAATAATTAATTTTTAGACAGAATATTAAAAATTATAATAATTCAAAGAAAAATGGGTTTCAGAAATTTTAACACTATTAATGATTTTAACAGAAAATGATGAAAATTTAATTATTTAAACAAACGCCTAAAATTATGTATAATGAAGATTATTTTTTTTTTTACCTCACTTGAATTTTTAATTAAAAATATTTTCTATATTAGCATAAAAATGATATATATCTTATAAATTAAACCTTTATGGAATCTAATAATTTTCTGACATAATAAAAATATAATATTTAAATTTTTTAAGGGTTACCATATTTGAAACAATTTCGTTTGTTTGTGGAATTGTTGTGTTATTATTGTGGTATTTGTTGGCGCCAGTGACGGTCTAAATATATATATTATTTTAGAGTTGAAAGACCTCAAAAAAAAAATTGAAAAAAAAATTAGTACAATCCGCCCTTTACACTATTTAAACCCACCACATAATGTAATTCATTTTTTTGTTATGTTTTTATAACATTTTTTATGTTTTTTTTTGTTAATGTGTTGCTGTTGGTTAATATTTAATTTTAAAATGATTTTGCATGTTTTGGATATATTATTGATTTATTTATATTTTTATATTTTGACTATATTTTTATTTTGGCAGCCATGCATTTTTTATGCTATATCAGATTTTTTTTTTATAGACGCGGTGAAATTGTATAATTATTGTTGGTAAATTAATATAATAATTATTTAAAAAAAAAAAATTGTATAATAATTATTTACAAAATGTAAAATATTAAATTGCAATTAAAAAAAAACATAGAAATTAAATTATTGAACATAGAAATTAAATTATTTTAATTGTGGGTAATTTTCGGTTTATAAAATTTTTATATTTTTCATGTTGAAATTTTATTGTAAATTTTTATAATTTGTAAATGTAAAATAATTATAAACAATTAAGTGGTTATTTTAATAATTAGGAATAGTTTTTTATAATTTTATAATTTAAATGGAAAAATTTACATATAATTAATTGCTATTAGAGACAATTTAATTTATTGATCTGAATCTGAATTGTAATGAAACTTTTAAAATTAATATCGTTAAAAATTAAAATTATAATCAAAATCAATGAAGAACGAATAACAGATCCTTTAATGTTGTTATTTAGAGTTGGTATTGGTAGTGTACTAAGTGAATGAAATGTACAGATTTCAATTACGAACCAAATTAAACATTTTGCGCTAAATTTTCTAATCAGCTTTATTGTGATTATTATATGTAAGTATAGTTTATTTGAACCCGAATGTAGCCATAAGGGGCTGACCATATTGAACTTAATGAAAATTAAGAAAACTTTCGAAATTTTCCTTAAGTTATCGAAATTCGCTGTCAAATACCTTTAGGCCATAATGAACTTATGAAAAATTAATAAATCACAAAAAAATATTTCACAAATATCAAAGTTAGAAAGTAACAAACGTAAAATAAATTATGAGTTTTTTAATTTTCATCATGGAGGCCATGGATTTTATTACAGCAAAATAATTTTCTTAATTTTTCTTAAGACATCTCCCTAATACAGGACGTACGTTGATTTTTGAAATTTAACAAAAAGAAACAGCGATCAAAAATTTTTTAATTTATATAAATATGGCGTTTTATTTCGGGATACGCTGGCATATAGAGCGTATCGACGTATATACGCCACACGCCGTACGTCCTGTATTAGGGAGAGCTCTAAGTTTTACATCATTAAGTTAACGAAATTTTTGAAAAGTTAACGAAATTCAACTTAATTTTTGTAAAGTTAATTTAGGTCATTCGGCGTATTTTCATATTATCGTACACGATCTTAAGTTTTCTTAATTTTCATTAAGTTCATTATGGTTACATAACTGAATTTTAAAACTATATACTACATCATTACTGAAAAGGATATTTCTAACTGTTCCTACAGTTAACTATATATGAATATGGAGAAGATTATTTCTCCTGCTGGAAAAGCCTGGAAGTATAGTAAATTATAGTGTAGTATAAAATTATAAGTTCTATTTGAAATATATAGTTATAAAAACATTAAAACGTTAATCATTATTTGAATTAGAAAATTGGATGAAAAGAAAGTCTTTAATTTCTTTAAATAATTTAAAATATTTTTAAATTAATTTCTATAATTTCTTATTCTATTTTTTTTTTAATTATTTACTTTTTTTTTTTAAAATATATTTCAAAACCTTTTCGACAATAATAAAAAAATTATATATTATATTTTATAATTTTACATATAAAAATATTATGCTATTAATAGGCGTGTTCCATTTGACCAAAAATCGCACTCCTGAGTACTCCGGAGTACTCTGGAGTAAAGTTGAAATGAAACGCTAATTTCGTACTCCGGAGTAAAGTTAAAGTTGAAATGGAACGCAATGTCGTACTCGGGAGTACTCCGGAGTAGAAAATTTGCGGGTTAGCAAAATTTGCAGGTTTTAGAAGATACACATAAAAAGGTTGGCGGTTATACTGAAAAGAGACTGCAAAAGTTTTAATTTTCAATTTCATTATTTCTTGTGTCTAATATTGAATTCAAAATAGCAAGCCATGATTTGTTTTTATATTTTTGAGTAATTTTTGTCAAATAAATATTTTTTAAAATTTACAACCAAAACATATGTTTTATCCATCTATTGATTAATAGTTGAACTACAAAAGGAATGTTAAAATTGTCGAACTCTCGCGGAAAAATTAAGCGTAACTACTCTTGAAATTTGTTATTTTCTACGCCTAAACATTAGCAGGTGTAGATGGAAATGTTCAAGAGTACTTAGGAGTAAAAATTTTTTCAAATGGAACACCTATAATAATCATTTTATTTTTTCGATAAGATAAAATATTAATAATTTCCGTAAAAAATAATTATTATAAAATATTTTAAATTTTAAAAAGGCTGAAAATTGTAATTTTAAAATTTTTTTCTTCTGAAATATTTTTTGATTAAAAGTCTTTATTTCTTTTGAGTTTTTAAAAAAATAAAATAAAATATTTTAGCTATTTAAAAAAACAATATTATTTTATAACTCTCAAAATCTTGCAGCACAAGATCTTGCACACAAAATCTTTTTTTCAAAATCTTTATAAGGGAAAAGAAGAATTTAGTAAAGAAGAATTTAGTTAATTACTTTTGTTATTCATAGATTTTTATCTGAAGATTTAGCAATTTCATTGATTTACTCATTTGATTTAAATAATTAAATCAATATCAAAATAAAATTAATAAATTCTTTAATTTGAAGATAGTCTAGGGAATGAATTTCTGGTGAAAATTTTTTTTCGAAAAATTAGCAATTAAACTTACCACAAAATTTAAATAATATCAAACCATATAAGTACAGGACGGGGGTGGTCTAAAATTAGCTTTAATTTAATTAAATCTCTTCAAAACAAAATTCGTATTCCTTTTGCGCCTGTAAGTACGCAATAATATTTATATGTAAATGCCTTAAGTAATTTTTTTGATATTCTTTTGTACTACAAGGATTTTAGTATATTTTTCTTTTTTAATTTGAAATCTGAAAAATTGCTCAATTTTGAACATAAAACATAAAACCAAAATGGGCACTTGCAGAAGAAACTTACAACAAACGATAACTAATCCTTAATTGTCAAATTATACTATCATTTTAAAAAGAGTAGCTGAAAAAATAGAAATAGTAATTTAACTGCCGATTAATTGATTTTTATTTTTTTCTAAAATAGAAATTGAATTATCGAATCAAATACCAAAATATACTAAAAATATATGAGTATTTATTTAGTACATATTAATTCCCATAATTTTTACTAATGCGAATTTCAATGGACGGAGAAACAAATTCGTTTACACAAGGACACACAGTTACTTTTACAATGTATCTTAAATTTTGACTGCAATTGCAGCAAAGTATCTGGCTATGTTCGAATAGGTAAAATTTGAAGAAAAATACTTTTACTTATAATATTGTATTATAAAAATAGAATTTTTTATTTGCTTTTTTTTGTGTTATTTATTTAATATTTTTTGTATATTTGACATTTTCGAAAATTACGAATCATAATTTTTTTTAATACATTTTAAGACATTTTACTTTATGTCGTCCTCGTCCAACCTGAAGTCGGAAACCTTAGTTGCTGAACCCAAGTTTATTTGCCTCATGCCCGAAGCGTTCTGGGAAATAACTGCTTCTGGAACTGGTTTTGGTTTGGTTTGGTTTATTTTTAAAATTTTCTTCAAAAAATTCAAATCTTCCCTCAATTCGGCATCATTTTCAATTTCATTATAATAATCTTTTGGTGAAATTTTATCAAAATTAACATATTTTAGTAGGATTATCTCAATGTATTCCTTTCTTATATTATTCAAAAATGGGGTATTTAAGAAAATCCATTTTCTAACAACACGATACAAATCAATTTCTTCAATATTTAATTTTTCTCGATTGTCCAATATTTTTTCAAGCTAAAAATTACAAATTCTAGTAGTTATTGAAAGAAATTTAATATTTACGAACCTCAGTGTCTGGTAAACTAATCAAATATTTATCAAAAAAAAATTTCGTATTTTTTCCAATGACTTCAAGACATTTTATTTCCAATTCCGGAATAGAAAATTGTACTAGAATAATGATTAATTTTGTTGCGGTTCAGCTAAGAAATTAAATTAATTGCGATTACCTGCATGCCTTAAATATTCCAAACTGTTACCCACAGTAGTGTTGTTGATTAATTTTTTTGTGGAGTAGTCTTCTAAAAATGGCAATTCAAATTTTAGAGCATTTTTATATAATGCTTTATATTCTGTAGAATCAGTAATGCAGACAATTCCGGTATATAAATAATTCAATATAATCTCCAATTGCTTCGAAGAAATATCCAAACGAAATTCTTTTTCTGTGTTATTACCTTGAATAATAATTTTGTTCATAAATATTAATATTGAAATTATTTTTAAATTTGCACAAACCTCCAATTAAAAATCGCAAATAAACAGATTCAGATGACGTCAAAATTAATTTATGTGCCCAGACTTCCTTGTTATCGTTTGTTATTAGAACCAAATCACATAATTTTACATCTTGACGCATGGTAGCTAAACGCTTACATAATTCCTTAGTCACTTTTTCATTGAATTCCATGATTTAACAAAAATAGAGAAATGTTTAAAGTATTTCTTATAATCACACTTGAACGTCTTTGTAGATCAAAATTTTTGAAGAACTAAACTAACTATAGAACATATATTTTTTATTTTGCCACATTTTATCTTATCTCATTACAATCCAGTTATTTAGATATTACTATCAATAATTTCCAAGTAATTGATATATGTTTTATAATACAAAATAATTTCGTTTTTTGCATTTGTAATAAAAAAATTTAATCCAATTTTCAAGGTTAAAAAAATTTATTTGCAATTGAAATTGTTTTGTATCACAAGGATTTTAGTATATTTTTCTTTTTTAATTTGAAAACTCTGAAAAATTTCTCAATTTTGAACACATAAAACATTTTTTTTTTTCATTTTGTGATAATTTTTCTTTATTTGTTTTACTAATCCGTCCAAAATGAATATTAAACTTAATTCTTATTAAATAACAAAACAAACACGAATTCGTGAAGCAATTGGAAGAAAACGTACATAGTTCTTTCATTACGAAAACATAAAAATGCTGTGCTACTTAACTACTGTTTAGTAATTTTATAATCATAGGCTTTTTTTGGTTCCTATAGACAAATAATATTTGTTATCCTTCGTATATAATGTTTTATGTTCAATTTACTATTTCAAATTACATTTTAAAGATTAAAATTAACAATTTTTTAGAATTCAGCGCAGCTAGTGGCAGAAATTTTAAATAATATATCTGTGCTCTTTATTACCTTTCCAACGAATGGTCAAAGGTTTTCAATAAATGATCAGTCATTATTTTTGCGTATTCGTTTAGTATATGCTAAATAAGCGCTTCTTATTGTTGACACTGGTCTCGGTCTGCCAGATTGACGGAAACAAAAGCGTTAACATAAGAATTTTTTTTAAAACCATTTTAAAAAAAATATACCAAAAAAGCTTTTATGTTAATATGCTCTTTTTATGTTGACACTTTTACCTTTTTTTTAACATTATCTGTGTATAACAATTTTTCTTTAATTTTCAATTAGTATCCTTTTAAAGACTCTTTGTTTCTGAGTATTTTTTTTTACTTTTCGTTTTCAAGGACTTATATGGAATTTTTGTATTCTCACAGGATTGTGTAGGTATTTTTTTTCGACGTGTTTCAAAATTTGTAGAAACATTTTTTTATATAAATTTTCATATCAGTATACAAAAATGATTACAAGGAAAATTCGCTTTCTATAATTAAAAGACGATATGAAACATTTAATTTTGGATAATTATTATGAGAGACAGATTAGATATAGTATTTAAATGGATGAAATTAAGAGGAAAATCAAAAGGGGAACATGTAGATAAAACTTACACGAAACGATAACTATTCCTTAATTGTCAAATTATACTATCATTTCAAAAATAGTAGCGGAAAAATAGAAATAGTAAATTAACTGGCGATTAATTGTTTTTTTTTCTAAAATGGAAATTAAATTATCGAGGCAAATACCAAAATATACTAAAAATATATGAGTATTTATTTAGTACATATTAATTCCCATAATTTTCACTAATGCGGATAAACAAAGGACACACAGCTAATTTTTACAATGTATCTTAAATTTTGACTGCAATTGCAGCAAAGTATCTGACTATGTTCGAAAAAGTGAAATTTGAAGAAAAATACTTTTACTTATAATATTGTATTATAAAAATAGAATTTTTTATTTGCTTTTTTTTGTGTTATTTATTTATTTTTTTTTGTACTTGACATTTTCAAAAATTATGAATCCTAATTTTTTTTAATATATTTTAAAGTCTTTTTACTTTTTTATTGTATTATCTCTTCAATTTAAATTATTCTTCAAATCTGATCCTAATTTTCGGTGCTGAACCCAACTTTATTTGCATCATGCCTGAAGCATTTTTGGAAATAGCGGCTTCTGGAACTGGTTTTGGTTTCGTTTGGTTTATTTCTAAAATTTTGTTCAAAAAATTTACATCCTTCCTTAATTCTGGATCCTTTTCAATTTCATTATAATAATCTTTTGATGAAATTTTATCAAAATTGACACATTTTAGGAGAATTTTCTCAATGTATTCTTTTCGTTTAATGTCACAAATTGAAGTATTTAAGAAGATCCATTTTTTAACAACACGATACAAATCAATTTCTTCAATATTTAATTTTCGATTCTTCAATATTTGTTCAAGCTGAAAATTTCAAATTCTAGGAGTTATTGAAAGAAATTTAATGTTTACGAACCTCAGTGTCTGATAAACTAGTCAAATAGTTATCAAAAAAATATTTCGTATTTTCCCCAATGACTTCAATACATTTTTTCTCCAATTCCGGAATAGAAAATTTTACTAGAAAAATTATTAATTTTGTTGCGGTTCAGCTAAGAAATTAAATTAATTGCGATTACCTGCATGCCTTAAATATTCCAAACAGTAATCCACAGTAGTGTTGTTGAGTAATTTATTTGTGGAATAGTCTCGTAGAAATGGTAAGTCAAATTTTAGAGCATTTTCATACAAGGCTTTAGTTTCACCAAAATCAGTGATGCTGACAATGCCGGTATATAAATATTTCAATATAATCTCCAATTGCGTAGCAATAATATCCAAACGAAATTCTTTTTTTTCTTTATTGCCTTGAATAGTAATTTTTATTTCATTTTTTTTTCCAACTTATTTTTAAATTTGTACAAACCTTCAATTAAAGTTTGAAAAAAATATGACACTGATGACAGTAAAATTATTTTATTTGCGAATACTCGGTTCTCATCTTTTGTTATCAGTACCAAATCACATAAATCTACGCTTCTATTACCGTTCAAATTTCCAGATAATGCCTCGTTCACGTTTCGATCTTGTTCCATGACTATAAAAAGAAGAGAAATGCTCAAAGTAATTCAAATACTAAATTGGAATTCAAACCTGAATGTCTTTCTAGACCAAATTTTTTGAAGAACTAAACTATAACTCGCTATATTTTTTCATTTTATCTTATCTCTTTATAATCAATTATTGACTTATTTCCAAATAATTGATAAAAAAATTTTATAACACATAATTTTTACATTAAGGATTGTATCGAAAAGTTCTCAAAATTGAAAAAAGCATTTTTTTTTTGCCTTTTTTTATGAGAAACGTCATCTACCAAGCCTGGAACTTTAGTCTGTAGTATGTAAATTTAATTACCTTATAAATTAGTTTTGTGAAATTATTGCTCATGTAAACATGAATCAAAACAAATCAGGGCGCCAAAAAAATATTAAAAATTCTAATTTTCATATAACAAAAGTTAGCCAAATTAGATGGAACTTCATATTTCGTTTCTTGGCGAACCATTAGAAAAGTTTAAGGAGACCCGAAAGATCAAAGATAAACCAGGAAGTGGTCTTCCAAACGATCCCGTGGACAGAAATTTAGAAGAAAAAATATGGGGATCCATAATAAAAAAAATTTTGCAGATCGGACGAGATGTGACCGAAAAAAGCCATACAACTAAGAGTATGGTCCCAAATGATGAAAAAGAGAAATGCTGTGCAGACGTTAAAGAAGCGAAAAAAACCCCAAAATAACCACCAAACTATTCAACAAGAACATTTGATTAGCAAAGGAACTGTATAATTTATTTTTTTGAGAACTTTTCAGTAAAACCCTTAATTGAAGTTGCAATAAATAAATTGAATGCAATTTGCAAGGTTATAAATATTTCTTTTATGTCGAACATTTCTATATTAACATTATTTCATTTATGAAAATTATGTATATTGCATAACGAAATACTTAATCAAATTTATATAAATTGAAAAATGATCTTCGAAATTAAGCTCAAAATTGTGTTGGTGAATTTTTTAAGTGATTTTTCATTTTTTGTTCAAAACGACATTAAAATACATAAATTTAATATTTCTCAATAAATTAAATTTATATATCATATTTAATACAATTTTCCACAAACTAAATTTTATACCAATAAAGGAAAATTACCAATTTTCCATAACAAAAATAAAATTATAATATTTTTATTATTTTATACGAAAGGATAAAAATTTTTTTTCCCTTTTTCTAAAACTAATAATTGTATGATGGTACACTAAGGACCTTACAGACTATTGACACATATATATGAACTATGATGCTGAAAGATAGTATGATGACTTTGTAATTTCCATATTATATGGGAAAAATATAATAATATATACGGTATAAACTTCGGAAAGTGTAAAATATTATTTTGCAATTTAATATTTTTTATAGAAAATTTTACTATGTAGAAAATTTTGTTTTTTCTTAATAAAAAATAAAAAATAATACTTGCAATTTTTAAAATTGTACAATAATTTTTTTAATACAAAATAAAATGAAATTTCAATGACATTTTATCAACTTTAATAAAAATAATTTAAAAGCATGTTATCACCAGCGCGAAATTATGTGATTTCGCTTCATGATTTCGAAATTACGTCGAACAGTTAACACCAGATTTGAAATAAATTCGTTTGAAATTTAAGGTTTAAATTTTAATATTTTTACTGCTGATGTCAGAAAATACAAGATGACAGAAATGATAAGATGCGACAGGAATTAAGTTTGCAGGGTTTAATTTTTAGGGTAAAAATCGATTAATAAGGTTGAACATTCGATTCTTACATGATGTTGAAAATAATTTCTACAAAATTACCATATTTGATGAGATTTCAAAATTATCTCCATCTATGAGAAATTACGATAATAATAAAAAAAATCACATAATTTCGCCTTCGCGGTGGTCAGAACATAGAACATACTATTAGACTTTAAATGAAATTATATTATATTTTTTTTGTAGAAATTTCGAAAAATTTTCATAAAAAAAAATCATAAATGTAACCCATTAAAATTTCACTATAGATAAATTTTTTAAAATATAGTATTAAAAGTTTTCCGATAAAATCAAAATTAATTATAATTACTTAACAATTTTCCAAAACAAAAACCATCCTTTCACATTATTCTTCTATTGGAAGAACTAGGATTAATGTATCATGGATAAGAATATGAAACGATTTTGAAAAATTGTTAATCAATTTTTTTATGGTGATTCATAGTAGATCTCCGAAACTATATTTTAGTTAGGAAATGCAATAAATTCACTTAAATTGTACAGAAATTTATTAATTTCTACAAAGAAAATGGAGTGACAATAATTAAATCAAAGTCATTATGTTTTTAATAGTTTCTCTGGTAAAGAAGAAATAATAGTTAAGATTTCATAGAATTGACAGAAGATGGCTTAGACTAGACCAAGAAATCGTATTTATTTTCATAAAATATTTTTGTCAATTGAATATCACAACAAAAAAAAATTATTATCAACTACCGCAAAGTCTAATCACACAATTTCTATTCGATTCACTTAACTTTCGTCAACACATTGCTTTATCTTTATTTTGATATATTTGTCTGATAAAAATTCGATAAACATTGATTAACTAAATAGCAGTGGTTCGAAACCTTAACAACAAAGAAAAAAACGAAAAAAAATAGCAGCGTTGGATTGCCCTCCGCCCGTAACGTCACAATCCACACTAAGTAGGTGAAATAAATTCTTTGATTCTTTAAAACTATCACGTGGTACAATTATGATTTTAACGATCTTAACTTAATAGTTTTTGTATTGCATTTTCTCTGTCTTCCAGTTCTAGAGCAAATTTAAACGTATTCACATACAAAAAATACTATTGTACATAGCTACTAATATTTTTACAGTCTTTTTATATTTTTACAGAATTTAGTCTTTACATAGAATATAAAGCTAAAGTAATCATTAGGTTGACTAGTAACATAACAAAACTGTACCTAAAAGCTAATTCGAAATATCATAACAAATATGTTTTTGGTAGTAGGCACTTGATTTTATCTTCCTATCACGATCTTCTAAAATTATCACTGTTTGCTTTACCATGAATCGTGCCATCTCAATTCCCTAATAAAATTTCGTCAATTTAACAGGTTATTCTCTGCTTATTTCGGTTAAATTTTTTGCAATGTAAGAACTGAAATATTTTACTATTTAAGCTTAATACAGACACAAAGTGCAATGATGATTTTCCATATGCCGTGAAAAATCGTGAAATTTGTTTCAAATTTAGTACACACTCGATGTGAAATGAAAATTATTTATCAGTGACTTGAAAATGATAAACGTCAGTTTTTCACGACTACTCACGCTTACATTTTTATTGAACGTGTAATATTAATATTTTGACGTTTTTATTATTAAAAATATTTTATATTTTATGAATGGCTGAATTTGGTCAATTTAATTATGATTGAAAACGATTATGTTGCAGAACATTTAGACGAATATGAGTTGTGGGTTGACTTTTTACAATAAATAAATTTGACTTATAAATTTAGCTTTTCTTTTTTATTTTGTCAATTTTAAATTATAAGCTGTCATAATTGTCACTATAGGATTATACTATTCTCCCTGATTTTACTATCCTCCCTCCTCCCTGACAAATTTTAAATAATATATTTATTCCATGACCTTTTCACACTTTTATGTCTGTATTAAATGTTATATAAATGAAATTTAACTAATTTTCTATTTATATATTATAATTTTTTCTCTCTTATAGAATTTTCATAATTAATCAAGCTTAATAAATTAAAAAAAAAGCTTAGTAAATTAAAAGTTAATAATCCAAAAAAAAAAAAAAAAACAGAAAAAACTTTACCTCTAACAAAAAACAACAATTTTTTTTCAACAAACTTTCGCCTTTGTTTATAAATCAAAAAAATGAACTTTCAATAAAAATTATTTTTATTGTATAGCTTTTTTTTTTCTTACTATAATAAAAACGATTCTTTTTATTTTCGGTTTATGATAATTATGTTAAAATGCTTTTTGTGCAACTTTTTCACAAAATAAAAAAAACTAAATTATTAAAAAAAAAAAATTTCTAACTGATGACGTCACGATAAACTGCCACACCAATATAAAAAGCACATTTTTTTTTTGGCTTTGTTTTTTTATTTTGTAAAAACTTAAAAGCTGCTATTAAATTAAAAGCATATCAAAAGAAAAAAAAGACAAGTTTAAACTTTTACCGTCCGTCATAACAGAGAAAAATAATAATAATAATAATATCTAAAGAAGAAGAAGAACAAGAAGGAATTTCTATTAATAATAATAATAATAATAATCTCAGAGGGTGGTAATATATTTATTTACACACCATATAATTTTTTTTTTTGGTATATTTAGCTTAGCTTTATAAAAGTTAAAATTTTACAATAATATTTTCTGAATGCCTGGTATTTCAAAGCTTTAAATTTTAGTTTATAAATAAATAAATATGAAAATTTAATATTTTTTTTTATTTAATTATTTTTTAGTTAATTTAAAAACAAAAAAAAGGTTCAAGTGAAAAATAATTTCTGAGTATCAAAATTAATTTTTTCATCATTTAATTTAATTTCTTATCAAATTTAAATACTTTTTTTTTTGTTTTTTTTTGTAAAAAATAAAAATTCTTTTAATATTAATTAATATGTTTTAAAGTTTCCTTATTTACTTTGCTATATATGTAGCAGTTTCCGGTCAAATTAGTCTTTTTACACTTAGATATAGTCCTTTAAGAAATCAAGATAGTCTTTTAAAAATTCAAATATTTAAATATTACTTGTTTCTACTTAAGAGGAAGATTTAGAGGAGTTCCGGGCATATTTGTTTATACTTACATAAGAAATTTAAAACACTTACTGGAATTTCTTTTGTGAAGCGCTAGTTTGAAATATAAAAAGACTATTTTGAAATGTAAAAAGACTATTTTGAAGTGTAAAAAGACTAAATTGAATTTTTAAAAGACTATCGTTATGTGTAAAAAGACTAATTTGACCGGAAAATGCTATTAAAGCCCATTTACACCACGAGCACGAGATCTACATGCGAAATACTATACAAATGTTGTACAACATGTCAAAAATATTGTATGAAATTTCTACGATATTTTTGAAAAATTTTGATTTTTTGTTATTTACTTAAACTATGCAACAAAAGTTGCATGTGATATCAAAAAATTATAATATTTAACCTCAAATTTGGTTGTTATATTATTACGTCCATTTGCTGAAACAAAAAAACACGAATAATAATAATTATTATATAATTTAGTAATTGCATTGAGTGCAATAATAATTGAAATTATTAATAAAAATTAATTAACTAATTAATTATTATTAATTTTTTTGTCCAATCTTCAGAATATTAATATTGTCACATCGGTTTTAAAATTTTAAACAAAATTTGTTGATGTTTTCATTTCAATTTGTTTTTATTCAGATAAATATTTATGGACTATTATGTTAAAAGGATTTCTTCGTATACATGGAAATTAAAATATGTATTTTAAAAATATATAATTGGAAATCTTTGTACATTATATAAAATAAATTGAAATGAAAAAATCAACAAATTTTGTTTAAAATTTTGAAACCGATGTGACAATATTAATTATATTTTATTTACTGTAATAAGGATACCAATATATAAATGAAAAAAAGGATTACCATAATATTTTTATGTTAATTTGAAAATTTGAAAATTCACATTTTATGTTTCTGAAATGTTTTGTAAGTGTCTAGACTCGTAGACAGTCGTAACCACAAATGAACTTTAAAAGGACTTAAATTTTATACAAATTAAATATAATAAATATAACAATAAATTTTGTCTAAGTCAAAGAAATTAAATTTATGTAATATTATTTACTCTATAAGAGTAGATCTGTATTGTTGTTGTTGTAGCTTACTCTACATAATTATCCAATACAACATGTAGAGTAAAAATGGGGAATTATAAAATTTTAATATGGCAACTATAAATTTGATAAGTAATCTACTTCATTGCGTATATTTGAATATTGAAAATTTGATTTTTAAAAAATGTCAACAAAGTGGGCAAAATTTTTTCAATCAATTCTAAATCATATTTTACCTTTGCTCTACATCGTTTTTTATTCATTTTATGTAGAGTATAGATCAGCGTAAGCGTAAGAATAAAAAAACGCAACTATAATTTGTAAATTTCAATATCAAAGGAATTTGTTTCTTTGAAAATTAAAATCTCCAAGTCAAAATTAATAATTGTAATCTATTTAGTAGGGAAATAGAACATTTGACCAGTTACAGTTTGTTAGGTGCCATTAAGATATATATGAAATTTTGGTTTTGCAGATTTAACATTATTTCACTTTCAAATTTGAAGGGTTTTTTTTTTCCCAAAATCGGTCACAAAGCTTGGATTTAATTATTTCTATGATTTTTTTCGTAATCTATATGTAAAATTTTTCCTTTTTGTTTAGTTTTTCCGGAAAATATGATCTTGTAATTTTTCTGTTAAAAGAAAAAAAAAAAACAAAAATTTTTAAAAATTATTTAATTGGTTTTGCATTTTTTCACTTTGAAATTTGAAAATAAAAATAATTTCAGGGCACTGAAATTTAGCTCTTATCCAAAAAATTTACTTAAGGATTTTGATTTTTTCATAATTATTATATAAATATTCTTTTAATTGAAATAAGTTAAAATTTTATGCAAATTTAATTTTAATTATAAATGTATACATATTTTATTTATACACTATAATTTATACATAAAAGAAGAAATTTGAAAATTATACTGAAACAACAATTTTAATTCAAAATCTCAAGATTTTTAAATATTTTCGTTGGAGCAAATTTAAAAGCAATATAACTGAAATTTTTTTTTAATATATCAAAAATTTAATTAAGTATTTTGCCCAGAAACTTTGTTTTATACAAATAGAACATTTTTTATTTCCTAAAAAAAAACAACAAACTTTTTGTAAGTTTTGAAAAATAATTGAGAATTTAAGCTTTTTCAAAATTTCCAAAAAAAAAAAAAAATTGACGTGCTTTTTGTTTACATTCTAACAAAAGAAAAAAAAATTACTTTTATTTTATCTGAATTTCATTCATTTATCATTTTTAATAAATAAGCTTAAATTAAATGCCAAAACTTTTATAATATATTTTTGTTAAAAATGTTAACAAAAAAAAAGGTGCTTTTATCTCTTCAAGTTATCATCACCCAGAAAAGCATATGAAAAAAAAAATAGTTCTTATTTCTATACGGTATATCCATAATGTTAAAAACTTGTACATATGCTTCAATATTAGCTCTTTTATGTGTCTGACACAAGAGAGCTTTACATATATTTATTAATGACACAGCTTGCCACAGAGAACTGCTTGTTTTTTTGTTTTTTTGAAACTTGAAATTTTCATCGTCTTTTATTTTTTATTACCCAAAAAAAAAAACTAAAATTAAAGCTTTAAAATACCAGGCATCCAGTAAAGTGAAATAATTTCTTCGTAATACCAGAAATTATTTTAATATCGTTTACCAGTTTTATTGTCAGTTAAGCGAAGAAGTGAATTAAGATTTAAAATATTTAAATTATTAGACGGATTAAAAATTGGAATTATTTTTAAAACTCCACTCTATAGATTTACAAAATATTGATTTACCTAATATCAAATCAGCAATGGAAGATTTGGTATATACATATAGTCATTTAGTATTGGAAAAATTAGCATAGTGTAGTTAAAGTAATATTGGATATACTTAATATATAATTTCACTTTCATGAGCGATGGCAAAGGATAATTTATATATAAATTATATATATTATAATATATTTTGACATTCTATATGTAAATTTTTTTCCAATTTTATTCTACATAAAGATATTATGTATATAAATAAAATTTTTGAAAATTGCATAAAAAATAGAAAGAATTATTATGACATGATCCAATATAAAAATATACCAAAATTTTTAAAAATCATTATTAAACGAAATAAAATTATATTTTTTTTTTGTACTATCATCGTTCAATTTTTCGTATATCCTTTCGGGAAAAATAACGTTAAATATAATGAATGAAATTTATATTTCCTCTTGATTCACATCCAACACATCCAAAACATCAACAAATTTTGTTTAAAATTTTGAAACCGATGTGACAATATTAATTATATTTTATTTACTGTAATAAGGATACCAATATATAAATGAAAAAATACGATAAACAAACCCCGGGTTTGTCAAAAGCACATTTCCTCAAAATCGCCACATGTAGAACTATGAGCTATTGTAAAACAATGAGTATTCCTATATGTGCATATTGTGCAGTTTTAGTAGTATTTTCAATGTACTATACATAGGAAAGATAAAAAATTATATGGTAAATATAGGTAAAAAATGTGTCCCTGTTCGATTTTATAAATTTTTTTTCCTTCCAAGTTTATTATTCCAACAAAATACATATATATAAAATTATCATTTAAGTTTTCCCTAATTTTGCTTTTAATTGAACATATAATGTGATATGAAATAATATCCAATATTCCCTTTATAAAGCTCCTAAAAATATGCAAAATGTTCGTTTTTTGCAAAATTTTACATGATTAAGAATTTTGATTAATTATAAGTGTGAGGCAAATGACTATAATTTATTAATTAATGCACTTTAAAGAAATATGAATTTCGAAACTTTTCCCAATATTTGTTTTTAAAAATATTGTGCAGTTATAATTTTACAAGTAAATTAAAAATGTAATTTTTTGATTTTCGAAGGGCCACAACGGAAAGGGGAGAAGAGATACAGATACAATTTCTTCAGAGGCTCTAGTTATTTTTTAGATATCTCTTTGGTGCATAAATTTCAGCCTTCTATAATAAGCAGTTTGGGAAATACAGGGTGTTAAAAAAACTAAAAAAAGTTGTATGAAGATAACAGTATTTTTATACATCAAAGAATTAAATTTTAAAAAATTTGTTTATTTCACAAAAAAGATAAAAGATTTTCCTATCTTATGGCTTTTACAGACCTCAAAAATTTTTATTGGTTTAAAAGTTATTAGATGTTCAATATGGGTAATTTTCGAACTTGGAGGGGGAATAACTCAGAGGGGAAAAGAGATAGAAGAAAATTTTGTTCTACTGGACCTATTATTTTATTACTATCTATCTATGATCAAAATTTTAATACTCTATCTTAATAGATGTAGAAGTTTGTGTAAACGGACGGACGGACAGACGGACAGACGGACAGACGGACAGACGGACAGACGGACAGACGGACAGACGGACAGACAGAGTGAAACTAATATACACATTTCTTCCAATTTGGTTGGAAATGTGCTAAAAAAGGATTACCATAATATATTTTTATGTTAATTTGAAAATTGAAAATGAGCATTTTATGTTTTTGAATTTTTTTCTAAGTGTCTAGACTCTAGACAGTCGTAACCACAAATGAACTTTAAAAGGACTGAATTTTATACAAAAAAATATAAATAAGTACATATAACAATAAATTTTACAATAAAGTCAAAAAAATTATATAATAAAATTTGTAATTTAAAAATTTAAGAAATTTGTTTCTTTGAAAATTATAATCTCTAGGACTGCAATTGTAATCAAGGACTGCAATTACTCAAATTATTTCTATAAACTTTTAATTTATTTAGTAAGGAAATAGGACATTTGACCACTTTTTTTTAGGGACCATTAAAATATATGAAATTTTGCAGATTTTACATTATTTCACTTTGAAATTTGAAAAAGTATAATAGAGTATTTTTTCAATTACATTTCATATTTATTCTGTAAAAATTCGTATTTTGATATTCCCTTCAATTTGCGTTTCACTTTCACATAATTGTGGAGTATTCTAGAAAATGATCGCACAACTTTAACCAAAAAACTGAAATACGTATTCGAAAAAATTAAAATTAATGTTTTTAATGTCAAAATCGAAATAAAAATATAAAATTGTACCATCCGTATAGCTGTATCATTAATTTAATGTCAATAAAAATGCTTCGTTTCTTTTTTTTTATTATTTCTTCCAATTTCTTCCATCTGGTGGGCGTTTCCAAAACCCACGAGCAATGTCCTTATTTAATTTCAGGTAATTGGTTAATTTTTAAATTATTTCTTATTTATTATTTTTTTCCTAAATATGTAATTTTCATTTACATATAAATGTTACAAAAAATTTGTTAAATTATTTTAAATTACATTTCTTCTAAATGTAATAAATTCACAGCGAATAATTACTATATGAAAAAAGTTTCACTTTTCGATTCGACAGTATATTACAGAATATTAATTTTTTTACATCGATAATATAGTTTACCCTTCGAACGTTTTGTAGAATAATAAAAATTCAAATACAAAGTTTTCCAGAATAAGCATACGATTTATATAAATAAAATATTTAAGGGAATTAAACCAATATTTCCCAGTAAAAAAAGGATAGTCCATAAAAAAAAATTTTTTTCTATGTTCAAAAAGCTTTTTTCATTGATCATTTTTTTTATTTAAAAAATTTACTTTCACTTTAAAAAATATATGTATATAAAAGAAATCACTCAACTAAAAAATAAATAAATAAATTTTATTGTATAATTTTTAAAAAATATTAATATTAAAATATCGTTTTATTTTATTTTTTTGTATATTTTCAGTAAAATTGAAATCATATAAAAAAAATCAATTCATCTATAATACAAGAAAATTATGGAAAAAATTATATTGTGACCAATTTTACACTCAACCTTTTAATATTCATAATATATTCAAATGGTTATAACAGAAATTTCACATATCAAACAATAAAAAGGATAATTTAACGAAAAATTGAAAATATATTTAAAAAAAAAAGAAAAGAAATTGAATTAAATTTTGATTTTGTATATCCACAAAAAAAAAAATATAATCAAAATATAAAAAATGTACTTTAAACATTGAAAATACATCAGAGAATTTTTTCTTTTGTTTTCGTATACCAGAGGATAAGAAACTTCAGATTTTATATAAAAAAAAATTGTTGTTATTGCGCTAAAAAGGAAAATTCTTTCACATTAATATTAATAAAAATAATTCTCAAAAATATTCAAAAAGCAATTTTCAAATATTATATAAGTATTTGCTAATATCAGCATTAAAAAATATTATATTTATTATCTGCAACGATATTTTTCAACATAAAATTAGATTGCAGATAAAATAATATTGGAATAAGTATTAGATATTATTTAACTTAAAGAAAATATATTATAATAAATATAAGAAGAAAAAAATATGGTGAAAGGAATATTAGTAAGTCGAATTGGTAAGGATATTGATTTACCATCAAAAATGGATCATGCTGATTTAATTGCTGAAATGCATTCAGTTGAAAATTTACCAACACAGGAACGATTACATTTAGCTAGAATGTAAGTATTAGTATAATAAAAAATAATTTAATTTAATTTTTTTATGTTAAATTATTACATGGAAGATATCCTTGTAAAAAGCCATTAAATTTATTGTTCCTATTTAATGAAATCGTTTAAAATTTAACCAATATATGTGCAAACAAGGATATAATCATTTTTATGACAAAAATAGTCCAAATTGTAAATTTTATACTATTTTACTATAAAATTTTGTTAAATTAAAAAGACTTTTGGTCTATCAAAAATTCTCAATTTTGATCTACTTTTCTACAAAATTTCTCAATTTTGATCTATTTTTCTACAAAATTCTCAATTTCGGTCTATTTTTCTACAAAGTTCTCAACTTTGGTCTATTTTTTTCTACAAAATTCTCAATTTCGGTCTATTTTTCTAAAAAAAATCAATTTCAGTCTATTTTTCTTCCAAATTCAATATTTATCTATTCTATGTAATAATCAATTTACATCTAATTTTATTTAATTTTTAAACAGGAGACGAGCACAACAACTCAAATCTGCCCGTCAAAAAGAAAAAGAATGGCAAAAATTACAACGTAGTCAAAAACATAGCCAATCACATTCCAAACAGCAACAACAACAAAATCATCAAAATCAATCACGTCATATAACATTTGAAAATAGTGTTGTATTATTAGAAGCAGCTAGTCGTAATGATATACAAGAAGTTGCTAATTTATTACAACGTGGTATTACACCAGATGCTGCTAATGAAGATGGTTTAACAGCATTACATCAATGTTGTATTGATAATAATGTTGAAATGTTAAAATTATTATTAGATTATGGTGCTAATGTTGATTCACAAGATAGTGATAAATGGACACCATTACATGCGGCTGCAACATGTGGTCATTTAAATTTAGTTAAAATATTAATTGGTCGTGGTGCTAATTTATTGGCTGTGAATACAGATGGTAATATGCCATATGATTTATGTGATGATGAAGAAACATTAGATTATATTGAAGCTGAAATGTCAAAACGTGGTGTTACACAAGAATTAATTGATGATACAAGAGCATTAACTGAAAAACAAATGTTAAATGATTTAATTGATGTAGCGCAACATGGTGGTGATTTAGAAGAACCAGATCATCAAGGTGCAACACCGGTAAATATATTTATAATATTTTTTTATATATGTATTTAAAAGTGATAGGTATGTGCTAGGTAACCTTTCTGTCTTATCAAAACTACTTTTATGGAGGATCAGACTCTTCGTAAAGAAAATTTGTATCTTTGAACCGAATAATTGATTAGTTTTAGGCACTACGAAGGGAACACAATGGATCCATCGAGATCTCTAGTGTTGTGCAGCGACTACGCGATCATTGCTCACCCTTCTCAACCTAATAACCTAAACCTATTATATTAAAAAAAAATTTGGAATATGTGATTTTTCTAATGCTTCTATTCCATAATGGATTTATTAATAACAGAAACAAATCATATATGTAATTATCACTACAACATTTTTTTTCATTTATTTCAAATTATTTGATATTTATTAGTTGCCATTAAAAAATATCCTCTTCGCCTAGTGCCCATAATAATCAATCAAATGAATATTATGTCAATGAATTTTTACTTTGCAATATAAACAACTTGCATTTTCATATATTTTGTCCTTTATCCTTGTCATCATCATCACCATTATCTACATAAACATTAAAAAAATTTAAATTCTTCTACCTTTTACTATTATCTTTACCTACAGTAAGATAAATCAATATGTATTCTATTAAAATGTTTCAACATAATAAGATAAAAAATGTTGCAAAATTTGATCATTTTCTCATACCATAAAAATGGTACATTTAAAACAACAACGATAAAAATTTTTTGTTCTTAATAAATCATTAATCAAGAGATTTTCCTCTTATATCCTTCGAAAATGGATATAAATATTAAACCGCAATATAATATCCTCTGTAAAGCTCCTATACTATATATATACTTTTTCCAATAATTTTAGCTAGACATAGGGCAAACTTCCTAGATCATATTTTCCATTAACAAAACTTAAACTTAAATCAAAGGCAATAAAAATTTCAGTCACGAATTTCTTTATTTCTTTGAAATGGTTTTTTTTTTTGTATACTTTTATAGATTTTCCAAGAGTCCCTTTTTATTTTATAGTCCAAAAAAAAAAAAGAAACCCACAAAATTTGTCATTAAGCATAAAAACCAGAAAAGAGAAATTTTCATCGTCCTTTTTGGTATATTCTATTTTTTTTTTTTTTGTAAATTTAAATATAAAAATAAAAACTATAAAAACTTTAAAAACTTTATGAGAAAAAAAGCTGCCATAAACAAAGAAAAGGACTTGGAAAATTTTTAATATATTATTAGCTAAATTAAAAAAAAGAAAGTACTTCCTGTTTGGCTCAAATTTGTAGTTTTATATAGTTTTTTGGGGGTAGGAAAAAACCTCGAAAAATTAATATTTAAAATTTTTGGTTAGATAATTTTTGTGGATAATTAGAGATGGGGTGGGTGGTCGAAGGATCTATTAAAAAAAACACAGATTTTGAAAAAAATGAAAATTTATTTTTTGCCAGACAATTTGTTAAACTTAATTTTCGAAAACCATTAATCAAAAAATAGAAATAGGATAATATAGTTAGTAAGGGTTTGTTTTTTTTTGTTGTTTTTTAAATTTATCTAAGATAATTTATTTAAATTAATGAATTTGTTGACTGGTTGGGGATATGTTATTTATATTATAGGCTTAAAAAAGATTATGAATTTGTTTTTATTTTATTTTTTGGGATAAAATTAAATGTTAAAAGAATATTTCATGTTTTTAAACTTTAATTTGTTGATTGGTTTATTATTTTGTGAATAAAATTAGATTTTAAATGATTTTTGTGTATTAAACATAATGAAATAGGAAGATGAAGGATCTTTAAAGGCTTTTGGTGCCATGGAGAAAGATGAGGAATATGAGTAGAATAAAATTCTCGATAAAAATTAAAAGCAAATTGATGAAATTTTTATGGTTTTGCAAATGATAACGAACTTAAAATTGACAATCGTTTTTTATTGTAAAATTTCAAAAAGGATATCAATGGAAAAATCAAAATTATGTTTATTGTAAATTTAATCGGTGTTGGCCAGTAATGACTTCTCTATCACTTCTCAAATTCAATTCTTATTACTGAGGTTATTAGTTTTTTTCATAGTCATAAGCAATTGTCTTATTTACAGAAACTTTAGCTCATCGAATTACATTTTTTTAGAAATTTATTGTTTATAAATTTTAATCAGTTTAAAATTGATTAAATTTAATTTTTCGTATATTTATAGAGTAAGTAAGACTTCCTCTGTTGATTATTTCAAAAATTTTTATTCATCCATAAAATTATAAGATATTTTAAATTTTCCAAAATAAATTACATTTGATTATCATTATTTAATTTTCATTTTTAAAGTTAATTTAATTAAATTTTACTAATAGAAAATTTTCCTTAGCTCTGGATATAAGCCTCCCTCAAAATATTCCAACTATTTCTGATTCTGTTGTATGCTTCGTGTTCCCATCTATTGTTGAAATATTTTAAATCATCCATCCATATTTTTGTTTGTTTTCCCAACCTTATTTAGCCATCTATCGGTATCCATTCTGTTACTCTTTTGAGCCATCTGATATCTTTCTGTACATAGTACAGAGATAGTAAAGAAACTTCTTCTGTACTATCCTTCTAATAAGAAATACAAGTGACAAACTATACTAACTAAATCAATCTTAAATTTTGCTCTGTTCCGAAGAGAAGCACAGAAATATTTCATAAAATATAAATATTAACTGCCCAACCGATGACTTTTTATCAATATAGAAAAATTCATAAAAATTTTTTATTTTTATTATAACCATAGAAAATTGCATCTTTTTTATATCAAAATTTCAGTTTCAACCAAAAAAATCGATGCATAAAGCCCAGCAGCGTATTGTTGCTGCCTTCTTACTAGCTGTAAAAAAATTTTCTCCGTCCGTTGAAAAACTACGCACAACACTAAAATTAATTTTAATTAATTCAATATGACATTTCATTTCCAAATATTTGACCTATCAAGTTTATCTACTTCCGCTATAAAATTTTCCACCATTTAATTGTAAGTTTTTTTGGCCTAACTTTTAGCTAATTTTTGAAAACTACCCCACCAAACCCCAAAACCCTGTATTGCGATCCTTAAATATCAACATATAAAAAATTGTTTGGAACTAAGTACTTGGAAAAGTCATTCAACTTTACAATAAATTTCTATATCAAACACAGTTCATCTTTGTAATTTATCATGAAAACTTTTATAGTTCGTATTTTATGAAAGCCTATAATGATTTTAATTGGTTTATGATCCTTTTTATGCTGAAATTTTTTTTTTGTATATAAAATTCGGAATTTAAATAGTTCGTTAGATAATAAAATACGAGTATAATATAAGTAAATTTAAAAAAAGTTAAAAATTAATATTTATTTATTTATTTATTTTTTGGCTCAAAGCCAAAATAATTTAAGTATACAAAATTAGGGTTGATTTATGGCATAGAAAGTTTATTGTATATTAATATAATAATAATGTGTATATATATGTTTGTGAAAGGATCAGAGAGGGGGGCTTTTGGTGCATTATAATTTACTGCATTATAATACTAAATGTTTTTTTTTTGTTTTTGGTGCTGGCTGTTCGTTTAAAAGGACAATTTTTCATACACATAATAAAAAAATGTATATATTTTTATTAGACTTTAGTAGATAATATAAAATTAAAGAGCAAAAATTTTGTCATATATAATGGTAATTTAAATGACCTGATTTTCTTGTTATTTAGTAAACTAAATCATATTGATTTATGTATCGCATGATTCAAGTAACATTTTTTACTTAATATTCATAGAAACTTGAGTCCTTTTAGGAATATGAACATATATTTATATGTAATAATGTCAATTTCGTACGTGCTGTGTTTGTACATATATGGTTTCAACCATTCAATAATTTAATGAAATTATCGACTTAAAGCTTAAATAAAAAGCTTCTGGTATAGATGAATAATTAAATATTGAAATATGTGTGTAAGTATGAAATGAAGTGTTGTGTCTGCATTTAATATTCTTTCTAATGTTGAATGGTTATTCTTGCATTTATTTAGGAGAGAATTTCTAATGAAAAAGCACAGAACTTCCTTTGTATATTTCATGATAAGTTAATGAATTTCAATTACTTTTTTAATAACAATAATAATTAGCATCTTTCTTCTTTGTAGTGAATCAAATTTAATGTTTATCCTTATTACTTTAACAAATATTAATGAAGTTTTTCGGAAATTTGATTTTTTTTCATTCAAAATTACTACGTAATGTTAATAGTATACCATGAATGTGTTAGCTAAAATTCGAATTTGTCCATACAATACTCCGTATTACCGTCGTGCTACCAGTATTACACGATTTAAGATAAATATTTGTAATAAATTATATTTGAAAAATTTTCCATGTTCTATTTTGGTTATTGCTAAATTTTTCAATTATCTTTCTAAAATAACTACATATAGATTAAATCCAAACCAATTAATTTTGAATATATGTATATGTAAAGCCTATAATAATGTTAATTTAAAATTTTATTGATAATCTTCCAATAAAAACGGAAAATTTTGGCAATAAAAATGATGTTTCATAGTCTGAGTTCATTCAGTATAGCAAAATGAAATAAACATTTTATATTACTTAACATCCATTTAATTTACTATAATTTGAAATTTCAAAAATAATGTTTTATTTATACTATTACATATATGTATAACAAAAATTAATTTCAAATTTATTTACTCTATAATAATATTAAATATAGCTTCACATTGCATCTGCAAATGGATATACAAGAGTAGTTGAATTTTTATTAGAACATCATGTAAATGTTGATGCAATTGACAAGGATCTTTGGTCACCAGTACATGCAGCTGCTTGTTGGGGACATGTAAGTACATTTTATTTATACATATAACATAAATATACTTAGATTTTGTAAAGAAAATTTTATTATCCAATTAATTTGTCAAATAATAATAATTAATTTACTAGTAGTAATTTTATAAAATAGTTTTGATGTTAACTATAGTAAAGTGTAGAAAATATTGTCATTTAATATTTTATGTAAAAGTACAAGCCCAATAACAAACATAAAGAAATTTTTTTAAACTAAAAAAATTAACAGAATCTTCCTTAACCTTCCTTAGAATTATATAATCAATTAAAAAGTTATTTTTAAATTGTTTTCTGTATTAAGATGAAATTCTTTGGCATAAACTACTCTGGAAAAAATCCAAATTATACAATTTCCGATATACCCTGAATTTAGCTATTCTAACAAAATCACCGGAAAATATGCAACAACAAATATTATATACATATAATAAATTACATAATTGACATCAAATTTAAATGAAATTTGGATCGTAAATATATAATATAAATTTAGTATACATATAACAAGAAATGTGTTTTATAAATTAATTAAAAATATTTATAAGACTAAAATCGAAATATTCCAATTTATAAGACAAAATTTCTCTTATTTTAAATTTTTAATTTCCCAATTGTAAAATTATTGGTGGTATGTAAATTAAGTTTTTGGTTCAAGTAAATTTTATATTTATTTAACGATAAATGTGTCAACTGATAGAATAAAAGATAAATATTTAACATTTTTGTTAAATTTAAATTTTGAAAAATTTTTTTCCAATAGTCTAAAAAAAAGATTTTATAAAATGAAAATCAATAGAGAATTGCATATAAATTGAATTTTCTATAAATTACATTTATATTGATACAATAAAAAAAAGGATTTATCCTTAAAAAGAAGAAATAAAATATTTCATATTATTTCTTTTTATTTTGTATTTGAGAAATAATTTTTTTACATTAAAATTTAGTAAATCGATTTTTAGATTATTTTCTGAAGAATTTATAATTTATTTCCTATCATTCCTGGAGATAATTTTTCTTTATTTATAGATGGGATTTGAAGCAATTTACATATTCAAAAATATGAAATTGTAATTTCATCATTTTTATTTATTCAAATATTATTTTAATTTCAAAATTTCGTTTTGTATTTAAATTGTTTTACAGAAAAACAAATTTGAAGTATCAATATTGAGATTTTGAACAGTATCAGTTTTCCTGACTAATAACGAAAAATGTTTCGCTGCGATTACTAATAAAGAAAAAAAGTTTCGCTGCGATTATGTCGGACATTTCTGTTAGACATTTCTGTCGGACATTTCTAATTTGACAGATCAAAATAACACGCTGGCGATTTTATGTCAGACTTTTCTGTCTGACAAATCATTTGCAATCATGTCGTCAACAAGAAAACAACTAGCTATAAAAATATTAAAATTAAAATATATGGAAGATTTAGAAAAAAAACGAGCTAGAAGAAGAACCTTTTATCGAGATACCTTTTTATCAAGCAGCCTTTTAAAAATTAACCAAAATGTTGCAAAATAATATAGCAAAATTTAGTTTTTATCAAAAATCGCTATTTACAAATTAACAAATGTTTACACTAGACATTTTAAAGACACAACATATGTTCTGTCCAAGAAAAAGTCTATAATGTAAACGCCTAGTTACTTGTAAATTTAATATTAAATTTACTGAGATTGGATTTTCTGTTGTTGTATTGGACTTGGGAATAGTAAAATTAGTGTTTCTAATTTGTGCTTAATCTAGTTTCAAGTTTGAATTTGACCTTGGATTCAATTTTCACAGATATGAACCTCTTATATTTACGACTACATTTGGAGAGTTAAATCAATTAAAGTATAGATTTAACGGATATTTAAATCTAGAAACTTAATTTATATTGCATACAGTATTTAGAGAAATTTTTGAAATTGGTTCGCTAGTGTCTACTTCTCCTAACTGTCTGACCTTGCTGTAAGAATTTTTTAAATAATTAAAAAACAAAAGTAGTTTCTACTAGTCATCAATATTTTTAAGTAGATTATGGGTAGCCGTGAGCAGTTAGATTAGTAGAATTATGTGATAATGAAATCGAGCATTGGAAAAATTTTCACAGATAATTGACGGACTGACTCCAACACAGCATACTAACTTATTTGGGAAGCTTATCGAAAAGCTTGATTCAGATTCAGGCCTTGGAACGGTTTCAGAAGAAAAAGGGGATAATTAGTATATAAATATATTGACTGACCTAATTACAAAACTATATTATTATCGCTTCTAAGGTCCGTTTAAAAAACTTAGAGTCAAATATTTGAAACTATAATTTATTTCATAAAAAAACATTAGAGACATAATTTCTCTGCATTTTTAACGATAAATTTTAGTACTTAATTTTCGATTAATTCTATAGCAAAAAATTTTCTTTAATTTTGTTATAATTTTACTATATAATTTTCCTGTAATATAAAACTATAAGGATTTGCTCTAATGCAAGTGCAATAAATTAACATTAAATTTACTCATTAATTCTTAAACTGAATTGAAGATAGATATCTGAATAAAATCTATTAAATTTATTATTATTCTTCGTTAAACTATGCAGAATTTATTTGAAAGGATAAGACAAAAAAAAAATCTTCTTTTCCTTTTATTTTAAAAATAAATTGATTTTAATTTAAAATTTATATTTTAAAAAATTTTAAAATTCATTAAATGTAAACGAAATTTTTCATTCGAAATTTTAAATTCAACAAAAATCATTTTATAGTCTAAAAAAATTTTGCTAAAAAATGTTTCAAAATTTGAACAAGAATTTAAAGTTTTTTTTATAAAATTACACCAAAATTGACCAATTTCTGTGTACAATATTTTCCATTTTTTGTTTATTTTGTAAAATGTCGTAAAATGTCTAAAAAATTTAATGGTTAGACTTTGGTACACAATATTTATTTCCATATGGATATACAAATTCTATTATAAAGTTTCTGACCATATAACTTTTTGCTTATATAAAAAACATAATATCAAAACTGAAAGCATGTGTTTTTGTTTTGCCCAAAGTTCAATTTTATACTTTTTCTCCTCTAATATTTAATTTTCTACCCCCAGAAAGAAACAGATTATAAAAGTTAAATAAATTTACTATTTTCGGTTGTATAAATGGTTTACAGTAAAAAAAAAAGATTTTTGGAGTATACAATAACAACTTAAAAGCTTAATTAAAAGTTTTAAATTAATAAAGTTCCAACCGCAAAATTTTTGGTCATGTTATATAAAATTTTTGGTCAACACAAATTGAAAATTTCAAAGTAAAATATAAGTAAATTTTATTTAATTTAATGCAGTAAAATAATTTAAATTATTTTGTATATTATTTAATTTATTTCAATTAAATTAATTTTTTTTTATTCCAACATTTTGCAGCTTGAAGTACTCGAATTATTAGCACAATATGGAGCTGATTTATATGCCAAAAATAAAGATGATGAAACACCATCAGGTAAATATAAATAATATTAAATAATCTATAAAAACAGAAACAAAAACAATTTTTCTCTTTGTTCGTTTGTCTGTTAGTCTGTCACAAAAATTTCTCCCAAAAAGTTGTATAGCGACATGACATTTGCACATGTCATTATGGCTTCCGTTTCAAAGTCAACTGTTCTATTTTCAAAATTTAAAGTGTCTGTCTGTTTGTCTATCTATCTGCCGTTGGCTGTCACGTGTCATAATTTTAGGAAAAATTATCTCAACTGTTATATATTCTCAACTTTCAACTACCGAGCGAAACCGCGTAATAAATCTAGTATATTTATATAAAATTTTATATAGCATTTAAATATTTTACTTAATTAATAATTAACTAATATAAATAAAGATTAAAACCTGAAAAAAAATATACTATTTCCATTTTAAAAATTTAAAAATATATTTTTTATAATTTATTAGATATTTGTGAAGATCCTGATATTAGAGAACGTATTGAATTATTAAAAACTGAACAAGAAAGTAAAAGACTGGCTGAACAGCAAAGACGTCGTGTTAGACGTTCCCAAAGCAATAATACAAGGTAAGATGATTTTCCTTTATTAATTAATTTATTAATATAATTCATTTTGGATAATTTAATTAAATTTTTTTTTTTTTTAAATATCCTAAAAGAAGATCATGTCGTGTCGTTTAAACATCCCACCATTTCGTATTAAATTAACGTGTCATAACTTAAGGAAAAAAAATTTAAAGTTTATTTCATTATCATATATAAATCCCTAATTAAGATCTTATAAATTCCTTAATATTGCTTAATGTAAAAGGTGTATTATCTGCAATATGGAAATTTCTATACTGCCCTCATTTTGAACAACTACAAAGTGTACCCTTGTACTCGTAGTAAAATTTGATACATCCAAAAAAATTATTATTAAATTATTTTAAAAATCTTCTGTAGAAAAAAATTCAAATTGTATATTTATAAAAAATTTTATAATTCTTGTACATGTCCTTTTTCACCAAAAAGGACTCTTGTTAATATAACTTTAATTTTTATATAACAAAAAATTTTAAGCTTCTTTTTGTTGGCAAAAAAAAAAATGTAAATTACATGTCACAATATTTTTGTTTTTTCCTAAGAAGATAATTTTAAGGATATATGACAAGGCTTCATATTTATTTTAATGTTATATTTTTCGTAAAACTTTAAAACCCATCAGCAATAAAATCAACAACAAAAAAAATCTTCTTTGAAGGAATTAAGAAAACAATTTTCTTTAATTTTTTTACGTACATATAAAATTTAAAGGACTATTTAAAAAAAACTAAATTATAAAAATATTTGATTTTTTTTATTTAAACAAATTTTGGAAATATGAACTAAAGAAGAGTTATTATTTTTATATCAGACAAAAATAATTCACCAGATAAAATGTCCTTCTGTATAAATGTTATCTTATACTAGCCACACATAATTTTTCATATTTTCATTTTCATGAAACATGGAATTTTTCCAAGTAGAAATAATTTTTTACTTTCAATTTATAGAGAGAAAAAAAAACTCATATATACGTAGATGTATAATTCTTGTTTAAAGTCCTTTTTTTTTAGTCCTTTTCACCAAACTAACAGATCTATCAACATTTTTTTTTTGATAGTGGTGCAAATATATTAAATAAGAATTTAATTCGGGTCAGTGAATTATGATCGAAAACTGTCCATTTCTATTATTATCATTTTTTTCCTCATCTTCTTTTACATCCTTTTGCCTTTTAGTTTGTGTACATTTACAAAAACAAATTGTCGTATATCCAAGTAATGCGCGTAGTTGTATCAAAGTAATGGGCGTATTTTCGAATACTATTAAAATTATTATAATTTCAAGTTTACGGTTACGGTTCTGTTCCGTTTCAGGTCTCTGATTTCAATATAAAAATAATAGTTTGAAAATTTCATTTTAAACACACCAGACGCAGACCGAAAACTCAGTTTTCGTGTTTTCAAATTTCAAAAATGGAAATTCAGTAGGTTTTAGTGCAGTTTTCAGGAACAAAATTGAAAACACGAAAACTTACAAACATTTTTTTAAATTATATTATAAAAAATAGTTTGCACCCTCTATTGGTAGAAATTGAAATTATAATATTTAGGATTTTGTTCTATTCTTTTATCATCTGAGATACCGTATACTGTTCTTTTGTAAACTCGTTGTCTAAAAACCATCTTTGATGCCATTTTACCATTCCAAATCACATTTTTTAAATGAAAATTAATTTATAATGTGATAAAAAGTGCCTCCTGGTGACCGAAACTAGAATTATTAACATTTAAATTTTTTGGAAGTGAATTTATTATAAATTAAAGAAATTTTTTCGGTGAAAGGTCATATGTTGACAAAGGATGATATTAGGATCTATAGTGTATATCGAAAAAAAAACAGATGGACAGACAGTTGTTTAAGGATGTTTTCATTTAACAAGTCCTTTTTTTTTTGTTAAATTTTACTATACTAACTGAAGTTTGTTTATATTTCTTATTGATTTAATAAAATGTTACAATGAAATTTATTTTAAAAACAGCACCAGTTGCACTTGTCTACCCACCCTCATTCACAAATGAGTTCAACCATTTATAAATATATTTCCTTATAAATATAGAAAAAGTGTCTACAATGGGGAAAATAAAAATTTCTATAACAACAACAAAAATTAAAATGAATAAAAATAATAAATGTCCTTAATAAGAAAAATGATGAGTTTTTGTAAATGGTAACAAAAATATAATATAATAAAATAATTTGATTTGACGATTAGATTTTCTTCTTCTCTTCATTTCTAGACTAATTTAAAATAAATACAATTTAAAAAAAAAAAGAAATGATATAATATTTTCAGGCTATGCAATATACGTATATATCCTTTTTGAATAATTGCAAAATATATTTGAAAATTGTTACAAGGTATAAATTGATTTTGAAAGTTTTAATTAAAAAATATTCTTTTTACTTTCTTGTTACCAAAAATTGATGACGAAGATAAATTAGAAAATAAATTGAAATGGTAAAGATACCATGGAATTGTATGCTTTATTTCATTTTTTTCTTATTTTAGAAAATATAAATTTGTTTGTCCTGGAATAAGGATACGGAAATTTATATTTTTAATTAAATTTCTCGAATTGTGGAGTTATTTTAGGTTATCCAGATTTTTCGATAATCCTTCTGGGGATCATTACTCTTTCCTTTACTTAAAGCATATTCTTCTTCAATTGGCTCAAGCTCAACAGCTTCCTAAATGGTATTATGACTCTTCGTTGTCTTAAATAATATTCTTCATCAAATTGGCTCAATAGCTTTCTTCTTCGGATCATTACTTTTCCCTATTTTAAAGCTAATTCTCCTTCAATTGTTCTCAATAGCTTCTTAGAGGCTTCCCGACTTACTATTGCTAGGGGGGACCTACTAATTATTAATAACTTTTGAATAATAAATTCATAGTAAATTAATTATTAATATCATAAAGTTAATGGCTTTCTGTTGACAGTTACGACCTCAAAAACGACCACATCCAACCCAACATAGTACACTAAACTAACGCCAATCTTTTGCTCTTTCTTCTGTCATAAATAACTGGTGGCAGCTGCTGGCAGGAATATTATATGCATCCAATAAATCATGAAATTGTTTGAATGTAACTTTTATGTTTACTTACCATGATTTATGAATCTTCAGTTAATATTTCATAATAATTATAGCAACAATAATAAATATTCACAATGTCTTATCCTTACTAAAGATTTTGTCATATTTCAAGATTTCAACTTAATTTCCTTTTTAAATAAACCTTCCAGGCTAATTTCTTAATTGAATTCTTTAACTTTTGAAAAAAGAAAAATATTCCCAAACATCAATAATTTTTATGGTAATTTAATCAATTTAGAAAAAAAATGAAAAATCATAAACATTTTCATCTACAAATCCATCTCATTCCTTCTCTAAATTAAATTCCACAAAAAAAGGAAGATACTATTTATTCAGGAAAAATAAATAAATAATAAAAATATTATGCTGCTCAGAAAGCCAAAATAAAATTAATAAATTTTTGTCTGTGACATGTTTACATTTTCTTATACAAAATCACTCATTTTCATTTTAGCTAAAATACAATAAAAAAAAATTAATAAGATTTTGTTTTTATTTACCTCGTTAGTATCAAAATATTTATGTACTTTATCCTGGTAGGACAAAAATATCAGGATTACAAATAATTTTTGTCGTTGTTGATTTTCTATTATGGTTCAAAAATTGTTTTTTTCTTCGTAGAATTTCAGCAAATTAGAATTTTTAAATTATATTAACATTTCTTTACGAATATCGTCTAAGTTTCATTTCAAGATTTGCAGATTTATTTAAATGTTATCTCTGAGATCTAGTTCTGGTACGCATCAAGGAATTGTCGATATTCTAACGAAACATATCGTTTGTTTAATATGAATCGACAAGGACCCATATGATGGTATACTACGATCAAAACTTAAAGGTATACTTTGGAAAATTAGCAACTACTGGTCATGTCATGGGATTATGGGATTATTGTTAAAAATTATAGGACAATCTTTTATCTGAATAAGTAAAATATGTACTTAAATGTCTAAAATAGTTTTCCTAAAACCTATCATTATATATTTCCCTTCCAAAGCGTACATAATCATCTAAAAATTTGAAGAAAAATGCTGCCAACTGTTACCACCATAAACAATAATTGATTTCCTTATATAATTTCCAAAATTTTATTTATAAATTATCACATGCTTTTTTTTTGGTATACGTATATTATAAGTGCGTTATGTGTTTAAAATTTGTGTAATTTTCTGGAAATAATCAAATTTATTTCAATTTGCATAAATCATAATTTTCTTGTTTTGATTTTTTTTCTGATTTTGTTTTTTGCTTTTAAATTTTACACAATTTCAAAAATATTATTGATTTATTATATGATATAAACTTTTTTATACAATTTTTTAATTCAATATTTATAATAATTCCATTAGTAAATTTTCACACAGGGCACAATCTGTACGAAGGACATCATTACGAGATAAAACATTAACAACTAAAAAGGATGCCGTTGAAGAGACTAGACTGCGTTTACAAGCACAGGAGGTAAAATTATTAAATAAATTTATTAATTATTATTTATTTATTAAATATTACCCAAATCGATAAATAAGTATAATACATTATTCTTAAAAAAAACTATTGAAAAAAATATTTTTAGGTCCGAAAATAAGATATTAATTTAGTTCAATCTTCAATCTTTAGTAAAATCTTATTAATTTTTTTCATCAATTTTTTCGATAAGATCAAAATTTTGTCATAAAATCAGAAACTCTGAAAATATTATATAATTTTTTTAGTATATTTCCAATAGAAATTGGAAAAATTGTGAATATTAGTTTAGGATTATTTCTATTTAAATTACATATTGCATATATTTAGGTGATTAAAATTTAAAAGTGCTAATAAAATGATTATTTATTATTTTTTTGTATACAGTACCGGGAAACCTTTGAGGAAATATACTTTCGACAAATTAAACGTAAATATTAAAGAATTTTTTATATGGTGCAATAACCATAATTACAAAGATATGTAAAGTAAATTCGAAAAATATAATTTTTGAATATCGATTCGATCTTTCCGTATATATTTTCTATTATGTAAAATCAAAATTCCAAATAATTGAATCAATAATTTGAATTTTCTATTACAAAATTTAATTTTATTTAACTTTCATATTTTCTATAATATTTATATACTTCGTTAAGGCGAATAAAATTCAATCAGAATTTTTCTTATATACTAATCAAAATATATTTCAAATTTTTTGACATTGTGTGCTAATATGAAAATTTTATGAAAACATTATTTTAAAAAAAATACTTTTGAAATCACAATATTATATATTTAAATAAAAATAATGACGAAAGGGACAAAATATCGACAAAGTTACATGGTATAATATTACTAAAATATTAAAATAGACTCGTGACCGAAATTAAATTCATTTTAAAATTGTTTCTGTTCCCTTTTGACTTGAAACCACAAAAATTAAATAGTTCCATAATAATTTGGACAAAGTATTTTTCATATTTCAATAATAGTGCAACGACATACAAGGTATAAAATTTGTCCCAGTGTCCAACGAATCAAGTGACTTAAGTCAATTATTCTACTAATTATTATATTGTCATTTTCTTATGTTCTAAATTTTACATTTTAGATAAAATATTCTAGGATTTCTATATTCTAAAAAAATTCGAAATCAAATTATATTCGATATTTTTATCTAGAATTTTTTTTTCACACTTTTGATTGTGTACCCAAATTCTGTGTTTTTTTTTATCTTCTCTAAATATTAAAAATTATGTGATGAGTTTTTTGTCAATTTTCAATTACCCAATGATATGTTCTTAAATAGATTTAAATATACTTATTTATATTTATATAGGGAAAATAATACACTCGTGTTGAAAAAAGAATTTTCTATGGTGCTATTAATTCACCTGGTACAAATTTTTGTCAACATATCGGAATACTTTAATTATGTTTCCATTTATTTTCCTTTCGTGCATACGAGAGTATATTAGAATTTTTCATATAAAATTACATTTTCTGTGTGAGTGAATACTCCACACTTGAATTTTTGTTTTCTTTTTTCCATTAATTTGGTTTTCTCTTGAGATTTATTGTATATAAAAATGGAAAAATGGAAAATCTATTTTCACACATTTAATCCTTGTGGATTGGTGGTAAAATTATTATGTAATTTTTTCTATGTGGATTTTTTATTTAAAAGGTTTTTACGTGAAATGAAAAATGATATTATACTATAGAAACATGATTTTAATATTAAATCACATGACATTGTTCTATTTTTAATTTTAGTTAATTTAGAATTTCCCAGAATTACTTTTAAATTTTTAATAACATTTAAATTTTTAATAACCTCTACGGGCTTATAACCTCCATATCCGAGCCGAGACCACATTTATCCGTTATACACTGCGGATGAAGACCAATTCTTTCCTAGAGCATTTCGTTGAAACCCATGACCGCGATAATCCTAGACGGCCATACCTAATCGGCATCCGGCATTAGTTCAGTCAGGAAATAACTTACCCAGTGGGATTCTGTAAGCTGTGGAATTGACATTGACATAGAGATTGTCATATACCTTGTTTCCATGTCGAGTTGAACTCGAGTTAGCGTGCATGGAAGCAGGGGTTGAGTTGAGTTGAGTTCGAATGGAACGAATAATTTATGGTTCCATTTCAACCCCATTTCAACCCAACCCCAACTCAACTCGGTACGTGGGAACAAGGTATCTATTTTTTGCGAATTTATCGATATTTTCTATGTGATGATGTCACAAAATGTTATCGTGAAAATATATTTCCTATCTTTCTTTTCATTGTCGCCTATACTCAAAATAATTGATTATCACAATTTAACTATCTACAACCTTCTGTAGGAAATCTCCTCAGTATTCGTCTATATTTCAAGTTGTCACTATTGTCAGTATTACGAAAGTTTCGAAATTAATTGAAATTAAACTTTTTAAACTTAATCAAACATTTATTTCAATTAGACCCACTATACAATTTGCCAACACTTAAACCTAACCTAATCTTAATTAAATATTTCTCTATAATTAAATTGTTGATTTTTTAAAAGCTTCTGACTTTTATAAAATTAATTACCTAAAAAAAATTTATACAGCTATGAAAATTACGGTAAAATCTATTTTGTATAAAAAAAAATTCAACTGGCATAAGACTAAATATCCTTTTGTACTTTCCATTAATTAATTAATGAAAAGGGTAGTAAATGGTTTAAATTTTACTGAAACGTAGTAGAAAAAAATATAGATGAACATAAATTTTTATTGAAGCAATTTTTTTTTCACCCTTCATTCAACCCTTAAGTGGATATTATTCAAGTTGCTTCAAAAATGTTGGAAAATTTCGTAATAAATTGATAAATATATTTTTTTTTAACTTAAAATTAAAATTGTTGTCTTTGAAATTTATAAGGATTGGATTGTCTATTACCCCGAGACTCTAAGGTTAGGGGACCTGTTACATTTACATTAATTGTTTTTCAATTGTCGCACAATTACTGGAAATTAAATTTTATGGCTGTTACTCATTTAATGGAAAGCTAACAAAGCATCAGTTGTAGTCTATCCTTTCGGTTACACTCAAAAAAATGTTTTCTCTTATTTAAATTTATAGATCGATTATATAGTAGATTTAATAAAATTTGTATTGAATGCCTTTGTGGAATAAGAAACTATAGTTTCAGATTTCAAGTATTGAGAAATGATAATCTAATCTAAGATAATAGTCAAATATAGAAAACAAATTAATATAAAAAAATCAAGCTTAAGGTTAAATTAACCTGAAAAATTTGAAAAAATTGTCTGATTAAAAAAATTAATTTGATTTATCTGCAATTAATATAATCAAATTGATTATAGTTATAGATTGATCTGAGCATAAATAAGAAACACACCAATAAGTGAAAAAATAACCACAGCTTTATATTCAAAGTGCATAACTAATTTTATCATTTCCATGTTCAAAAATTGAAAAATATTAATTTAAAATGCAAAAACAGTTTAACAATTTATTTTAGTTGTTCATTTTAAGATTTATTTATAATAAATAATTATTATTAAATGTCTAGTCATTTGAAACATAAAAAAAATTCTTAATTCAATAAATTAATCGAAATTTAATATTTTAATATTTTATTATTTCAATTAATTGTCAATTTTTCTATTTTTCATTTAAAAAATAATAATTCAATGGTATACAAAAAGATTATAATCAACAAAAATAAACTTCACAAAATAAATTAAAATTTTTAATTTAATTTAGTGATAAAAATTTAAATATATAATCAATCATTTTCTTCTTTTTTTTTATTAAAATTATGTAATTTATATACCAATGATGAAAATATCATGAAATAATATTGAAAAAACTTGAATTTTCATTTATATATATATATTTTTTTTTTTTGGTTTATTTGCGAAAAATTTATTGAAGTTGAACAAATATTTATAATAAATATTATATCGTTTACCAAACCACAAAATTTTTTTATTCTTTGTAATTAAAATTATAATTTTATAATTGATATTAAATCGATGCAGTAAAAGAGAAAATGTTAAATATTTAAATTATTAATGAAAATTACAAAAAGGTTTCCTGATGTTTTAAAATGGAAATTAAGGTAATGGGAATTACACAAAATATAATTTAGTTGATTCGTTTGAATTTGAATGGAAGGAGACCCGTGATATTTTGTTATCGTTTAATTTATAAACCTCTTAATTTATAGAACGGAATGGGGGAGACCTGATAAATTTGATTTGTTAAATTCATATAGAGATTATTATTTAAATTAATTTTGCTAATTCCGATTGGAACTGTTTTGTCAAACACAACAAAATATGCTCTCCAGAATGGATTCATTTACTAAATAAAAGAGTACTTTTATCAAGTTATCAAGTACTTTTTACGATATATTAGATTTGTTTCTAATTTATATGCTCATGATAAATCTGGAATGCCGTTTATTATTTCGATTTCAGATTTTAACTTTGTAATTAAAGCGACGAATAATATTTTGTCTATTGAAAAATAATTTCAAAAATTAGGAATTACAAAGTTGACGACTAATAAAATTCTTGTTATTCTTCCCGGCAACATTTTAGAATTGAATTTGCTTCTTATTTCAGATTTTAATCAGATTTCAAATTTAAAAAAAAAATCTAATCGATCTACAGACTGTAGACAATCTAATAGACAATCTAATCCTTATAAATTTCAAAAACACTACAGATTTGAATTTCTCAAAACGCCTAATGAGTATGCAATTACTTAATTAAATTTATTCAACTTTTTCAACTAATAAATTATTAAGGAAACTAAATCAAAAATAAAACCTTAAATCTAATAGTATTTCTACTATTTACTAAGAATTAAATAGTAGAAATATAATTAATAAAATTATCATTAAAATTATCATTTATCTATTTAAAATATCATCAACCATTTAACTAATTTTTATTTTTTAAATTCCAAATAGTAAAATTATGAAAATAATCTTTCAAAATTTATGAAACTAATTATACTCGTTCTATGATTTTATTTTTAAGTTTCATTATTAATATTAAATTATATACTTATAATTATTAAAATATGAATAATCTTCTTAAAATTAAATATATAAAAAAAATTAAAAAAATTGAAATTTTATTTTAATTTTTTTACTTGACGAGTTTTATATTTTAAAGAGGATTATAAAGAGAGAATATTATAAAAGTTATCCTTGTGTTATGAAAAATCCTTTTATATATTTTAAAATTTTATGTATAAAATTTATAATAAATATTAAAATTTATCTAAATATAATTAATCATTCCTGGGCATATATCATATACCACAACTAACAACACTTTATTTTAATTAACATTTCATGATAGTTATAATAATTACTCAAATTACTATATCTCACAACTAATATATTTTATCATAGTTTGTATAGTTTGTCATTTAATGATTTAGTATTATGATTATAAATCTTATTATCATGTTCAGCTCCATTACAAAAACTATTATGTTTTTAATATATTTTCAGAATATAAATTTTAGTTAATCAAAATTTAAACATAATAAGTTTTTAATTCATTTCTATTATATACCAATAGCATTTGAAATTTTAATGAAAATATTTTCAATTTTGTTTTCAAAATTTATATTTTTAATATAATTTCATGTCAATATCCATGAATAATAAAAATATAAACATAGATTACATTTCAGAATTATTAGATTTGAAAAAAATTACTAAATTGACCTATAAATATAATAAAATGAATTATTAAGTATTAAATATATTGTAATTATTTTGAAATCAAAACCAAATTTTATTATTATTATAACAATAATTTGTATTAGTATAAGTAATATACAAACTTTCCTTTCTCTTTTGGATAAATTACATTAAGTTTCTTGCATTCAAATTGCAATAAAGTAATTTAATTTAATTAAAAAATTGCATTTTAGAGTTTATTCATAATTATTTTATAAAATGTAACAATTTTTATAATTTAGTTACAGGTTTAATATGTTTGTTGATTTTTATATTTAATAAAAAATATTTTAAAATATTTTGTCGAAACCGAAATACGAAAAAATTTATGATGCATGATGGGTAATTGAAATGATAAATTAATGAAGGTAGAATGTTTATTGAACGACTATTTTGTCATTGTATATTTATATATTGTCATAAAGTACTGGTATACAATTATGAACAATTAAGAAGTATAGAGTTGATCGTAAATTTTTAGAATGAAGGTGAGGACTCAAATACTTCTATTTCAATTCAAATTAAATTAAATATTAGTATAAATGAATAAAATACAAGACCAATAAACTTTTTATCGCAATGAAAGTAAATAGATTCAATCACAAACAATATATAGATATTAAATTTTTAGGTGAATTTTGGATATCTATTTTGATCTGATCATCCTCATAGGTACATTTATATAAATTAAATGGATGTTAATCAACGAAATTGTGTCACAAACAATTTGAAAGTAATTTGAATTACAAATTTGAATTAGAAATTATCCACTCTGTTAAAAATTGCAAATTGTAGTACATTTTAAATTACTTACTTACTTATCCTACTTTAACCCCTCGTGGACCCCTCGCGAGCGTGCGTCTACCACTACTTCAATAAATGATCAATAATTATTTGCATATTCGTTAATTTGATTGCAGTAATTGCTCGTATTGCCGATTGGTTGCTGTCTCGGTGATTAAACTACAATTAAAAACGAAAGACAGTGCAGTATACTGCATTCAATTGACAAATTCAATTGACATTGACAGTATTATGACCCATGTTGAAAATTTGGTTTGCTGTCAACAACACCATTTTTTTGACAGTTTTATTTCATTCTATTGAAATTTTTAAATAAATATTTTTTGGTAAACAAATACAGTAAATATCGTATATCACCACTACGGATGGTAATTCAAATTTTTCTTCTTTTCACTTTATTAACGATTTTCATACAGCAACGAAGTGACATATAGAGAAAAAAATACCCTAATTACACTTAATTGTACTCACTCCATTATCAATCTATCTTTATGTTTAGTCCATAAATTTTTGTTGTTGTTGTTAATCAAACAAGTATTTACATTGTTCCTCTTGAACGCTCATTGAACTCTTTTTTTTTTAACAATTAAATTTAACTTGACTTTAATACATTTTTTTTTACACAAAATTATTTTGGTTTTTTAATTTAATTTAATTTTAAAAGCATAATTTTTTTTTTCACCCAGTATTTTCGGGTCTGTCAATTCGAATAGATTCAAACTAACAATTTCTTAGCAGCTTAATACAAAAAAAAAATTTTAAATCAAGTTAAAAGAAAAAAGTCATTAAAATTTACATCATTAAAATTTACATCTGAATCCATTTTAATGTCCTGTTAAATAGATGTAAAAATATTAAATAAATTCGACCAGTTATCCTTCTCGTATCGTAATAAAACTCGTAAAAAAAAAACTAATTTAAAATTTTATGTGACAAAAAGTAAAATCATTAAGTGTTTTTTTGTTGTTTATGTTTGAAGTTTTGTTTCGATGTGTGTCCTTTAAATTATCCTAGTGACTTTATGTGTGTGTCCTTTTAAGTGATTTTTTCATAATTTTTTTTTTCTCGCTTTGACTGTGACCTTTTTAAAATTTATACTCGAAGTAAAGATGCTATTTAATATGAACTTTTTTTTGTGCTGTAATATCCAAACTGAAAAGTTACCGTACCTACTTGAACCCCTTTTCGAATTCATAAAAGTTTTTGTTTTTTATTAATAAAATTTGTTTGTGTTTTTTTTTATTATTATGAGAAAAAATCACATCAATTTTTATTGATTTTTTTTTTTGTTTTTACTTTTTATCTATAAAAATTGTGGTAAAATCAAAAATTTTGTTTTATTTTTATGCTTTTATGCTTTTATGTTTTGATATTTCTTATTTTTATTTATTTTTATTTTGGTTATGTTGAAAAATGCATTTTACATAAACATAAATTTTATATAATAAAAATATTAGAAATAAATCATGGGTTTGTCAACACATTTTGTCAAATTGCGAGTGCCTAAAAATATGCAAGAAAATTGTTTTATTCCGTATTTTTCTTAATGCTACAGGCAAACAAACAAAATAATTTTATAAATAAAATAAAAATATTATTAAATTATTATTATTTACATATTCCATATTTGTTTTTTGAAATTATTTTAGAATGAAGATGAGAACTCAATGAAGATGAGGACACTTTGCTTAAAAGAAATTTATTGCTTTTTTTAATGATATTCTGCATTGGTTCAGACTATTTTATATTTCATTTTATGATATCTTTAAAGCAAATTGCCTTGTTCCATTTTAGGATAAGTAGAAACAAATTTTTTGAATCAAAAATTATAAGATATATTAGCAAATTTACGAAAAGTGATTATCTTTCACATAACAGATGAATTTTTATGATTTACGAAATTGATAAACTCAGTAAAATATCTAGTTGGCAAATCACAAATATACGAATATAAAATAAATCAAAATTGCAATTAACTTTTGCACAATTCCAATATATTTTTATTTACCTTATACCTTTACTTGCATATGGTTAAATTCTCACATAAAATTTTATTGTTCAAAATTTATTTATAAAAATATTTTTTACCTATTGATTTTATAGTAATACACAATTTATTTGGTACATGTGCAACGAATTTAACTTGCAATCATTTTAAAAGTCATTCTTTAAAGTTCCATTTAAAGTTTTTCCATTTACTTTAGATTACAGAAAATATTTATTAAATTGATAAAATATTTCCAGGTTACAATTTACAGAAATCTAATTCAAATCCAATTAAAATTGAATCAAGTAACTAAAATAATATATGTAATGCTGTCTCAGCAGAGTGATGGTGGCATAGTGTGCGGTGTATGAGTTCGTAAGTTGAATTCCCGGCTGAGGCATCGATGTTGTTCTATGTTGACCTTTAAATTATTACTGCAGTAATAAGACTGGGCAAAATGCTATAGGGTTCGAGTCGAATTGACTCGCTATCACTACAAAGCCATTAGCTAATTAGCTTGTTGTAATAAATAGTGTCTCCGCTACAGGAACAATTTAAAGTTTGAAATTCATATAAAATCAGTCCCCAATTGCAATAGAATATAAGGCAAGAATGGAATAACGTTGTTCTGTGTTCTTCATTTTCTGTGGCAAGTGTTCTGTGGTTCTGTGGCGTTGTTCTTCATGTTCTGTGGCAAGATATCGGGCAGTTGAGCAAGATATCGGGCAGTTGACTACTGTGGCACAGAAGTAATAATTTTATTTTAATAAAGACAAACGCGCCTTCAAAACGTAAATACGAATTATACTTAATAAAAATGTTATTAAATGTCTATTTTCTAAATTCCCTCGCAAATAATTATTTAATATTTTAATTATGATACAAGATAAATTTGGTTTTCCTACAATTCCTTCAAGACTTAATTATAAAACAACTTGAATTGTCGTCGTCAATTTAATTTGAAACTTTATTTACTATGAAAAAGGAAAAGTTCAAAACATAAAAAATTCAAATAGTTTTAAAAAACCGATAAAACTTTTAACTCTTTTAAATGAATTAGAAAAAAAAGGAAACATGTTGTGCGTTTTTTTTTAATAGTTTTTGAACCCACATCCTTAATGTTTCTGGTATATTATATAAAAGGATAAAATGTTTTTTTTTTGCTTTTTTGTTGTTATGTGTAATTTTTGGAAAACAAAACATTTAATTATACACATAAGGGTAGTTTTATATTTTCGGTAATGGTATATAATAATATCTAAATTTAGTTGTAAAGTTCTAATCGTGCAGAAAATTTAAGAAGATTGTAAATAAAATTTTATACAAAGATATAATTTTAATCTAACTAAAAGATGGAAAATTTGTCAATAAAATTTGATTATAATTTTAATATTAATTGCAATAATATTTATATATATGTAGTAACAGATCTTCATGTTCTGTGACTTACTAATTATGTAAACTATGGACCTTCTTCTTCTTTGACTCAATATTCTAATGTGGGCCCTAGGGCTACCTGCTTCAAAACATTTAAATAATAGCTCCAAGAAATTATATTTGTATAAATCTAAATGTTTCATTATACTTTACATTATTAATTTTCATTTCATTTATGATTATTACTTTACTAATGGTAATCACATTAAACGTGGATTAAACGTTTAGAGTGGCATCCCAGTTTCAGACAGAGATGTTATATATATCATTAATATTAATTAGTGCATCACAGCAATGGCATTTACATTTCTCAATTGTATTCTTTCTAAAAATATTTATGTACAAAAATTTATACATGAAAATTCAAACATGAAATGGATTAGTGGCAAATTTTAGATCCACCGGTGTCTAGCTTAAAGCACAATTAACATTCCTTCTAGCAAGTACATTGCTTAGCACTAAATGTAAATAATTTTCCAAGAAAAATACTAATCACCTAGTTTTAAAACGATTTTGTCAATTATAAATACCAAATGGCAAGTAAATTTTTTCGTTCATGTTTATATCAAAAGAATTTTAAATCCTTTGTCTCTGCCAGCAAGACAAAGAAACAATCCTTGTCTCTGCCAGTAATTAAACAATTCTATACTATCAATTAACACATTGATTAAAATTTTTTTTATTATTTTTTAGTTTTTAATTATATCCGTAACGTTACCATCACAATCAAATTAATTACCTAATGTAATTTTTTTTTTAAATGTTTTGTCAATCTTTGACATGACAAAATTTTTCTTTATATAATACGAAAATTAATCAACTAATTCTATTTTTCTATATTCTATTATACTGTTAATAGATAATAATTTTACGAAAAACATTTTATCCCTCATCGTTCTTGTGAAAAACGAAAATTACTTATCTATATATAAAATGTTCCCAAATGGAAAACCACCTTCGCACGAATTTTCTAATGTTTTTATTCCTCTATATATTCAATGACGGTGGTACTTAACTCAATTTATCAAACTGAAGGCACACAAATACAAAAATATTTTCAACCTTTTTCGACTAATTTGAAATAATTTTTTTTTGTTTTGTTTTTTCAGTTGTTTATAGGAGCAAAAAAGAAAATTGTTTAAACGATAAAAATAAGAAAAATAATATTTAAAAAAAAATATACCAATTTTCTTTTTTATGTATGTAAAAAAAACAAAATTTCCGATATTATTAAATTGAATAATAAGAAAAACAGAAGAAAAAAAAAATCCATTAAACTTTCAGAAAATAACTAAAAATATTTTTTGGTAAAAAGTTCATAAATAACGTAAGATTTTTCGTTTTACTACCCAACGGGAAATGGTAGGCTTCCCCCATGAACGGTGGGGGCATGAACACTAGTTTTCCTCATTGTTTCCTTTTTTCATATTGGGGTTCGCAAAAGTAAGCAAAAGCTTCGTATTTTTCTTCGTACCCTGAATTGGAATATATTATATATGCCTTCCAAATCAACAATACAGAAGCGTTTCTCAGGAAGGCGCTATCCTTTATCCTTTCCACTTCCACTTCCAATTTTTTCTATTGCTTTTGGATCGCCAGGAAGTCCTTCTCAATTTTCTCGTTGGGTACCTGGGTGCGTTTACTGGCACAAATAATGAATGTCGTTGTCGTTGTTGTTGTCACTGTCGTCAATGTCGTAGATAATTACTGTCAAGATAATTACTACCTGTAATAAACAAAAAATTATAAATTCGAATCGATTTTATCAAATTTGAAAACACATATTAATTGACAAACACCAGACAGACCCCTACACGCTACACTCTACTCTACTATTGCAGTCAGAAATTTTAAACACTGAAATGGCCATATTTGGTGTCACTCGGACGCGGCGCGGCGTATGCCGATTTTGGTCGAACTGAACGCCAAAGTATTGAAAATTTTTTACTTTATTTTTTGTAACTTTCTATCTGTCGCTGAGTGCAACCACTAACGTTTGCGGCTACAAAAAAAATTAATTCTAGTTAGAAATTTACACACAAAATATGGTAGGGAAAAAGTACAAAATTCGTGACAATCAGAATAATTAATGACACAATTTGTGAGGAAATTTACGTGGAATTCCAAGGTCATATGTAGCAAATTCATAATCTAATTTGTCATATTTTAATTACTACAACAATAATATTAAGAGAATTAGGATATCTAATAGGATATATCATCAACAGATGACGTACATACTAAGCTTTCCATAAAAACATAATTTAGTATTACATATTTTGAGTTCGTTTTAATTGAGAATATGTAGACAGATGTCAAACTATAATCAGTTACGTAATTTTATTGGATCATATATGGAAAATGGCAAAATTTACAACCGACATTAGATATCCCTAGAAATATATACTAAACGGTGTAGACAGACAGACTGGGATACCAAATTAACCGGACCCCGAAAATTATATTTTTAAAATTATATACGAATTCAGAATAATCTGAACTATAAAAGCAATTTATGTACATAATTTTTGGAATACCCACATTCACATTAATTTAATATTGTTCCAATAATATTATTTTCCGTTGATATACAATCATTTTTTATAGGTATAATAATGTATATACATTTTCTATTCTAATTTCTAATATATTTTCATATGTCAATTTCATCCGTCGACAACATTCCGCTAATAAAAACTTAAAGAACATGAAGCGAATAATCAAAATTTTTATATAAATGAAACTTTATATAATTTATAGCTTTAAAATTTATTCTTTTGGTTTTATTTTTCATCCTTTCTTTCATCGTAATTTTTGTTATTTTAGTTTTTTTCTTTCCATCAATCAGTCAAAAATAATTTTTCTCATCCACATGTTATTTTTCATTTAATGGTTTTCCAAAGTTTTTCTCTTATAAACTTGTTTTATTTCATCTCCGGTAATAAAAACAAAAAATAAAGTTTTTCCATAATTTCTTGTTGTTCTTTCTATATAACAAAAAAAAAACATCTTCTACACGTTTAAGGAAAGAAAATGAATATAAAGGAAAAAAAAAACTTTAAGCTTTAACTCAGCAATTTAACAGGAGCACAGAATATTAAACAAGTAAAAATTAAGACTATTAAAGGACAACATTTTGTTTGTATAGTTGGAAAATTACCCAAATAAAAAACCAACAATTTTAAATAAAACAAAAACTTTTAAATTATATTTGTTATAAATAATTGTATGGGGTCCTTGTAAAAGTTTATATATGGAACTGAAATTTAACATAAATTTCATAATTAACTCTTAAATTACTATGTTGTACTGAGTGACTATAAATAATGAGGTCTGCATGGTTAGAATAATTAGAATTTCAATTTGAAATACTGATAATTGAAAACATAGATTCTTACTTACTTATTAATTACAATATGGCAATATGTCATTATCCCTTAGTATGGTAAAATATGTTTAATTAAAACAGTTGGCAATGTTGTTAGGCCTCCTCTGCTTCTTGATAAGACTATTGACTTATCTGAAAGCTTTTTCTGGATAAAAGAAAAGGAACTGTTCGAAACTTACACGCGATTACTCTCTATATTACATGTCATTTATATTTCCTCATATATGAACGAAGTTGTTCACTTTTTTGTTCCACTTGTCACTTGTCCAGTATAACATTAATTTAGTCAAATTACTTCTTCTTCTCTTGGCTCATTAGTCTCATGTGTGACTATGGGACTACGTCTATCTCTTAGAAGATTCTCGGACATTATGTCGCAATTAAAAAAGCTATTAAAAATTTTTTGTCATATGGAAACTTACAACAGATTTGCTTTTAATAGCTACTAAATAAATCGCAAACACTCTTTTTCTCAATCTTACAATTACATTTCTCTAGTATAGATTGCATTACATGTGTTGTAGACGCGAAAACTCTTTCTCCATCTTATAATTACATTACTCTATTACTTCTTGTAGGTTGTATGTGCTCATTTCAAGCTGCGATTCAATTCAAAAATATGTCTAAGCTGGTAGTCAAATTAACGACTTCATGCAGTGCAGATATATTGATCCTCCTTTTCCTTTATAGCCTGAAACTAAAATATGAAAATTATTATCTCAAATCTATTCAATCATTGGAAAACTAAAATGAAAATAGCAAATTGTTATTATAGAATAGATACACATACTTTTACTTTGTCAATTTGTTAATACAAAACAAATTCTCCTTTTGTACTCCTTTTTTTTATTATTATTATACTCAAAGGAAAAGAAAGTAAACAATTTTCATTGATAAGGACTATTTTTTTTTTGTGTGTACATGGTACAGGACTTTTTAATGACTATAGTGTAATTTCTTGAAATTTATCTTGTTGATGTTACAAATTTCTATTTTTCTGTTAATAAAAAAGTTGACAATTCTTTTTTTGTATTTTGTTGTGAAAAAGGATTAAATGCAAACATGAAAATTTTTTAGACAATAATTTTTTTGTTTTCATGTTTTGGTATATAACAATGTTTTAAGGATGAACCTATTTTTCTATATTGTTGTAGTTCGGGTAAATATATAGTTTGTTAAGATTCTTCTTATACATTCTAGGAAAATTGAAAAGAAAATTTTTTATACTTATTTTTTAAGTAAATGTTTACTAAGAGTAAAAGTTTTTTGTTGTGTTTTTCTTCTTTTTTTTTATGTTTCTTTTATGGGTGGCAGAAAAAAAAAATTTTTTTGTAACAAAATTAAAGTTTGATATAATTTTCCTTTTTTTTTGTGTGTGTGTGATAAAATTTGATTTGAATTTAGGATTTTCCAAAAGGAAAAAATTAAAACTTTTTAAATTTAATAGAAAAAAATAATAAAATTTTACCTAAATTTCTTTTTTCTTGATCAAATCCTGGCGGAACAGAAAAAAAACTACCTTTTTTTCTGGGGATATTAACACAATATAGAAATTTCTACATTTTTTTTTTTTGCTCTTAAGAAATTATAGAGTAAATTTATTCCAAGGATATCGAATATGTTCATTAGTATAATTTTTATGGTAAAATGTTTACACTTTAAAATGTCGGTAAATCCTGTAAGAGTAAGAGGTCTAGGAAGAAGAAGAAATTTACACTTTATTACATTTAATTTTCTTAATGTTTCACAATTTATTTATATATACCAAAAAAAGGAAAATTTCCCTGCAGCTTAACTAGAGTAGTGCATTTAGTTTCTCGAAATCATATCAAATTTTTTACTTTATATGCAGCTTACCAATGATATACCTTCTTACAATTATAAATTTAATTTTAAATATTAGATCAAGATCAAACTTATGTTTTAAGAATTGAGGGACTCTCTCTATGTGGCAGAACATTGTGTAACGCGCCTCTAGTGGTAGAAATTTGTATAAGAACTTGTAGTGAAAAGTCATGAAAGAAACTTGAATTACAGAAATTTCAATATTCGATTCTGTGTGTCTCTTATATCAAAGGATGATCATTCATTTATACTGAACAAACCGCATCTATTGAATAACGCCTTCAACTAAATAGCGCCAACTACTGGATGAAATTTCGAAATATTACACAACACAAAAACTGACAAGGAACAAACAAATTGAATGGCCACAAAATCTAAATTTTTTATTTTTTGAATCCTAATAAGAAACTATTTAAATTAATGTTTTTTTTTATACAGAAAATTTTCTTAATTTTCCGTCCAGCCTAATTAACATTTTTTTGTTTTTTGTTTTTTGTTTTTTGTTCTTTCGATGTTCTTTCGCGCCATCATCCTAACAGCGTGTTTTTTGAGTTTTTTTTTGTTGTAAAAGGTCTTTAAATATTCCTTTTTATCATACAAATTAAAATTATACGATGATGGCGAAAGAACACCATCGTATGTAATTATAAATGCCAAAAAGGAAGATTTTCTTGTCCTTTTCAAGTGCCAAAAATATTCAAAAAAAATATTTCCCTTAACATAATTTTTTTTCTTTCTATTTTTTCTGTTATTTAAATTATTCTTTCCTTTTTTTATATTTATACAATATTTTCCTTATCCTTAATTTCTTTGAATTTAATTTATATTATATATAAGAGTATAAAATTTTGGTGATCCATAATTTCCATGAAAATTAACTTATACTAAGGATATTTGCCATGAAATTTTTTAAATATTCATTTTACTTCTTTATTCTAGTTTTTTAATTTTTTTTGTGTGTTAAGTTTTTTGTCATCGAAATTAACAAAACATAAAAAGAAAAAAACCAAACGACAAATTAAAAACAATTTTCTTTTTTTTTTTTTTAAATAATTTGAAGAAAGTTTTCTTTATGTATTACATTATTAATTTAATTGACCTTTTGAAATATTGACCTTTTTTTTTTACTTTTAAATATAAATTTAAAATTTTCTTGTTTGTAATAAAGGAAAAAGGAATTTAAATAAAATTTTGACCTTTTTTCAAATATCAGAAATAAATTTAACATTATTATTATCACTATTACTTTTGTAGTGATAATAATAATTATATATGATCCAATAATATGGGCACTAGTCTTTTTAGACACTAGCCTTTAGTTCATTATAATTTTCCTTAAAATGGAAAGAAAATCCTTAAAATAGAAATAAAACTAAGGCCTAAATACTTTTAGTGTAATGACCTAAAGACCGAAATTTTGTACGGGCTGTGGAGCCCAAAACTTTTTACCTGATATTTTGAGCTCTAGTTCAATTACTACTGTGCCTGTGATATTTAAATTCATTTCTCAATTTTCGACTTTAGTTGATAATCAACTTCAAAGCCAAATTTGTAAAGAATTTCGTTGTGCTTTTTAATAGAATTTTGTTCATTTTTTTTTTGTTCCTCTTAGTTCATTTGGACGTTAATTAGTAGAGCCAACCAAAATTCTATGCAATTCAAAATTTAATATTTATAATACCAAAAAAAAAAACTTTTCTCAGAAAAAACAGTTTCCCTAAATTTTAATTATTAAATGTCCATACAAGGAAAATATTTCCCTCCAGAAATATTTAAAATTAATAAGATGGAAAACAAATTTTTTTATTTTTTACTTAAAATTAAATATAAATTATATATTTTTTTTAACTGGGTAAACATTCATTTTCCTGTTTGAAATTATTTTCCTTAAAGATTGAAATTATTTTCCTTTTTGTATAAATCTCCAGACGATTAAAAAAGTTTATATTTTTTTCCGCCAGTTTGTTTTATAAAAAACTTGGTTCCTTTTCATTTTACTTTTTTTTTTTTGTGAAAGGATTTTATTGAAATTTTCTTTAGACCACTAAGGAATTTATATCTTGTCATAATAATTTCGTTATTTATAGAATTTATAAGCAAAAATTTTGATTTCTTTACAATAAAACGCATACAATTTTTTAAAGTAAAAAAAAAAGAAAATTGTTTTTCTTTTAATATGATTTTTATTTGAAAATAATTTTATTTCTTCTTTTATAAATAATAAATAAATAATCATTTTCTTATGATGTTAGAAAAGAAAATTTGCAAAAATTAATTTTTTTTCAAAGTTAGATGCGTCCAACAATTCTTGTTTTTTTTCTTGAAGAAAATTTTGATTATTTCGAAAAGAAAATTTGTTTGTTATTTTTTTGATTTTTTATTTTCACATGAATTTTCTTTTTAAAGCAGGCACACACATTAAACATAACAAATTTTTCCGTTTATTTTCAAAAAATTTATGTATAAAAAAATAGTATAATTAAATTTCAAATACCAAAGGATTTTCCGAAAGCTTGTAAATTAATTGTATTGTAAATTTTTTTTGTATTTTTCAATAAAGAAAATTTTAACGAAATATAAAAAAAATTATGGTGAAATTTTTCAATTTTATGAAAACGAGAAATTCTGTAAGAACGGAGTACTTTTCGAGTGATATTCTCGGTTTAAAGTATCAGGTTTGTTTCTATTATTATAATTATAATTATTTAAAAAAAAATCATTTTGTTTTTTTAATGATGATGATGATGATGATGATAGTGATAGTGGTGGTGGTCGTCGTCTTAGTAATGAATGAGAACTTATACCCAAATTTGTTGTATAACTGAAATGAAAAAATTAAAATTTAAGTAAAAAAATAAAAATTATTGTACAATTAAATTCATTAATGAAATTTAAAACTAAAATTATATATTACAACAAAATTTTATACCATATTTTTAGGAATTATTACGATAATTTAAACAACATATAGCATATCTTTAGGAGCATTAATATATATGAATATGATTATTAAAAGTTCTTTTAAACTTGGTTAGGTTGAAAGCAAAATAAAAATACTTTTATTTATATAAAAGAAGATTAAAAATTAATTAATTTTAATTATAACGTTTTTTCACTTAGGGAAATTTTTTAATAAAATTTTCAAAGAAATTTCTTAAAAATGTTTTCTTCTCTTTTATTTTAAAAATTGAAAATTTAATTTTTTTTATTTTTTTAATCATTTAAAGGTATTTATTGCACCTGACAGTACAACTGAACCAAAATCAATTAATTCATCAGAAACAATATCAACATCAACATCAGGAACAAAATCTAATACAACACAAATTATTAATACTAATACAACAATTCTACCAAATAATATTGATAATAATAGTGATAATAATAAAAGTGATAAAAGAAAATCATCATCATCATCATCACAATTAATTGGTCATAATATTTTATTATCACCATCAGGAACAGAAATAACATCATCAACATCATCAAATTATGATAGTAATCGAAAATTACAAAAACATTCCATGCAGCAGCAAGTTGATTCTGGTTCTGGTGGTGATGGTGTTGGCAGTATTACAAATGGTGGAAATTCTAGTGGAATATTACCCTCAGGCATAGTCATAAATAATCAATTAAATGGTAATATTAATGGTTCCAGTGATAATAATCTTAATAGTAATAATATTCATACAAATAATAATAATAATAGTAGTAATACTGCCACTACAAATCAAATAAATAATTCCAATATAAATAATAATATTAATAATAATAATAATAATTTAAATGGTATATCTGTTAGTAATAATAGTAATAATGATCAAATACCAAATTTATATTATCATAATAATGAAAATTATTATTCTGGTTATGATTCAATTGATGGTATTAATAATGGTAGACGACCACCAGAAGGTAAAGATAATGAAGAATTTTTATTAAATGATAAATATAATGAAATTGATAATAATATTGGAAGAAATTCAACAACAATTGGTGGTAAAATGTTAGTAAATAATAAAATAATAAATAATAAAAATATGATGGGAAATAATGGTAGTAGTAATGGTGATAGATCAACATCAGAATATTTTCAAACAACTAAAGAAAATGGTAAAATTAATGTACAAGTGACTGTATTAGTTGGTAAGTTTTATTTAATATTTTTACTTATTATTAGTAATTTTATAATTTTGGTGTTGAATGACGGACAACGACTTTTATATATAATTTAGAGACGAATAAGTAATCAAACTTTATAGAAATGTGAAATTTAATATCGAAATAAAATGCAAAACGATTTGAAAAGTTAAAAATTGATTAACTTTTAAGTGTGATAAATGCTGTTTTTGGAATTCCAAGGAAAAATATTGATTTTCTATTTCAATTACTTTCAATTTGAAGCATTTGAATTCAAGGCATTCAATTTTTTATATTTCAATTTTTTATATTTAAATTAATTTCTCACCATTTTGGACTTGGAATGGTCATTCTAACCGGGTAATGACTATATGTACTATATTCTAACTAGTCATTACCCGGGCTTCGCCCGATAATTGAAAGCATATTTAATCAGCCTGATAACATGTGCAAATGTCAAGTCGCTATTGTTCAGTTTTTGAGAGAAGTTTTTGTGACAGACAGACAGTAACATGTTTTTTCTATTTTATTATATAAGAATAATTTTTTGTCAAATTACGTTTGAAATTTCGTTTTTTTAAGAGCATTGTCAAGACTTTAATAACATAATACAAATTATGTAATTTTAAAAATTATTACAGTATTAATATTCATCATGTGAGAAGCAAAATGTTGTAAGTGTTACTTTTTTACATCCATTTTGAAAATAATGATACTACAAGGAAATAGAAAATTTAAAACTGTAATCCACTAAAAATTATATTGATCCACCAATAATATCTTTTAAGCTTACAAAATTACAGTATGTTGAATTTATGTAAAAATGAAATTTAAAACAAATTTTACTTCCGAGCACAACGTTTTCCTATTATACACCATTTTGCTTCTCATACGACAGAATTTTAAATTAAAATTTTGTATGCTTATTTTTAATAATTATTTGTTTTCTTTTACTTTTTTCCCCTTCCATATTTTCCACTTCTCTATTTTTAAATTTAAATTTTCTGTATACTTGAAAACTTTTCTTTTAATTTTAAAAATTTTCAATACTAATTACTAAAAAAAGACACCCATAATTTAGATAATGCATTATCAACAACATCATCAACTACAAATACAATTCCATCAGCAACAACAACATCATCATCATCATCATCATCAACAGCAGCAACAACATTAGCAAATTTGAAAAAACAACGTTCACAATCACGTACAAATATATTAAATTGTGAAAATGGTTCTATAAATACGACAACACCATCACCAATCTTATCAAAACAAAATTCATTTAATTTTACAACAAATGAACTAGCAACATTAAATCACCAACAACAACAGCAACAACATCAACAGCTTTTAAATGGCAGTTTAATTGATCATAATAATATTATTGGTTATATTGGTGGTGATTATGATAATTCAATAACATCACAACAATTATTACTTAATGGTAGTAATGGTGGTATTAGCAATAATAGTAATAATGTTGGTGTTGGTAATAATCAAAATATTGAAATGAAAATAACAGAACAACAACAACAAGGAACAACATCAGGACAATCATCAACAACACCAATTACTAAATATAGTGGTGTAACTGGTGATGTTGTTAGTGATAGTACTAGTTCGAAAAAATGTTGTTTACTTATGTAGGTATTAACCTTTTCCATTATTATTTATATTATATTAATTTGTTTATCAGTTATATATATTATTTTTCATATGTGTTATTTTTTAGATAAATGTTCAATTAATTCAAAAAAATAATTATTAATTTAAATAATAATTAAATTTTTTGATATATAAATGAAATTAATTTTTTTTTTTTTGGTATGTAAAATTGTTGCGTGGAAAAGGTTAAAAAAAAACTAAAAACTAAATTTTTTTCTTAATTATTAATTATTAAAATATTTAAATTAAATTTCTGTTTTTTTCTTTTCTTTGCAAAAAAAATAAAAATATATTTTGAAATCAATTTTAAAATTAATTAAAAATTAAATAATATTAACAAATTATTAAAATTAAAATTTACGGCTGTGTCAGTTTCAAAAACAACAACTATAAATTAAAAATTGAAATTATACTTAAATAAAATTCAATTACTGAATAAATTTATAATATTAAAAAAAAGCCTTAAAATAGAAAGTAAAAATAAAACACGTTTTTTTAGTATAAATTTAATAAATTTAAATTATAAAAATTTCAAAAAAAAAAAATATATATTAGATAGAAATAATTGAAATTAGAAATATTATTTTTTTTTCGTTTAAATTAATGATTTTTATATTATATGATCCTTTTTCACGAGCCTTGAAAGACTTTTACCAACGTGTTTCATGATTTTGACATCTTTTTGAATCTAGAACTAACTTCTAGTTGACACGAAAAGTGACACTAAAAGTCCACTACTTTTGACACTAAGTCTTTTGAAAACTTGAAAAATTACAAATTTTCAGAACTGAGTATTAATTTCTGGGTTGTCAACTTTGTCAACTTTTAATGTCAAATAGATTGTCAAAATGACGAAAGAGGCTTGAAAAAAAAAAAGTTCATGAAAAAAGGATCTAACAATAAACTTAAAAAATTAAATTCAAAAATATATAAACAAAAATTATGAAAAATTTAATAAATGATTAAAAAAAATTTTCAACTTTGAAATTCAAATTAGAATGTAAATTATTTCATAATTGAGTAAATGTACATAATTTTTTGAATAATATTAATAACTTTTTTTTACCCCCAATATGGTTTTCTTTATCGTATTCATTCAATATAATTATAATTGATATATTTCAATTTACGACCAATTTGCCATAAAAATTAATTATTTACTTAATAAATTTGGGATAAAAAATAAATAAATTGTATTTAAAAAATTCAATTTAGAAAATGACTTTTAATTGTAAAATTATATATACATGAAATTTTTTTTTTAGAAATTAAGATTCTCCAATAAAATGAACTTTAATTCATAATATCGTAAAAAAGAAATTATAATATCGTAAATAATATTAAATCTGTAAATATCAGAGAAGAAAAATGAGACATAATAAATTATGATAATTTTGTATGTATTTGCCAGCATATTTTAAGTGCTTAAGATTTAAAGTTACTAAATTAAATTTATTTCAAATGTCAGGATATTTTTGTTGTTTATATAATAACACTTTAATTATAATATTTTTTTTGTGAAATTGTGAAATATTTAATAATTTGTCGATAAATTTTGTAGACAAAATATAATTTAATTAGAATCAATTATATAAAATTAATTATTATTTCATCGTTCTGACTAATAAATTGTCAGTTTTCATATGTCTCAAAGAAAAAGGATCTAAAATAAAATAATTTGAAAATTATTTATATAATATTGTAACTTTAATACCAAAAAAATTACGATATTTTTACGAAATTAATTGATCACTAAAGGTTGGTAAATTCTGCAACAATTTGACAATTTACCAATTTATCGAATAAAATGTAAAATCATGTAGTTTTTGAAATCATATAAATATTGATTTTTTTTACGATATTTAAATAATTCTTTTATGATATTTAAATAATTATTTACGATATTATAATTTATCATTTAATTTTGATTTAATTAAAATTTTAATTATTAATCAAACAACAAAAATTATATAATATAACGCCATTTAAAATACTTTTTTTAATTTATATATTTAATTTTTGATATTTAGTAATAAAATAAATACATCACAAAAATAATATTGTCATTTTATAAAAGAATTTATCAAATATTTGTTTATTATTTCGTAAAAACAAAAAATTATATACAAAAATTAATTCACAAAACTTTAATAATTCCATTTATTTTTATATAAAAATTGATCTTAAAAAAATTATAATAATTAAAATTCTGTGGAAAATTGCCAAAACATGATAAGTGCAGTTTTTGAAAAATTGTACAAATTTTATAAAATTGTACAATTTTTATGTTCAAAATTAATTATGTGACGAAAATATTACCAAAAAAACATAAAAAACTTATTCTAGTTCCAATACTTGATATTTTACAAACGTTTTATTATTGAAAGTCTTTCTCAAACTTTTTTAATTTGCTCTGCTGAAAAATTCAAATTTTGTAGATATCATGTTTTGGCAATTTTCCACAAAATTGATCTATAAATAAGTATTAAAGAAAATGTATTTAATTAATTAATAATAATAAAAACAAATTATTTCACATCACAAAAATTAAAATTTTTCAATAAATATAATCAAAATATATTCGATTTTCGAGAAATTAGTCAAATTTCGAAAATAAAATAAAATCAACTTTTAAAATAATATTCGAAAATAATATTAAATTTTTATCTTCGAAAATGTTACAAATCAATTTAAATTTTTTCAGAAATATGAGAAAAAAAAAAATTCCGAAAATTATTATCGAATAGCGATTTTTTTTCGAAAATTTCGAAATAAAAATTGATATTCAAAAGTAATTTTATTTTTATTTTCGAAAATATTAGAAATCAATTTACAAATTTTATATAAATAAAAACAGTTTTCCGCAAATTAGTCACAACAAAAATTCAATAATAGATTTTCGCAACAAAAATTTTGAAAAAATTTCGATATTCAAAAATTTTTTTTCGATTTTCGAAAAAGTGTATAAATCAATTTATAAGAAGAAAATAAACCATCACAACATAATATAGTCATTAAAAGAAAAGTTATTATAAATATACTCTTTGTCCGATTTAGAAACTATTATAGCTAGAAATATTGAAAAACATATAATAGGTATATACATACTAATTTTATTTCAAAAATTATGCTAGACGTGACCAAGCGCAATATATCAAAAAAAAGGTAAATATTTTAACTTCAGCTACCAAATTTTGAGCATATTTAAATTGTAGTTACTTATACATAATGTATATATCTTTATATATTTTCTCAAAACTCTATCAGAATTTTAATCATTTAAATTGTTTTCACACTCTTCTAAACTGAACGTCAAACTTTAATATTTAATTTTGGTTGAGGTGCAATAAGACCTAACGAAATAAGGTCTAATAGGCCTTATTTCTCATTCGGATGGAAAATAAAGCCTAATTTAAAAAAATTTCATTGCTTGGGTAAAATTAAGCCTACACTCGCATTTCGCTTTCGAATGGGAACTAAAACCTGTTAGACGCCTTATTTCATTACGTGTTATTGCATCCCACCTTAATTTTATCTAATAGTATTTAAAAAATAATTAATACATAATTAAATTTTCCAATTAAATAAATATAAAATTATAAATATTTAATTATATTTTAGTTAGTATTTTCAATTCAAAATAATATTTAAACTCCCCAAAAAATAAATTAACACTCAAAAATATACTTAATCAATAAAAATATTAAATTTTAATAATAATAATAATAATGTAAATAAATAAATAAATAAACTTTAAATTATGTAAAATAAAAATAAAAATTATAATTAATAAAATTAAAGAAAATTGCCTTTTTTGTTAAATAAAAATCAAAACGAAAAACAAACAAAATAAATAAAATAATATTAATTAATTTATATCAAATAAAACACAAATTTATAATTACATATAATAATTAAATTAAAATTTTAATTAAAATAAAAAAATTCTAATGTTAATTAGGTAAAAAAAATTTAATTATATAAATTATAGAAAAATTATCATTAAAAAAATTGAAATATTCAAAACAGTACACAAAAAATGAAATATATAAAAATTCAAATATCAAATTAAAACTTTTAATAGAAATTTATATATACATAATAAAAAAAAATTGTTAAAATAAATTTATGTAAATTATTATTTCAAATAAAAAATTTAAATTTAATGTTGACTTTTTTTTTTTCAAATTTACTGGAAAATTTAACACAGAAAATTTACATTGACTTTTATAGGGCAAAACTTTACGTTTGTCCTTTAATGGAAACAAAATATTATAATTGGTGATGAGATATATCTAATAAAGTAATAAATTACATTTTCCTTTGATGTCAAAGTGAAAAAAAGTGGCTCCCAGCACCTGAACGGCCAATAAGAGAATTAGATGTTCTAGATTATTTATGATTAGAAACATTTGGATTATTAAGAAACTCTTACAACAATAATCCAATGGTTAATGCATTGATAGATTGGACCTTAAATATTAAATACCACACTAACTCAAAATCATTTAAGAAATTAAACTTATAAAATTTGCCTTATATGACAAGACAATTTCGATAATAAGTAGGTATACTACCACTACGCCACAATGAATTCTAAATTAGCCCCAGAGTGTAAATTTAAAAAGTCCTTAAGAACTCTGATTTCTATACTTTGATAGCTATTAACAATTTAAGTCCATGTTTACTGCATTAATTTTAAATTTCAAAAAAGTTTTTTTGTGAAAAAAATTAAAAATAAAATGATTAAAATGAAAGAAAATAGAAAATGAATATACAAAAAAATTTACACTGATTGTTAAAATTTGAGTGAAAAAATCAAAAAGCATGAAAAAATATTTATTATATAAAAACTGGAACAAAAATCTAAATATAAATGAACATCAATAAATTATCAGATGGTAAAATAAATATGCTAATATTTCAATTTAAAACCAATGTAAAAAAAGCTGATTGTATATTTTATTATTCATTTTTGATATTTTCAATTTCAATAATATTAAATAGTTTTCCACTGATTGGATTAATAAAATTGGGAATATTAAGTGGATTCAACGAAAATTGTTCTTGCTATTAAATATTACACAGTGAGATCAGAGCAATGTTGTTAGTATGTTGAGGGTGGAGCGCTTATAATTACATTATGATATTTGTGGGTTACAGAGTCAATTGGTTTCCGGTCTGATAAATGTATACCAATAAAAAATTTAAAAAAAAAATCATTTCATTAAGAACTTCTAACTTCAATAATTATCAATTAATGTTGAATTTTCAGAATTTAGCATAACTTTAATTATAATTTAAGTATATGTATTGTAGTTCTTACACTGCATTAATATAAATATAATAAAGACCAACTCTGGATTATTACATCGATCAATTGAATTATTTATAATATTTATTTAGCATATACTACTTAGTTTTAATTATGTTATAGTGCAAAATTTACGAATTTTCGACGTTATATACCATAAATACATATAATAAAGGCGAATTCTGGAGTATATATCATAAATTTTAATTAATTACAAATTATTACAATTTAGCATGAAAACTACTAATAGGAATAGGACAATCAGTATAAGGCGAATTTTAGATACACATAACACAAATATGAAATATATAATGAGAAGGTAATTTATGTATTAACAGAAGGCGAATTTTGATAAATATAGAATAAATTTAATTAATTTATATATGTAGACCATAATGATAAGGGCGAATTTTACAATTACATAATTATTTAGTCTAATTGCCAAAGAAGAATATCAAGTACATATAAAATATCTCTTTATGGTATGGTTACAATAATTATTTCATTCTGTCCAGAATTATAGGTACTGTGGCCTTATGCCATCATGGCCTTATGCCCATTTGAAATGTTCTTAAAGCCATTTTTGTCACTTTTATGAACATGGCCTTAAGACCACTTAAAATGGGCATAAAGCCATGATGGCGTTATGACAGATAGCTTTATAACTCGGCACCGAATTATAATATTAAAAAAAATATTAATAAGAAATTCTATAACCAATAATTATCATAAATATAATTTACACCTTGTATAAAAATTAATATTATTATTTTTTAAAAAAAATTATATTACCTTTCTTTTTGATTTCTGCTATTATATTTTTGTTCTCTTTTAAAATTTTCAATAATTTTCTCCAATTGATTGCGTACATTATGAATTTCTCTTTGTTTAATTTTTAATTTATCACAATTTTCTTTTAAATTATATTTAAATTTAACTAAATTCATTCTATAAGCGATCTATATATAAAAAGTGCCCCAAAAAAACAACAAATGAAAAATTTAATTTAATTAAAATTAATTTGTTTTTTTTTTAAAAAAAAATATTATTTTACCGGTTTTTTTAATACATTAATAAAATGATTTCGATGTTTTAATTGAAATGGTATAACATCAGCAAAATTTGCAATATTTGTCCATGGTTGTGGTTGAAAAAAACGACGATAATTTATTGGCATTAATGAGTTTATTTCCATAACACTAATATTTTTTTTACAATATGGACAATTTTTTTTACCATTTAATGTAACTGAAAGAGAACAATTTTTAAATACAGTTCAAAATTTTAAAACAGTTCTACTATTTGTAATTATATTTATATTTACTTACATTTTTGTATACAAGTTACACAAAAAACATGCTGGCATGTTAATAAACCAAAACGTTTACGTTTCTTAACCATAATTTCTAAACATTTATTACAATGAATCCATAATAATAATGGATTATATTGATGAATTTCATCTGGTGCCATTTTTATTTACATATATTTTATTTACATACGAAAAAAAAAATCTTTCTCTAAATTGAAATTTAATTTAAAAAAAAATTAATGACACAGAAACTGAAAAAAATCTTGTTATAAAAATTTGCTGTAAATTTTGTTGTGTCTATAATGAATTTTTTTATTAATAAAATAATTGAAATTTCTGTTAACAGTTATTTTTAAATTCTTTTGATTTTTATTATTTTTAGACACCGCCATCTATTTGTGAAAATTTGTAACAATTTTAATTATTGCATACTTTTAGGCACTTATAAAATTTATTAATATTGGAATTGTGCTAATTGAGATAATAAAAAACTAATAAACGAACATTATTATTCATTCATTGAATAATTTTACAGGGTGATTACAATTAGTAATAATCTAGTTTTAGAATGCTGTAGTTTCTAAGTACGTAAACCAGAAACAGAAGATATTTGTTGAAGAAATCGTTCAACATGTTCGAAATTACAATATCCATTAAAGTGCACAGTATGTATTATAAAATTCCTTGAATTTGGTATTTAGAAACAATTATAATGTCACAGATTTGAAAATATTAAAATTATTGGAATAAAAAAAGTCTCTGAAATCTATATTTTTTTAAGATGGAGTAATGTACTCAGAATTAGATAACAATTACAACAGCGGTCAAGTGTCACATCAGCGTCAAAGGTCAGATAGCGATACTACTGGATGATACGACTAATTTCTCGTGTTTTCCCTCCATTTTTTTTTAAATATAAATGATATAATATATTTATTTCTTATTTAAGTATATCAAAATATTTTGTCAGTACAAAACTGACAAATTTCCCAGAAATTCAACTCCAGAGAAAATTCTTAATTAGTAATAAATTTTTACATTAAGAAAAAAATTTGTTTTCTATTTAAACTTCTCTATTTTATTTATTGCTTAAAGAAATAATTTCTTTTTGTCAATATTATATTGGAGTTACATTTAAATACTTAACAGATAATACAAATTTAATATTATAAAAGTTATTACATACTTTATAAATGATTTTTTTTTTACATAATTCATAAATGTTTTAATATAATTTTTTTTTTATTTTCATGTACTATAAATATTTTTGTATTATTTATTATATTATTTTTTTGATCCTTTACGAGTTTATTTATTTTTGTTGTGGAAGATTTACAAGGCAAACAATTTTTTTTTATATAATTTTTTTTTTATTAATGGGCCCCTACATACGATGCTCGAGCGTATCGAAATTTCCTATATAAAATTCAATCGTGAAAAATGAAAAATTCCACTGATATTTCACAGAATTTTGTACGCAGTTCATTGTATGTGTAAATCTGTGAATTGTTAATAAGTAGATGGGGTCTAGAGATCTCCACATATAATTCTATTAAAATAAGGTTTTGGAAATTATTTCACGATGAAATTGTTTTTGATTAATTTTATAAAATTTGGCTTCGCTTTTGATTGATTTTGTAATTACAAATATTTTTAGTTGCCGGATTTTTTAAAATCAATTCTATTGTTTTCAAATTCAAATTAGTTAATTGATAATTTTCTCCAAAAATTTTATTAATAACTATTTCACGCTCGAGCTGCGTATGGGCTGAACCTTAATTATAAATCAGCAAATATACTTTTGTTTTGTATTTAAATGAATAAAATATTTTAAACATTTTTTTTATATAATTTAACTATATTTTAAATTTTTACATAAGAAAATGTGGCAGAATTCTTTAATGTTTTTGTGGCAAAGAATAAAAAAAAAATTAAATTTTTACAAAATTTGAATAATAAATTTCACTGCGTTATTTCAATAATTCGAATAATTTTTGTTTTTAAGTTAATATAATTGTCAATTTTCTAAGGAAAAATTGAAAAAAACTAAGTTTTAACTCAATGAAAATTATATTCTAATTTATTTGTTTTTTTAGATCAATTATAAAATATTGCTTTTATTTCTTAACATTTACTTTTAATTGCTTCATTTTAAAAGAAAAATCTCATAAACAAACTTTTAATTTTACTTATGTAAATTATTCGGAATATTTTATTTTACATATTTTATCATAAATATTATTAAATTTTATAATTAATGACACAATGAACTTACCTCGTATTCGATTGGCAGGGAACTAGGTTAAAGTGCGGAACTAGTTCCCAATTTTCCCCTTTTTTTACGTCAAAATGTGACCCTAGCATGTATTATTGGGAATTTGACATTTCAAAAAGTGTAAATCCAGTTCCTTATTCCGCCATCTTTTTGAACTCATTTTTTTTTCAGTTCATTTTTCCCCTTCAGTTCTTTCCACTACATAAACAATTTTATTTATGTCACTTTTTTGAAAATGTAAACAATTCAAAAAATTTGAAATAATTTCTCAAAATAAAAACTATTGGCCATTTTGAAAATTGGTACTGAATAACTGAATTTATATAAATATTAAATTTTTGATTGAAATAATTATTTATTGTATAAATAATTAATTGTCTAATTAACTTTATGTCTTATATTATTGTAAAATAATTATTTTTAATTATTTAACAGATTTATAAATTTTGTTGGATACAAATATTTCAACAGTTTTTTAAATATAAGAATTGTTATGATATGTTATTTGTGGGTATTTATAATGTAATATTAAACATGATATAAAAAAATACGAATGAAAATATATATTCCTTATTTATTGCAATAAACAATTATTTATTGCAATAAAATTTTTATTAAAAAAAATATAATTCATTGGCTTTTAAAAAAAATTATTGTTTAAAAAACAAAATTTTTTGTTTACAAAATAATAATATTTTGTTTACATAATCAACAATTAATTGTTTACAAAATTGTTTACATAAACAAAAAATTTTACAATTAATATGTGTATATTCAGTGCGCACCAATACATAGAAACATGTTTCATTGGGACTGACATAAAAATAGTCAGGTTTTTGGAACTGACGTTAGGGTCAAATGAACTGACAGCGGGTTAAAAAACCTAGTTCCCTACCAATAGAATACGAGGATAATTTTCTATTTGAAATAAAGAGAAGTATAAAAAATAAAAAAAAAAAAAAAATCTTATTAAGGCGCATATTTTTTTACATTAATATTTTAAAAAAATTTTAAATTTAACTTTTACATATTTTTGACTTTTTTCTTTATATATTTTAAATATTTAATTATTACTTTTTTATATAAAATTATTTATATTTAATTATTTATTTAATTTTTTTTTAATACACATACAAAATTTATAAATTTTTTATTTCTGCCAACGGCAAAAAAATGGAAAAAAAATAAAAAAATTATTATTACAAAAATCATTTTTGACTCGCGCGCTCTCTTTCGTTCAACAAAGGAAATAATAAAAAAAAATTATATATATATATAAAAAAAATTTACAATTTTCAATTCCAGTCTTTTTTAATTTCAAATGACCAATCCCATTTAAGGTGTTCATTTTTATCATCATCTGTAAATAATGATGTTACTGAATAATTACCACGTGCTATCATACCAGATGGTGCTTCTTCAAATGGTGTTGTATAACTTTGAATATCTTTTTTTGGTGGATATGAACCAACCATATGAGTCATTTTATCAACTATAAATTTTAAAAGAAAAAAGTTAGAAATTCGAAATAATTATGAAATTTTTTTAAAAAAAGTTTCTCGTATTGTACAAAGATTTCGATTGAAGAGAAAACTCTTTGGATATTAAATATAGCATTTTCAGGCCGAAATTCTAATTTAATTTATTTATTATTATTATTTATTACATATTTAAATTAGTTGTTAAAAAAGATCGAAGTTAAATCTGATATTTTATAATACATATACGAATTTGAATGAGAAAAATTTACAAATTTTGAATAACAAAAATACTAATTTTTTGGCCTGAAAAAATTCTATATTTAATTGTTACATTAAAATAGTTTTGCTTGGAAATTAACGAAAAAAAAAAAAATCTAATACTAATTTTGCACAAAATCTATTATTTTAGTTTGATAATTTACATAAATATAGAGTCAAAAACACTTTTTCTACTTAGGTAGACATTTAAGAAATGTTATTATATAATTTTTGATTAAAATATTGAACCTTTAATAGAAAATTTTATCAAAAATATAAAAATTAAAACATATACAATTATTACTAAAATCTAAAAGGCATTAACTATTAACACGAAGAACTTTTCAAATTCTTCTATGATATTTATGATAAGAATTATTCAAATTGACATTTCTAACTACCAGAAAAATGTCTTATAGAAAATAAAATATTAAAATTTCAAAAATATAAAATGAAAATTCAATAAAAACAACTTGATAAAATAAAAATATTAATTTATTTATATACAAATTTATTTTTTTTGGTATTTAATTCAAAAATTAAATATTTCTTACCAATTCCTTAAAGTAGGCACGAAATTTAAAGAAAATAATTATATTTATATACAACAACGAAAAAGGTACAAAAAAGGATTTTTTAAATGGACTGGATCAAAATTAAAAAGAAACAAGTCATTTTTGTTGTAATTAAGTAATTTAGTTTTTAATCAGTGTACAAAATTTGTAAAATTCAGATTAATTTGTTTCATCAAAAACTGGGAAAAAATTAAATAAATTTTTTTTAGTAGGTACACATTAGGTAATATATTAATTAAGTAAATAATTAATAATAAAATTTAAATTTTAATTAATAGTTAATTAATATTATTAAATTATATAAAATCAATGGGTTATTATACTTAATTTTTTAATAACCATTTTTTATTATACTTAATTTTTATACTTAATGTTATTATACTTAATTTTTTAATAACCATTACCATTTTTTTTTAAATATAGAAAAAATTTAATGTGTAATTTAAATTGAAACATTAACTGGTCACCAATTAAATAGAAAAATTTTGTACGGGGCGGGGCGGGCACAAATGCCAAATAATAAAATTCCAATTTTTAGTTTATTCAAACTAAATAATGTTTCTATAGAGCATGATTATGTTTGGATTGGATTAAAATCACATTGTCGTTAATTTAAAAAAAAAAAATACATCTTTTCATGCACAGGATTTAGTTAACAGTTTAGACAAAATGTATACGACATTTACAATAATAATAATAAAGAAAATTTATACTATATGTATTTTAAATATTTCTTTTAAAATATTCATGCAGACAAAAATTTAAATCCAATTTGACTATAAGTGTCGTGGAGTAGGGAATGAATTTAACGAAAACTCTATACCAACTCAAATCCCTATTACTATGCACATTAATTCTGATTGCATTCGAATTTGATTCTGCATGGAAACGTAAGTATAGAAACCATGTTTTTTTCAATTCAACCTATTTATAATTTTGAAATTTATTGTGGCTGCGGTGGGTAATTTGAATTTACTACTATATGCAAATTATGGACAAGTTCCGCCATTTAAAAATAAAATAAAAGATAACTTACCAGGAACACCCAGCCTATAAGTTTTTTGTATATATTTAAGACCATGAACAATTTCTCTTTGTACAACAAAATCAATTCTAACTCGATATTGAACGCCTTCTTTAATAACAAATACCTAAAATTAAATATTTATATAATATAAATTAAATGAAAAATAAATTAATAAATTTTTTAATTTACCTGTTTTTTTAATTGTGTTAAATCACCAGTTAAATCAAGTTCCATATCATCTCTACCATCAACACAAAGTGCTAATTTTTTTACAATAACTTTTCTCAAATCATTTGGATCTTTATAAATTGTTGTAATAAAATAAATAAAAATTATTATTAAAAATAGTTACAAGAAAATATATTATACAGTTTATATTTAGAATTTTAACCAATAAACTAAATATAAAAAGAAAACGATAATAAAAATAGAAAATCAATAAATTAATTAAAACAAAAAAAAAAATCATATAAAAAAAAAAAAAATGAAAGGATGAAAATTTATATTTATAAATGGAATTTTCTATTTTTAGAAGATAGAAAAATAAAAATTTCTAAATTAATATTTGAAGGTCACACTAATAGCGAAAAGAAAGAAATCACAACACATACCAACAACAATTTTTTCAGCTTGTGCTGCACCTAATAAAGTTTCTTTATAACGTCGTAAACTTTCATCTTCCTGATCAGCTGCCATAATTTCTTCAATTGTTTTTTCTGGTGGTGGTTGATAACTAGAATCAATTTCACATTCACCATGTACATCAATATCAACACCTTTGTCAACTGACATTTTGAAAATATTTAATTAGTGGTTTGGTGTTGTTGTTGTAAGCAATAATAAAAAAGTGAAAATTACTGAAAAAATAAATACAAGAAAAAATTATTATTAATAATTAAATATAATTTTTTCTTAAATAATTGCAGCATTAAAGTAAAACTTAGTATAGTGAAAATTGAATAGTGAAAACAAAATGTTCTACATATAAATATATTTAGTTGTAAAAGACTATAAGGATGATATAATAGCGATAAGAAAGAAATCATTTCATGTGTGGATAAAGCAAATTTATTGTAAAATCCAAATTTCCCACACAAAATATACAGACTATATACCTAATATAATTTCTTCACACAAGTCTTTGCAGATCATCACATTTGGGTGTATATTAAAAAATGGGGTACCTATTAAAATTTGGATACTTATTATGATGTTACTTAAGATTTGGCAAGCTATTATATCGACAAAAATGTTCAACATAAAATTTATTCAAAAAATTTAAAATATCCACTAATATAGTTACTAATAGGCCTACACATTCGAAGCTCTTCCTACATCTAAAAAACAGAGTTACTAAGATGCAGTCACGAAGTTCACTTTAGAATTACAGGACACTATAGTGTCAAGAAAAATATATACTGATATAATTACTAACACAAGACCAATTGTGTAGGTTCTCCGAATATGAATATAGAATGGCGGAACTTGTCCAGTGCATAGCAATGATTAGAAATTACATTTTGACAGGAATATAATTACCCCAACAGACTCATCGACTATTATATTTGACCATACTGTGCAGCCTTATCGCCAGTATTGAGTCTGTTAAATGATTAATTAATGAGGGAAGTTACAATAAGCTAGAAGGTTGCAGTGACCAGCACTGCCCAGTATTATGGTGTCCCAAATTTTAAACTTAATCTAACCTACTACACCAAATATATTAATTTATGAGAAATTTATAAAGATATTTCGTAGTGGTGCGGTTAAAAAATTTAAGATTTATCATTTATGGTAAGTTTGCAATATCAATTTTAGAACTACAACAACCTACAAATGACCATAAATTAATTTATGGTAATTTCTTATTAAAATAATAATCAATAGAAAAATTATTTTAAAATATATAATTATAGAAAATTTCTCTTTTTAAAAAAAAAAGCTTTAAAAAATATGAAATTGTAATTTAGATAATTAATTTTGTGGTCCCATTTATAAGAATTTAATAAAATATTTTATATACTTAATGCATTTATTTGTGATAACACAAATAAAAATTATAAAATATGTTATAAGAAAAATTTCATATATTATTCAACACTTGTTTCAGCTGATAAACACATAAAAAAAATTATAAATATAATAAAATTTCAAGACCAATGACGAAAAAAAATTAATCATATATATAAGTAAATAACATAAATAATTCTTGTTATAAAATTATTTTTATGAATAAAAAAACAAAATAATAATTTCATTTATGGGAATTGTATAATCAATGAAAAAGGGTGAATATATTTCTTTGTGCTGGATACAACAAATTTATACAAAAAAATTTACATGGTTGATATGAATTTACTGCTGCTAATAAAATTATTTTCTACTTCACAAGCACATTATTTTTTTTATAGATAAATAACAATTGTTTTTCATGTAAAGTAGTGAATTCACAAATTTAATTCAAAAGTTTTTAAATACATATAAAGAAATTTTAATGGAGGAATTATAATTATTAGAATTATGAAATTTTGAATGAAATGTTTAATGAATTGTAAATTTATAATTTGTGAGAATTCATTAAAGTTATTATATCGTCGGTTTAAAAAACAAAATGAATTACATTTATATTCAAAGTCACTTTTTCCCACATATAAAACTGAAAACAATTAGATATATATAAATCTTTCTATCTGTCTGTCTGTCTGTCGATCTGTGTAAATATTAAGAAGCACTTATAGTAAACGTACACATAAATTTATGATGGACCATCTATGTGTAATAACATCTATTAAAAAGCTTTAAATATTGAGAATTAAATGTAATTGCCAGAAATGTAAAATTCATCCAATAGGTGGCGCTATTATCATTTCATCAAAATAAGTTTTTCAGTTGAATTCCAAAATATATTAAAATTAATATAATTATATAATGTAATTGCGAATACAGTAAAACATTAATTAAAAAAATAGCCAATATTATTTGTATAGTGCTCTAATAATGAACAATTAAAAAAAACCCCACGATTATAAAACTACTGTGCATTAGTTAAGCTGTGTAGCATTTCTGAATAATCGATTTTCTTAAAACTTTAATTTTGTGATCTTAATGTCTTTGTGCTTCTAAACGATGATATGCTAGCTTAGTATGTGTAATTACAATATTTTTGTATAACATCTGTTTTTCAGATTTTTTTCAATGCAATAATTTCAAATACCAGCCACGAAGAAAAATTTGAAATTTGTTTTTTAGAAGAATTTCCGTTTTAAATCTAGAATTTTATGGAAATTATTATCAAGTTGTTTTCGATTGTATAGAGATTATTTTATTTTTTGAATCATTAAAAGTCATTAAATTTTATATTATTATATTTTGTTATTATTTTGTGAGGAAAATTTAATGGCACGACAAATTATGTTTTTAGACCAACAATTGCTCAACGACAAAATATGTATTGAATGCGATAAATTATGGTGTTGTCTCGACAAACAACGAATTTAATATTAAATTAATTTAATATTTTGATATTGCCTCAAAACTACAAACTTTTTTGCTATAATCTTCTGTCGTTTATTTAAAATTTTAACGTTCTAATATAAAATTTGTCGTGCAGAGTACTTATTTTGTGGGGCCAATAATTGTATGCCTTATTTTATCTGTAAGAGACAATTTTACATTGTCGATATTATTATTTGACTACATTTATTGATCAGACTATTAAAATTTCGATATTCAATTTTATATCAAATTTGAAATTTTTAAACATAAAATATTTTATTCGACATTTTTATCAATTTTTTTCTCTCTCTCTCTCTTTCTACTTGAATTTAGAAAGATAAAAAATTCCTTTACAGACGAAATTGTCATATATGGCTATGGCGTGAGCAATGTAAAATCAGTCTAATTAAACATTGTTTATAATTGTTTAAAAGAGAAAAAATGATAAGAGAAAAAATATTGAATGAAAATATTGATTGTGTAAAATAGTCTAAGTCAAAATTAAGTCAAATCAAATAGTCTAAGTCAAATCAAAATTTATTGCGTAAATATGAAATCCATATATGGATTTATAAGTTAATTTAATGTACGATCTTAAATCAAGAAAACTACTTCAATTATATAAATGTAAATAATTGAATTTATATTTAAAAAAAAAATTACGACTTTCAATGTTTTCAAAAATCGAATTTTATTGATTTGTTTTCTAGAAGAGTTTAAAAAACTTGTATATATCTGAATTATTGATTATTTTTGCATTTCTATATTTTATTATTCAAGGTGACAAAAAATTGGTTAGAAATCATTTTCTAATGTATATATTCTTTTATTAGTAAATAAAAATTTATTGAGCACAATAATTTTGGTTAAAGTAAAAACTAAATATAATTAAATAAGAGAAAAAAATGTCTACTCTATTGTATGGTATCATTCAATCGATGAATTTATTTTATATTACATTTTGTAGATATATATTCTAGAAATAATTATTATGATAAAATCAAATTTAAATTATCACCAAGGTGTAATTAAAATTGAAACATATTAAAATATTATCATTTTTAATTGTATATATATAATTATTCTATATATATATGGGTGAATATTTGAAAAGGCCGATATTCTGTGTTTAGGCAATTTTGTCATATACAGAATACAAAAAAATTTAATTTTCTTATTGAAATTGTTAGTTAAGTATGTGTTTTAATTAGCACCAGTTAGAATATTAAAAAATTTTCGCAGATTTAAAGAGAAAAAATATCTTAAATTCGAAAATGTCATTACCATGTCGTGTCTCCATACGTACTTACCTATAAATAATTACGATTATTTCAAAAATAGAAAAAAAATCCATAAATCTAAGGATACAGCACTGTAAAGGAAGGTTGTTCCATTATTTTGCACATATTAAATTTTAAAAAAATAAATAAATATTGCATATTTTATGTCAAATTTTGAGTGTCGCATCATTTTTTGTCATTTCCGTGACCAAAATGAAAAAGTAAAAAATAATAATTTGGGAAACGAAACATGGTCAATCTTGTTTACAGTTGTAATGGGATTTTAAAAATTTTCCATGACATTTTGTTCTAAAAAGTAAAAACAGTTAGGTTTGCGAAATATTACCAAGTGAATAGTTGTTTCAAGATTTCGTTCAATGAATTTGTAATTACCATGGTAAGTATTATTTATTTATTTATTTATAATAAAATTAAATTAAATATCAATTCTAAGAATATTATGTGGTGTAGTATATGTAAAACCAATTTTAGATTATTCTAATATTTTATTAACATTTTATGCCAAAAATAGTGCTTTATTCGTAATTTCCGTGTTGTAATTTCCATGTTTTCCCGTGCGTACACGGTAATTACACAAGACCACGGAAATTACTTTCTCATATAAGTTTTCACTTATAAACTATTTTTCATCTATTTTGTAGGTTTGCGTATAATGTACTTTCATTGGCGCCTTCAAGAATTAAAAAAGAATTTTAAAAAATTTAATAAAGAAAAGGAGCACCAGCTTTTTAGTTTGAATCAAGAAGATACCTCTTATGTCAATTTTAACCAAATTGAAGGAATATTACATCTTCAAATATTGAACAGCATGAACATCGTGTCTTTTATAAATTCCCAAAGATTCTTTCGTGTCATAAATTACATTTCATATTTGGAAATTAATGTATAAGTACTACATATGTATTGCATTTTCGAGTCAAATTAGGCTTTTACACGTAAAGATAGGCTTTTAAAAAATGAAGATAGTCTTTTAAAAAGTCAAACTATACTACATTTTAAGGTAATCTTTTTACTTCTCAAATTGGTCTTTATATTTCAAATTAGTCTTTCTACACTTAAAAAATATAAAAAGACTATTTTGAAGTTAAAAACACTATATTTAAGTGTAGAAAGACTAATTTGAAATATAAAGACCAATTTGAGAAGTAAAAAGATTACCTTCAAATGTTAAATACTAGTTTGATTTTTTAAAAGACTATCTTGATTTTTTAAAAGACTATCTTTACGTGTAAAAATCCTAATTGGACTCGAAAATGCAATAGGTATATTGAATTGTATAGTTTTTTAAAAGAAATGAATTTATTTTTTGTTATTTTTTTAAATAAAATTATTTTTCTATAAAGTTTTGTAATGTTTTGTGTGGCAAACAAGGAAAAAAATATAATTCCCCTAAAAAGATCTAAAAAAGTAGGTATATATGTCATTTCCGTGGCTACCTGTCATTCCCGTGAATAAAAAAAATCCTTAAAAATGATAAAATTAATTGGACGTTTGTAGTAACTTATTAATTTAATAGTTATTAACCCAAATGAACAAAAAAAATAAATAATTTAAACAATTTAGCGACTTGCCATTTTGATATATAAAATATCGGCCTTTTGAAATATTCACCCATATATAGAATGGACAAAGATTATGATAATTGATATGTGATATCTATATAATATTTTTTCTAAAATATACCTTTTTAGATAAGATTAAATTTATTTTTAAACAAGTATTTAAGTTATTACCAAAGCCGTATATAATATAAAGATATTCAAAAATTGAAAAAAAGACTTAAAAAACTGAAAACATTGGTTCGCCAATATGAGTTCCCCTGGTGAATATAATAACTTTGTTAAGAAAGTTGAAATAACGAGTTTGTTGATAAAACGTAGAAATTGTATAGGGACGGCAGAAGGCACACACACACATTTTTCGTGGTGAAATTTAATAATATGCGCTCTTTTATTTTCTGTATACTATAATAATAGAAAAGGAATAAAGGAAGAAAAAAATATAGTCAAAAGGAAAATATCAATATGTATGAGATAGAAAGGGTAAGGAAATATATGTATATTATTTTGATCTATTTTAACAAAAATAGATATTTGGAATCTTATATTTATTTTCAATTTTGTTTTGAAAAAAAAAAAAAAAATAATATACTTTATATTATTTTATCTAAGTTAATAATAATGATTTAACATTTAGTTACTATCTAGTTCTAGGCTATACCTAAATTATTTTTATTCTATAATTTATCTGCAATTGAATTTTAATTCTAATGATGCTAGTTTGTTATAAAACTCTACTTAAAAGCATTTCCCAGTGATCAGGTTAAAATGTACATATATATATATATATATATATATATATATATATATATATATATATATATATATGTATATTGAAAATGTAAACGGAAATTCCAAATGATTTTATTAATTAATGTAAAATATCTGATAATTAATAACATAATTTAGACCCACAGTTCAATAATATAAATATAATCTTTTTAATATAATTGTGAATACCGTACATTAAAATTAAAATTTAGTATAAAATATTTAGTTAAAATAAAACGTTTTTAAAAGTAAAAATTATATTTATTAAACTTTTTCTTTTATATTTGTGAATTATTAAATATTAAAGATATATCAGATTGAAATAAAAAAGAAAATTATTATGGATTTCCTTGTAAATTTCATACAAGAGAAGAACGAAAATATTATAGTACCAAATACCACAAATACAATTTTGATATTAGGTAATTATGGTGATGGTAAAGAAATATTTCATAAATTTATTGCTGGTAATAATAAAAATTTAATATCAAGAGAAATTGGTATTGATACTGGTGAATATATTATTGAAGATCAATTAAATAATCATACTACATCAAGATTCAATTGTACCACAATTTTTAATTGATAAAAATACAAATACAGCATATTATAATTGTCCTGGTTTTAGTGATATTCGTAATGATGTATTTGAAATTGGTGGTACATATTTTATGAAAAAAGAAATTAAAAATTTTGAGAAATTAAAATTAATATTTATTATTAATCATCAATCTTTGAAAATTGGCAGTGATACAGTAGATTTTATGAAATTAGTTAAACATGCAACAAGTTTAATTACAAATATTGAAAAATTTGCTAATAGTATAATAATGATAGTAACAAAAGTAGAAAATATTTATGGTAGGAACCGTAGTAAGCAATATGAATTAGTTTCTGATATAAAAATAATAGAAAGAATTGTCAATTATTTGGAGCAAACAAAAAATGATTTAATTAAAAAATTAGATGAAACTAACGATAATAATATATTTTATCAAAATGCTATTAAATTCATTAATATTTTAATTCGTAAAAATGGTGAATATTATACTAGAATTGGATTATTTCGGTTACCTGAACAATCTGGACTTATAAGTGATAATGTTAGAATGCAACAAGTTAAACAGAAATTAATAAATATTATAAATAATAATATTCAATTTGTACAAATAAATGATAATGATTTTGCTTATACACTATCTGTTGAAACAAAAAATGATATATATAATTTGGTGAAAAATATTAATGAAAATACTATTGAATTATCAATAGATATATTAGAATATTATTTATCTAAGGAAATGAATTTCAATGATTTACAATTAGCTAGAGATTATTTTGAATCAAGTTATAATTTAATGAAAATTCCTTGCAATCAAATCAAAACACCAAATGATATAATAAAAAATTTCCCAAATTTTATTATTGATTATAATATGAAATTATCACAATATGATTATAATAATATTGTAAAATTGATAAGTTATATTAATATAATTGAAATAACATGTCCCGATTGTATGAATTCAAAATTGTTATCAATTCAAAATATTATTAAAAAATTAGATGATACTAAAAATTGGTATAATTTTTTAATAAATTTTAAATTAAAATTATCAGAATATCAAGTTCAAAAAATTAAAGAACAGTATGATATTAAAGGATTAAAATTAAAAATTAATCAAGAAATTATACAAAATAAAATCATTTATTTAAATATATTTGAAAATTTTTTAAATAGATTTTATTTAGATGAATTGAAAAATGGTTATTCAATTCCATATTATAATAAAATTAAAAATTTACAAATTGATGAATATAAATTGAAATTATTTTATGAATTACTTTCGTATAGTATTGAAAGTAAAACAAAGTTTAAATGTAATGAACGTAATCAATTAACAATTAGAGGGATTTATGTAAAATTAAGTGAAATAACAGAAGGAAATTGTCCTGATAAACTTAAAATTATAAAAATTTATGCATTAAATAAAATTTTTATTGATATGGATTTTATTCGTAATAATTCAATTCTTCAAATTTATATTATTTCTCCATTATGGGAAAGTATAGGACTTTGGAATACTATTGATGTTAATTATAGTGGAAAGTTTTTGGGTATAGGTCGTAAAATTTCAGGTGGTCTAACTATTACAAATTCTGGTAAATTAAATTATAAAAATATTTTTATAATAACTTTAAATCATATTGATGATCCAGCACAAAATGTAATCGAATTTACAGCTTATCTAAGAGAAAATATGAACTTTGGTAAAGAATATCAAAGTATGTTTCAATTACATGAAGATTTAATTTATAAATTCATTTTAAGAGATGCAAATATTTATGATTATATCAATGTATTTCGTAGTTTTGAACGTCAATTTTATAAATTAAGAAATTCTGTCGATTTTCAACCGTTATATAAATCATTCTCAGAAAAAATATTACAATATTCAAATACAATGGAAATAATTCCGGATGATATGAAAAAAGCTTTGAATTATTTATATACAGCAGTTTTAAGTAAAAGTTCTGGATTTAATCGTAGTTATAATAATTTAATTATTGATATTAAAGGCTATATGAATTTAGTTCTTAATAATGTTGAAAAATTTCAAAAATTTTCAAATTCAATTCTTTTACGTGAATATAATAATGAATATAAACATGGAATTGATAAAAAAATTAATGAAGGAAGTGATTTAATCATGAATTTTATTATGAAAGAAATTGATAATATTATAAAACAATTAAATGATAATATAGATAAATTGGTAGAATAAGTTGTACAATTAAAAAAGGATGCTATAAAACGAGGTAAAGAATTGCGAGCTAAAAAGAAAGAATTGGAACTAGCTGCAAAATTACGATTAGCATTTGGAATTCTTCAAGGTTTTGCAATGCTTTTAGGTTTTTTGGGGCCTGTAGGTGCAATAGCTGGTGCAGTAATTTCTACAGGTATTGGAGTTGCATCTTCATTAGCATTAAGTGATAGTGGTGGTCCAACAACTGCTGTTGAAGTTCCGAAAGGTATTGGAAATATAATAGATGCTGGAAAAAATTATTTAAAAATTAACGATGAGAAAAAGAAAAAACTTTTAGAAGAACAAAAAAATTTATTGGAAGGTGCTAAAAATGACCATCCAGAACATAAACATGAATTTAATGAAGTATTGGCTGACATTAACAGTAGAAATGCATCATTATCAATCAAATTCAATAGAATTCAGGCAAAAATTAATGATAAAGTCAATAAATTTAGTACAACTCGAACGGGAATTGCTATAAAATCTACATTTAAACATATTGGTAAGGTAGTACAAGTGGCAGAACTCGGTAGCGAAATTTATGATAAATATAAGGACGACAAAGAAAAATTAAGTGAAATTGATGAAGCAATTCGACAAAATGACCAAGCAATTCAACAATTTAAAATTTATGAAGAACAAATACACAATTGTATGAAACCAATGGTTAAAGATATGGAAGTATATGTTAATAATATTGCAGAAGGATCAAAAGATAAATCAATTATAGCTTTGGATGTTTCAAAATGGCAAATACATAGACAAATTTCTGATATTAAACAATCAATGCGTAAATTTACAGAGGGATTTCGTGCACAAGATGATATTGTTCGTTGTATTGAAAAATTAGATCAAGCAATGAATGTTATGATGCAAGTTTATCAACGTATCCAAGAATATTCAGAGCAAAAAACTTTTGCTGATTATATATATAATATAAATTCAATTGGATCAACAAATATTGTTATTGGTGATCAAAAACTTAATTTAGCAATAAATAATTTAGAAATGCAAATTAAATCAAATATAATACTTGATCAATATGAACGTGTCGTAATTAATTTAAAACAATATATATTTCCATTTGCTGGATTATATTTTGATGAATTTAATCTACCAGAAAACGTACAAATTCATAATAATGATATATCAAATTTAGTATCAATGGCATCAAATAAAATTGAAAATCTAAAAAATAAATTAATTGAATCAGATGTAATCATTGATAAGAAATATGATAAATATATAAATAGTGGTCATTTTTATAAATCAAGAATTTATGGTCCATTTTATATATGGAAAAATGAAAATATTAAAGATATTATTATTAATTTATTAGCTGGTAAAGAAATTTTACTTAAAGCTGATGCAATTAATAAAACTATAAATGCTGTTAAATTTCAAAAAATTGATTTAATATTTTCTATTAAAGATCAAAAATTAAATCAGGAATTACAAAGAGATCTATTAAATTATACAATTAGTTTAACACATTTAGGTAATTCAGAATATAAATGTGGTAATAAAGTTTATACGATTGGAAGTGATAGTCAAACAATTGAATATAGTTTTGAAAAACATACAGATGGTGAACCATCATTTACAAATAAAGTTTATAAAAAAATAAAACAATCTGATTTTATATTGAGTCCATATACAATGTGGAAAATTCGACTCTCTGATATAAATGGAATTGGTTTTAATGTTCTGGAAAAATATTCAACTTATATTGATTTGGAATTATCTGGTTCAGGACAATTTTTAAAAAGAGATTCATCAATACATAATAATGATATAGAAAAATATTACAATTTAGATAATTATTATATTACTAAAAAATTTAATAATGATTATGATCACAGAAGAATACAAAAATGTAATATAAATAATGAGATGATTAATTATGATTATAATATATCATCTTCAATATTATCTGTTTATCCTGTTCTTGATCATCAAATTAATAATTCAAATGATGAAAATATAAATCAATATTTAAATATATCATCAGAAGAATCATTTAATTTTAATAATAATGAAACTTCAAAGTATGCACTTGATTTAAGTGCATTTAATTTTACAAATACTTTGGCTTTAACGAATTACTTAATACGAAAATTTACTGGTATCAAAGAGAAATTTTATTGTTATAATAATAATGATTCAATTTATACTAATTCATTAATCAAAACTATGGAAATTATTGAAAAATTTGAAAAAAATATTAAAATTTTTGGACGAAAAAAGAATATTAAAAATGTTAAAAAAATTGATTCGACAATTTTAATTGAACCAATTAAAAAAGAATTAATTAATGGAAATTTAAAGAATATTCGTAAAATTTTATATAATTTTATAATTAATGATAAGAATTTTAATCGTTTTGAAAAAGAATTATATAAAAATATTGAAATGATAAAATGGATTTAACATAATATTTTTTAAGTACTATTAATTTACATTTCGTACATTATTGTATTTTTTTTTCTGAATAAAATCAATTTAAATAAATAGTGAAGAAAGAACTTAGTAATTATTTTATATTCTATAATTTTGTTAATTATTTGTCTTTTTACTGAAGTAACTTCTTCAAATTGACTGCGCCATTCAATGATTGGGGAGTAGTCGATAAAATCCTTTTAATATGTCCTAGAAAGATCTGTAACATAACTTGTCAAGAGTGCAGTTCGTCAATTAATAGCTACTTATATCTATAGTTATGCTGCTTCAAAATCAGCAACATGGAAACTTCTAAGAGACCTACATCATTCTCCGTCGAATATGTCCTTCGACGATTCTACTTTTTTATTGATTAATTTATATTTTTGGTATTAAATTGGAACTTATTAGCCTCGACTGAAATTCAAAAGCTGACTATTTCATTTGTATAAATTTTTTTAGATATTAAATTGTCGTCCTAAATTTTGCTTTTATCTTGTTTATTTAGAAACACTAATTCACCACATTCGTCAAAAAAAAATCGACATTTTCATAAAATAATCAAAAATATTATATATTTTATAAATTTTCAATCCAGGTATTTTGTGGCTAACGCAAATATTTATCTATAAAATAAACAAATAAATACATAATATTATTTATGTGTATATTTACTATACAAATTGAAATACGTCATCAACGATTTTGGAAATGTAAAACTAATAAACAAATATGAAAGAAACAAACAGTTTTTTGTTTTTGTTCTTATCGAAGCAAAAATAAACAATTTTTAAAATGTAAACCAAAGATCAAATTCGGATCACCTTGATAAAAATATATTTTACCAATAATAAACATAAATATAATATCGATCGATCTCCAACAATAATTTGAAGTTTTAAGTAAATTCCAGTATAAAATAGAAAATAGAAATAAAAATTGAAATATAATTTAAAAAAAAAATCAATTTTTAATAAACAAACCATCTACACAAAAATGGACGCATAGATCATAATCATGAGCTTTTTTTTTTGTTAAATTACTATATTAATTTGAAAATGTTTTTCCTATCTTTCTTACATCAAAATTTGTACATTGCGTCATAGTATATCTCATTTTTCCTGGACATTTACTACATATTAAATTTCGTTTTTAGATGAAAAACCATGTCTTATGTGGCATAATACCAATATCAAAGCCTATCGGACAAGTTTTAAAATTTATGTCAAGAACATTATTGGTTCCTTATTATGATGCTTCGTCCTTCGTATTAATTTACTTGTACAATTTACTATGTTAAATTAAAATCGTTTACATCAGAATGGAAGACAGCCAGATAGATATAAAAAATATTTAAAATGGGAAAACTCTAAAAATTGAACTGTCATAGAACCATCAGTCGCACAAGACTTTGATTCGATTGAAAGTTTTCATTAACATAATTTCATTTTTTAAATAAACGATTTACCTACATATATACTCAAATACTGTTTTTGTGATTTAATACTTTCTATTTCTTAACTGACTATTATGGCAAACGAATCCGTTTCAAATCGAACAATTTTTTTTAATAATAAAATTAAAACTATTCCCCATAGCAACCATATTATTATTTATTTATAACAAATTTTCATTACTAACGTCGATTCGCATCGAGTAATTACAAAAATAAAAAATATTAATTCAATTTAAATTATTTTCAAAAATCAAATATATAATAAACAAAAATAAATAAATTTAATATAAATTCAAATCATATAAATTAGGTATATACTAAACTACATTTTAAAAAAATGCCACGAAATAAACCGACCACAAAATTAGATGTAATTGGTAATTTAGAATTAAGACCCGAAAATGCTGTTGGTAATTTCCTTGAATCAAAACAACAACGTGCTTATTTCATGTAAATTTAAAAAAATAAAATTATATATTAATAAATATATATATATATTAATTCATAAATTTAATTATATATAATAAATAGTAAAGCACCACAATGGGATTCAGCTGGTGATAGTATTGAATTATTGGCTATACGAAATGAACGTGAATATTTGGATATGATGAAAACACAAAAAGAAATGATTGAAAATGCTAAAAGACAACGTATGATTAATCATAATCGTATTGAAGAATTATATAAAATACAAAAAGAATTACGTGAACGTTTTATATCTGTTAATATATTTATACAAGATTGTGAAGCTAAACGTAATGCAGCTGAAAAAAAAGTAATTGATGAAAAACGTTCACAATCATATTTAGCTAAAGATATTGAAAAATATACAAATTCTATACAAGAATTAATTGAATTTCGTGAAACATTACGTGGTACTGTTAAAGAATTTGAACCATATGAAACTGTTATTGAAGAAGTTGTTAAACAATCAGATATATTAAATACAGTTAAAGATTGTATGGATCGTTGTGATGGACTTAGTAAGTAATAATTTAATATTAATGAATTTTATATTATTCAAATTACGATACTGATATTGTAAGTATATTTCTTTGTTTGTCTGTCTGTCCATCCGACCGTCCGATGTAAACAATAAGAAGCACTTATTTAGTATACTAAACGAACACTTATGATTGACCTTTCGTTGGGAAGCTAAAATTTCAACTAAAATCACGACAAGAACCCAAATGTAATTGACAGAAATTTTAAATTCGCCCGGCAGGCGGCGTTATTATCATTTTCACAAAATAATTTTTGCAGTCTAATAAGATTTAATATAGTAAATTGTACACAAAAAAAATGTGACCATTCGTTGAAAAGATAAATAAAGAGCACAATGCGATACAAGTTCAATTTAGTTAAAATATCTCCAATAGAGGCGCTGAATTTTAAAATATGTTAATTTTAATTTTTAAAATATAATTGAGAATAGTATATTGGACCCTGAAAATTATAGCCAACTCGTTCGAATGGTCGTCTAGTGAAGAAAAAATTAAAAATTTCGATAGTAAGATACTCTGCCACCAGGGGCACTATGCTGTATGCTGTAATATCATGTAACTGGTTCAATGTTCACCGAAATCGATAATAAAACATAATATAAGAAAATATTACAAATATAATTTGTCTAGTAGTAATAATGGACAAAAACTAGCCTATGATTATAAAACTACAGCACATACGATGCGCGGAAATATTTTATGACTTTTTTTTTATAAAATTAATCAAATGAAATTTTGTACAAAAAGTAACATCATTATATGAGTCATTCGATATAATTGAAGAGTTTTTTTTTCATTTCAAAAACAAAATATTTAAATATACTTATGTATTATAAAATTCTATATTTGTCCACATTTACAAAAATATATTTATTATTCAAGCCACAATATAAATGATATATTACTAATCAATTAATTATCTCTTTTTTTTTTAAAAAAAAAAAGCATTTCCATATTAATTTTTATTTATCATAAAAGTGTTGGCACAGGTTGAAATAATTGAAATGGAACAAGAAAAATTAAAAGCAATTGAAGAAATACGTCATAAAATTGTAAAAGCAACAAATGATGCTGCATTAACTGTATTAGGATTAAATAATGAATTAGCTGAATTAGAACGTTCATATAATAATGCTAGGGCAGAAACATTTCGTTGGGAAAAAATTATGGCAGCTACAAAAGATTGTATTGCTGAAAATGAATTAACTAGAGGACGTTTATTAGATGCTGTACATCATATGTATAGGCTTTTATGTAAAAGAAGAAGTAAATTTAGATTTTTTCCTTTTTTTTTTTTGTGATGAAAATAAAAATGATATTAACTTTTTTATTATTATTATTATTATTAATTTTTTCTCTTTAGATGTTGATGCTAATATATTTTTTGGAGCAATTGAAGAAAAAATGGATTTTATTAAAGAAGAATTGGAAATTTTACAAAGTGTTGTTAAAATTGTAAAAGCTAAAGTTAAAAAAGGTGTTACAACTACATAAACCAACAAAAAATTGAAAATTTTATATTTGAAAAAAAAAATAAACCGGTCGCATTTATTCGTTTTACTTGCTTTACAATATTTTTAAATATATTAAATAGAAAATAAATTTTGATTACTGAGAAAAAATATTAAATAAATATGCATTTTATACATTATGTTATGTGTAAAAAAAGGAGAAAAAAGTGAAATTTTATATTACCACAGGGGGCAATATAAAAAAGTTTGAAAAACTTTATTATTTACATGAAACTTGTTAGAAAAGAATATTATATAGAATAGAATAGTTAATTTAAAAAAAAAAAATAATGTAAAAAAATAAAATAAAGAACATAAAACAGCTAAGTAATGCATAGTCTTAAATCCAATAAGCAGATTATTAGCTATACGATTCGTAAGTGTGATTTCAAATTTATGATAAAATGTATAACGTAATTTAGCATATACATATATACAGACGTACTTCGTAAATATCTGTAAATTAATTTTAGATTCAAAAATTCCACAACATAACATCATTAAATCATGGTTTAATTATACATATATATTGTTAAATTTATAGTCGTATCGTAGTCGTAAAAGTATGATTTTCTTATCATTCAATTAATCGATTATGAAATTACATAATATATATATACCTATGTATATACCTAATATTCTTTATATTGGAGAAATTAATAAGTAATTATTATAATATTAATTTTAGCACAAACTATAATTTCAAAAATTGATTTTAATAAATAACTCAATTGTAAGTAAGCCACTGGATGATCTAAAAATAAAGCCATTAAAATTAATCGTAGGATAAACTAATGATTGGTCTTGAGACCATGTTTTAGAGGTAGACAACCGTCAACAATTGTTAAAAAAACATATTTGTTATCAATTTATTGTAGTCTACATTTATAAGTGTAATGCAAATTTTTAGTAAATGATCCTTGTACAAAATTCTAGGATGGTACATAAATGTCTCTACAGGAAATAAAATATAAACAGACGAAATTCAGAAAAAATATAAGAGAAATGATCAAACTCATCGTACATTAACACCACAAAATCTAAATATAAAAATACATATTATACATATCTTTTAACCATACTTTTTTTTATACATATGTAGGTATTATATACAATATACTTAGTATATGTATATATTAGATTAAGAAAATTCAATAAATTTTGTTATCTTGTCTTCACTAAACTTTACTTTTTTGCAATAAAATGATATTTACAGAAAACATAATTGAATTTTTTTTTAATTGATTAAATTATTATAGAAAAAAATACCTAGTTTTGCCTTTTATAAAATATTCGAATTCGAATAATTCATTTTTTATGTGAATAAAATATAAAAATTATTTTAATAAATTCCCAAACAAAAAACTTGTGTGAATGACTAAAGTTTGTTAATATTAAAACAACAGTCACTAAAACATTCATGAATAATTATTAAAAAAAAAAATACCACCCGGCTCTTTAATAGTAGACATTTTCCTTTATATAAAAAAAAATAAAAATTTATCCAATTACCTTTTTTTTTAAGAAAAAACTTTATTATTATCCAAAAAAAAATTAATGTGAAGAAATTAATTATAACTTTTTAAATATTTTATGAATTATTATTATTATAAAATTAATAATAATTAAAAAAAAAACGAAATTTAGAATTAAACACGCAACGCAACACAAAATAATATACGAATTACGAATCAACAATAAAAAAAAATTCTGTTTCTGCTGGTCTGGCTGTGTGGTTGGCGTTTTGTGGTGTCATGTCGTGGTGTGGTGCTGGGCTGGTGGGTCGTCTCGTCGTGATTATTTTGCATGGATTTTGTGTGGTATCGCTTTGTCGTTGTTGCTTGACATATCATGATTTAGTTGTAATTTTAGTTTTACGGCGAAAATTGCTTTAAAGTCTATTTACACTGTGTTATCTACATCTCATGCAATATTTGTTGTACAATAATATCTCAAAAATATTGTATGAAATCATAAATTATTTAAAATTATCTTTTATCTATATTGTAGATAAATATTCACAAAAAAAATGAGTTGACACCAGAAAAAAAGAGGAAAAATCTTGTGGGCAAGAAAGTGGCTAAATAAAATGGTCAAAAATACATCGTCGTAAATTATTAAATTAATTTATTTAGGAAGAAAATATGTCCAAAAATTAGATTCAATTTTACCTTTTTAAAAGTGAATCTTCCCTTGTGTGCTTATTATTGCGGTACAAGAAATGTTTTGTACTGTTTTCTGAATTTGCCGTGATTTAAGGCCGTGGCATACAATTGGGGCTTTTAATCAGCAAACTTTTTCGATTATCAACGGTGTGAAATGTGAAAACAATAAAAAAAATAAGTACTTAAAGTGTCAGTTTTTTTTTCATAAATAAAATTATTATAAATATTATATATTTTACTTTCAACTTTTTCGATTATCAACAGTGGACGGTCAAAAAAATAAAAAAAAATAAGTATGTACTTACTTAAAGTGTCAGTTTTTTCTTCATAAATAAAATTATTATATATTTTAGATAAAGTTATATATTTTTGAAAATTTCATTGTGAATTGAAAAATTATTATATTGTCGCGTCGACTTTGGTTTGCTTTGTTTTGCGTTGTGGAAATTACATTGTGAATCCACGGTTAAAGTAAAGCTGAAGCCTATAGTAAAAATTATAAATACAAGTTCAAGTTATTATAAGAATAAGTTTATTTTGTAAATTATATTTATTATATATAATTTAATTTGCTAGAAAATTGGTAGAGAAAATATTATTTTAATTTTTAATATTTCGTATAATAAACATTAATTAGTTTTCTTTATGTTCCTAAGGTTTTTGTTAAAATATTCATAAATATAAATAATGAATGAATTGGAATTGAAAAACCATAGAATTAAAGAGGAAGAATTTGATATTGATTATGAAATAGAAAAAATATCAAGTCCAATTTTATCAGAAAATATTTCATTCAGATGTGGTGAAATCTATGCAACAAAGACTGGAACTTTTTCATTTATCTGTATATTTTGCAATGAAAACTATATTAATTTTGAGCTATTTTGTAATCATATTAACTTGAAATCATGCCATAATAATGCTGATATGTTTACCAGTTTTGATCAAAAAGAACAATGTAATTTAAATGAACAGTTAATTACTAAAGTTGAAAAAGAAAGTAATTACACATTAATTAGTACAGTAAAGGATGAATTTAGTGAAACAACTGATGATATTCTTAGAAAAGAATGTGGATTCAAAGAGAAATGCAATGACCATGAAAAACACAATGAAGAGAAAAAATATAAGGGATTATTAAAATGTAATATTTGTGCGACAGAATTTAAATGTCAATATACATATAAAAAACATATGAGTACACATTCTGATGTAAAGCCATTCAAATGTGAACGATGCCCCAAATCATGTAGATCATCTACTGAATTGAAACGCCATACACGAAATCATAATAGTCAAAAACGTTATAAATGTGAATATTGTTTAAAGGACTTTATTCATCCATCTGCACTTCGTATTCATATTCGAATTCATACTGGTGAGAAACCATTCCAATGTATAGAATGTAATAGAAAATTTATCACTAAAACAAATTTATTATCACACAAAATTATTCATACTGGTGAGAAACCATATAATTGTGAACATTGTTCAAAACCATTTCGTCAATCATCTGATCTTCGAATTCATATTCGTACTCATACTGGTGAGAAACCATTCAAGTGTGATATATGCGATAAAACTTTTCGTGCTCATTCAACTCTGATTGGTCATAAAAAAATCCATATTGGAGAAAAATCTCATAATTGTAAACTATGTCCCAGAGCATTTATTACATCGAGTAGAATGCGCGATCATATGAGAACACATAGTGGTGAAAAGCCTTACAAATGCGACCAATGTGATAAAGCATTTACGCGCAATTATAATTTAAAAAACCATAAACGTTTTCATACTGGTGAAAAGCTTGACAAAGTGGAATGTTGATTTATTGGAAACAGATGGCCGACTCAACTATCAGACCAAAAAGTATATATCATAAAAGTGAACTATTCAACTAAAAATTATAATTAATGAATTAATCTAAAAGTGTAATTTTCAATTCAATTCCAACTTATTTCGTAACTTTAGAATAAATGTATTTAAAATATAATAGCAAAATCATAAACAATGTTTCCGGACAGGAGAGGAACACTAAGAAGAAGACGCAATATGTAGGAAGAAGGTCAATTGGAATACACTTGTCCATACAGATCTATTCTATAACAAAATATTAAAGAAAAATTGTGTCCAAGCCAACTGTCCAATTTTACTTGTTACCAATCACATTTTACTTGTTATGTTATATAAATGTCTTACTTAATGTACGTAAACATTATAACAAATTAGAAATATATAGAACAAATATAAATATTAAAAATTAAAGTCACCCGGTGCATCTGTGCTAATTTTTTTGGTTACTATATAGATCGTCCAAATTTTTTAAAGTACCGGAGAGAACGTGCCATTTACAAAACGACAACTATTTCTATGTTTATAAATTATAAATATAAACTTTAATCTACTAGGACACTAGGAGGGTACTGAGACCTTTTAATCTTGTATTTTAATATCTGATATCTCCTAACATAAATAAAAGATTTGTAATGGTTTTATATTGTAGACTTTTTTTTTATCAGAAATTGGTGATTTCTTGTGAATACATTTCATTCAAATTGTTTAATTTATCAGTTTTAACATATTGAAATAAGTTTTAAATATTTTTAAGCTAAAATATTTTTTATTAAAAAAAAATTGATAATAATTAAACAAAATTAATTTGAAATATATATTTAATTAACAAAAAATAATGAATAAATGTTTGTTTTTATCAATTGCAAAAATTTAATATACATATATATTATGTTATGTTTATAAATAATCTAATCTTTAAAATAATAAAAGAAAATATTTTATATATATATAAAATATTTTATATATCTTTTTAACTGCTTCGACAAAATGAACTAGATGGATTCATATCAAATGGATCTGCTTTCATTTTTTGTTGATTTGTATCTACAATACCATCAATATATTGAATTTTATTACTTTTTTCATCATTTATAATATCATTAGCAATGGGACTCCATATTTTTATTTCATGATCTATACCACTTGTTGCTAACATACATACAGTTGGATGTGGTTGTATACAATTAACAATAGCCATATCACCTTTATATATTGATTTAATTTTATTTGTATTACGTTCCCATATAAAAAAATTACCATCATCTGAACCAGCTACAATAAAATTATCACCAAAATAATTAGCTTCTTTAATATCAGTTGTTGTATTACAATGTCCAATAAAACGTTGATAATAATCTTTAGCCATTAAACGACAATTCCATTCAAATTCTGATATTTCATATGGTTCTAATTCTGTATTATCACCAATATTATTAAATGCATTATTTAAAAATTGTGATGATGATGATGATGATGTATTTTGTTGTTGTTGATGTTGTGTAATATTACTACTATTATTAGTATTTGATGTTGATTGTTCATTTTTTTTATGCTCAGATATATCTTTTTTTAACATCATAACACCATGATTTGTTTCATAATTTGGAAAACGTATTATTAATTCATTTAAACAATTATCAGCTTCATTTATTTTACCTAAATCTAATAATGCTCTTGCTAAACGAAAATGTGCTTTTATATATGATGGATCTAATTTTAATGCTTTATGACAATCACGTATTGCAGCATATACATCACCATACCATGAACGACGCATTAATGCTGTTGCACGATTTAAATATAATATTGGACAATATGGTGCCATTAATATTGCTTCAGAATATTGATCAATAGCACGTAAATATTTTTCATTTTCTAAAAAATCATTACCCATTTTTTTTAAATTTTCAACATTTTCAGGTAATTTTTTTTTAATATTAATTTCTAAATTATTATCATTATTTCCATTATTATTATTATTATTATTAATAGGATAATTTGGTAAATTTAAAAATAATGGCTCTTCAGCATTATTAATATCATATAAATATATATGTTCAGCACCCATATTTACTAATAATTCATTACCAATTTTATTAAATGTTAAATATGTAATAGCTTTATTATCACGTCCAATATATTTTGGATTATTATTATAATATTGACCAGGACAAAAATATTTAACACAATTTTTTGGTAAATTTATATTATTTCTATTATTATTATTAATATTACCATTATTATTTGTTGTTGTTGTTCTACTATTATTTATATCCATATTTTGTAAATTTAACATACGTCTATCATATAATCTAGCATATTGATCATTAGCACCAACTGCTAATAATTCAGTTCTTGTTGGACATATTGCAATACATTTAGCTTCACTATGTGACATAATTTGTTGTGTTAAATTTATTAATAATATTTTATCATTTGATTTACAACGATGTGGTTCACGTATATCAAATTGTAATATATTACCATCTTCACCAGCTGACCATAATATAAATGGTTGATCTGGTGCAGTAGCTAAACGTTTAACACGTGACCAATGACATTGACAATTCCATATTGATTCATTATTACGATTTAAATCAAATATATATATACATTTATCTGCAGCACATGATGCTATTAAATTATCACCACTTTTTGGTAAAAATTTAACAGAAAACATATTACCAGTATGTGGTGTACGAAAACTATATAATTTTTTATGACGAAAAACATCCCATAATATTACACATAAATCATCTGAACCAGATGCTAATATTCTACCATTATCACTCCATTCTAAACAATTAACACAACCATTATGTCCTTCTAATATACATTCTAATTCAATTTTATCAATATATGATGTTGATGATCGATTACAAACTAATGAATCAATATTACCATATTGACGATCATTTATTAGTGCTGTTGTATTTATTGTATTTGAATAATACTTTTTGCTATACATTTCTCTTTTTCGTTATTATAAATTTGGTAAATGGAAATGAGAATTTGCACAAAAAATGGTTTTTGCGAACGCCGAACTTTCTTAATCGTAATTAATATAAAAAAAATCTTTTTTTTTTGTTTATTTATTTTTATCTTTTCACGAAACAAAAAATATATATAAATCAGCTGATTTAAAAGATATGTCATCAAATTTTTTTATAGAATTGTCAAAAACAGCTGGACACTCGGATATTTGTATCCCAATTAACTAAATTGCTCAAACGAATTCCTTTTCATAAATTTTTATGACAATTCTGAATATTTTGTTCGAAACTCGAAACATTTATATTTGTTCCACTTGAACTTATATATTTTAAATTTTATGTTATATTTTTATATATTTAAAATTAATTAATGTAGCAGAAAATAAAAAATCTCATAAGAAATGCAAAAGTGGTCTGAATGGTGTATTTGTACAGCCTCATATGTATGTTGGGACTTTGTAATCGGAAGATTTGGGCACAACTTTTAAGTTGTATATCGATCCCTAATCGATTTCCTATAGGCTCAAGGACCTATTTTGTTTTTTGTTGGCCTACCTAGGCCCTCCGTAAATGTTTTTTATGCATACTTACTTCACAGCTGCAGAAACGGCATTTTAAAATGAAATATGCAAATAGTGTTCAAACTTGCAATTTTTTGTAAATTGAATCACATATTTATATTATTTTTATATTTAACTAAACAAAACTGAAATGCAATAGCAATTTAGCTATATTTCATAAATGTGGAATGCCACGAAAATGAAACATGCAATACGTCAACTTCACTAATCACTTACCTTGTTTCCATGTATCGAGTTGAAATGGGGGTTGAAACGGAACCATCAATTATTCGTTCCATTCTAATTCAACTCAACTCAAACCCTGTTTCCCTTTCAATTTTAATGCACGCTAACCGCTAACACGAGTTCAACTCGACATGGAAACATAATGACTATTGCATATTTCATTTTAAAATTTAAGAATATTGGTGCTTCATCTAGGATCTAGGGCGTATATCTATTATTTTACTGATTTTTTTAGGGAAGTGGCACTATATCCCGAATGAGAAAATCCCGTAAGTACATAATCCCGTAAATACAAAATCCCGTAAGTACATAATCCCGTAAATAAAAAAATCCCGTAAAAACATAATCCTGTAAGTACGAAATACCATAATTAAATCTGAAATATAAATAACACACAGGTTCCTAAGAAGTACCATTAAACCGTACAACATAAAACAAATATAATATTTAAATAAAAAGAGTTAAAAAAATTGTTTATTAAAAAAAAATACAACTAGAAAAATTTGAAGATAAACAATTAATTAAGAGTTACACTATGTGCAATACTCTTCAAGTAGTTCAATATGGGAGTTCTAATCCTTCTTTTAATTATACGTTTAATTTTGCTGTTTCTTTCAATGGTTTTTTTATTTTTTGGTAACTTCGGATCGGATTTTGGGATGCGGGATTACGTACCCAACCCTTTTTTTAGATCGATCATCCATATACTTGTATAATTTTTTTTTACGCTTCGTCAGAACCAATGTTAATCAAAAACTCTTTCTCTTTATGGATAAAAGTAAATATTTTCGAAAAAAAAATTATTTTATTTAATTTTGTAACTTTTAAATAGTTTTACAATAAATTGTAGAAATTAAAATTTTAAAATTTTAAATTGTTAACTAATTAGGCATAAAATTATATATAAACTACTATTGTACTATTATTATTTTTTTAATTATTTTAAAGCATTTAGGTATTTTTGTTTTTTTGTACAAAAAAAAATATAATGGTTTTTTATAAATACAAAAAATTATATGAAAAATCTAATTTAAACAATTAATTAATATAATTTATAATCAAGAAATTTAATTTAAACCCATCGATGATAATTTTAAAGTATCATTATTACCAATAGCCACTATTGGATCACTATTAATATTATTACTATTGGTATTTATAATTTCTCTATGATGTGTACGTTTATGTGTATATAAACTGGAATTATTCATATATGATTTATCACATAAATTACAATTATATATTTTATCATTATTACAATTATTGTTATCAATTCGTTTATTATTTATTAAAATTGTTGATTTTACTTCATCACATTGATTTTGTATATTATTATTTGTATTATTATTATTATTATTTGAATGTGTACGTTTATGTACAATTAAATTTGAATTATGTCGAAATGCTTTATAACAAACATCACATTCATATGGTTTTTCACCTGTATGTATTCTTCTATGTATTATTAAATTTGAATTATTTGCAAATGATTTATCACATGTTTCACATTGATGTGGTTTTTCACCAGTATGTGTATTTTCATGTTGTTTCAAATCATTTTTCATAGCAAATGATCTATCACAAAAACGACATTGAAATGGTTTTTCACCACTATGTAAACGTTTATGTACAATTAATGCTGATTTATCTGAAAATAATTTTTCACATATATCACATTTATAGGGTTTTAAGCCAGTATGTGTTCTTTTATGTACATTTAAATTAGATTTATGTGAAAATGATTTATCACAAAATTCACAAATATATGGTTTTTCACCAGTATGTATACGTTTATGTACAACTAAATTTTGTGATTGTGAAAATGTTTTATGACAATATTCACATTTATATAAACCATCTGATTGATTATTATTATTTGTACTATTATTATTATTATTATTATTTTGTGTTGTTGTTGTTATATTAAATTGATTTTGCTGAAAATTTTCTGGAATTTTACTATTGGAATGTAATGGTATCATTTGTGATGTAGACATATAATATGGATTAACAGGTACTTCAATATAATTATTAGTTGAATTTTGTGTAGTACTATTTGGACTGCTATTACTATTATAACAACCAGTTATTTGACGATTTTGATGTTGTTGTTGGTGTTGTTGATTATTCTCCAATTTAATATTTCTATTATTATTATTATTTTTTTGTCCACCAGTATGAGTACGTTTATGTACATTTAAATTAGATTTATGTGAAAATGATTTATCACAAAATTCACATGTATATGGTTTTTCACCAGTATGTATCCTTTTATGTACTGTTAAATTTTGTGATTGTGTAAATTCCTTATGACAATATTCACATTTATATGAATGATTATTTATATTTAAATTATTATTTATTAATTTTATTTTTGTTTTTCGATTATTATTATTATTATTTGTTGATAAATTATTTATTGATGAATGATCAATAATTGGTTTATAAGTTAATGGATTAATAAAATTTATAGGATTATTAATTATAGGTGGTATATGATTACTAATTGATTGAAGTTGTTGTTGTTGCTGTTGTGGATGATGTGGATATGGTGGTGGTGGTGGCGGTGGATGTGAACTAATTTGATTATTATTTGAAATAAATTCCATTTGATCACGTTCCATATAAAAATCCATATTATTTCTTTGTTTACTATTAATAAATTGTGAACTATTTGATGCTTCAACAGAATTTTCTGAAATTTTATAAATTAATTTTTTTTTATTTATTTTTTTATAGCTAATATATACATAAATTTTATATTCTAAATAAATTAAATATACCTTTTTCAATTTGATTATCCAAATGTAGTTTTTTCATATGATCTAAGTATATATCAAATTTACCAAAACTACCATTGCATTGACAACAAGTAACAAGAAATTCATTATTTTTCGATACAAATACTTCCCCACACTTTGTATGAAAATTATTTATACCAGATGGATTTGATATTATTGTTTCGGGTTCAAAATTTATTATAGATGATGTTCCTAAAGATTCTTTTTTAATGTCCATTTCATAATTATTTCATAACACAAAAATCCACAATAAAATAATATTATAAATTAAGAATCTAATGTGATTATAAATTGATTTTATTTTCTTTACATATATATATATATAATATGTAGCAGCTATATTTTTTATATTATACCCAATTTTTTTTTCTATTCACTATTTTGTGGGGAACTTATTTTACTTTGTTGGTTAATGGGTTTTTAATGATGTTAAATTTTTTTTTTTTTTAGTTTGGGAACACAAAAATCTGTGTATAGGTAGGTATACTACAAGAAAAAAAAATATTACAAGCTCCTCTCCTGGAAACAACAACGCAAAATATGAAATATTTTTCGTGTTGTAGAAATTATCGAGTAAAATTGGAAATATAAGTTACACAGTAATGTTAATATATTATCTTATTTTAATTTTTCCTTGATAATATAATAATAATAATTATCTTATCGCACTTTTAATGATTACTATAAATGCTATTATTTTTTTAATATATCATTATCAACCAAAACAAAAAAAAATTGATGATGATGACAGATAATTATAGTTAAAGGCACAACACATAATAGCATACAAAAAAATGGAATATGATTAGGCGCCAACGCTACTCAGCGATATAACCAATAAACACTTGTTTATTACGTTTCGGATTGAACTCGTATTCATTCCGGATCGTTGAGTGAGTTGATTTTTTGTTAAATCCATTTCAACTCCACGAAACTAGTCGGATTGGATTTAAATGTTTAATTCTATATCTAAAATGTGTATGAACGTGTTCAAAATGGTAAAATATGGCGTCGACATTTTACATATTCAATCAAATATTTAAATCTAAACTGACTAGTTTCGTGGGGTTGAAATGGATTTAACGGAAACTCAGCACAATCCCAACTCAATGCCCCTGTTTCCATGTACACTAATCCGGATTGAACTCGAGTTCAATCCTCAGGTCAAGAAATATAATATGTCATATATTATGAGATTTATGAACTGTATAGTATGCTACTCAAGATTAGCTAAATTTTAACGCGATCTCCAAACTCTCAATATTGTGAAAAATATTGTGAAATATTGTGTAAAGATAAATTTTGACGTCTATGTCTATTTTTCGGAATCGATATATTCCAAGTCTAAATAAATTTCTTCACTCATTTTGATGTTTTAATTTTTGTAAAATTTGATTTTTTTTCTTCAAATGTCAAAATTTATCGCGAAATAATGTTCAGAACATTATTTCACGTGAAATATTTAGTGGAGACTTTTGACAGGCGCCGATTTTTCCTGCTTTTAGTAATCTTGAGTAGCGTACTACTTCAGCGAAATTTCGGGATAAATCGTAATCTTATATTTAGCTGAGCTAAATTTTGTATGGTAATCTTCCCTAATCGCGAGTAGCATACTGGCCTTAATCCGAAAATTTGAAAACAGTTTAAGAGGAACGATTCGAGTTAGGGTTTAGGGAGCGGTGTAATGATGATACATTCCATTCCATTCCGTTATTTATCTATTCTACTTAACTATTTTTGCCCAATGGCAATAACAAATTTATCTGGATGAAAATGAATCAAATAAGAATTGGAACACATTAAATTGAAACGAATCAGCTTAATGAAAAACGCGGGAAAAGAAAAATAAATATTACATTATAACATTTAATAATTATCTATCGACGACTTCTAAAATTTATATTGCTCAGTTTAAAAAAAAAACAATTATTTTAAGAATAAATTCTATAATGCCGATATTAGTAAAATCGTAAGTTTTTATATAACAATAAAATATAATGTTTATATTAGATTAGAATATTTATATTATAAAAATAATGTAAAAAAAACAAGAGAAAATTTGTGAAATAAAAGGAACAATTCCGAATCAGAAAACTGTCAAGTTCAAGTTGTCATGTCAATTTTAGTCGTGGTCGAGAATATTTGGCGAGGAGAAGCAATTAGTTTTTCTGTCTGTAATCTATACGTTTTGGATTCGTGCTATAATTTTTAACACATAAATTATTATTAATAATTGAAATTCAATCGTTATTACTCTACTGTGAAATACAAATTTATAAAAAAAAAGTTTATATAAAAGTAAATATAATAAATCCAAGATTCCAAGTTAAAAAAGTGATTAAAAAAGTTATAATGGGTCCACCAAAAAAGTCAAAAAGAGACTATAAATCTGGTGATAAATTTGGTATGTTATATTAATATTTTTATTATTTAACCAATTAATTTAATATTTAATCAATATATATTTACGAAATTTTACATTTTTTTACTTATAAAAATAAAAGGTAAAAAACGTCGTGCTGAAGATGATGCATATTCACAATTAGTAGATGATTCAACAGATTCAGATACAACAAATGATTCTGAAGGTATACCAGGTGCTGCATCAAAAAATGCTGAAAAAAATGACGATTGTATACAAGATGATGAATATGGTGCTAAAGATTATCGATCACAAATGGATTTAAAAATTGATCATTCAAATCGTCCACTTTGGGTAGCACCAAATGGTCATATATTTTTAGAATCATTTTCACCAGTTTATAAACATGCACATGATTTTTTAATAGCAATATCTGAACCTGTTTGTCGTCCAGAACATATACATGAATATAAATTAACAGCATATAGTTTATATGCAGCTGTATCTGTTGGTTTACAAACAAATGATATTATTGAATATTTAAAACGTTTAAGTAAAACATCTATACCAGATGGTATTGTTGAATTTATAAAATTATGTACATTATCTTATGGAAAAGTTAAATTAGTATTGAAACATAACAAGTAAATTAACAATTTTATAAAATAATGAAATTTTTTAATTTTTGAAGAAAAAAAAATCATTTCTAATTTAAAATTACCTTTTATATTTTTAGATATTTCATAGAAAGTCCACATCCAGAAATTTTACAAAAATTACTTAAAGATCCAGTAATTCAAACATGTCGTTTAAAAAGACAAGAAGAAAATGAAACTGGTGAAACTGTATTAACAACTGGTATAATTGATAAAAAGAATATACCAATATTTGGTAATAAAACAACAACTGGAGAATCTACAAATAATATTAATGATAAAACATCAACTACAAATGCTGATGGTAGTATTACTACAATAACTGTTCCAGATGATATAACAAATTTTTATGAAAAAATTGATAAAGATGAGGATGATGAAGATGAAATTAATTTGAATACAGTTTCATTTGAAGTAAATCAAGAAAAAATTGAAGTTATACAAAAAAGATGTATTGAAATAGAACATCCACTATTAGCTGAATATGATTTTCGTAATGATACAATAAATCCAGATATAAATATTGATTTAAAACCAACAGCTGTATTACGTCCATATCAGGAGAAAAGTTTAAGAAAAATGTTTGGTAATGGTCGTGCTAGATCTGGTGTTATTGTATTGCCATGCGGTGCAGGTATATAAATAATATATATTTATATATATTCAAATTAAATTAAAATTACAATTTTAGGTAAATCTTTAGTTGGTGTTACAGCATGCTGTACGGTACGTAAACGTGCTCTAATATTATGTAATAGTGGTGTATCAGTTGAACAGTGGAAACAACAATTTAAAATGTGGTCAAGTGCAGGTGAAATTATAAAAAATCGTAATAAATAAATAATTACTTTGAATATTTGTTTTTTTTTTATATATATATATAGATGATAGTATGATATGTCGTTTTACATCTGATGCTAAAGATAAACCAATGGGATGTGGTGTTTTAGTAACAACATATTCAATGATAACTCATACACAAAAACGTTCATGGGAAGCTGATCAAACAATGCGTTGGCTACAGGATCAAGAATGGGGTATTATGGTATTAGATGAAGTACATACAATACCAGCAAAAATGTTCCGACGTGTATTAACAATTGTACAAAGTCATTGTAAACTTGGTTTAACAGCAACATTATTACGTGAAGATGATAAAATTGCTGATTTAAATTTTTTAATTGGACCAAAATTATATGAAGCAAATTGGTTAGAATTACAAAAGAAAGGTTTTATAGCACGTGTACAATGTGCTGAAGTATGGTGTCCAATGTCACCAGAATTTTATCGTGAATATTTAATAACAAAAACATCAAAAAAAATGTTACTTTATGTTATGAATCCATCAAAATTTCGTAGTTGTCAATTTTTAATTAAATATCATGAACGTCGTGGTGATAAAACAATTGTATTTAGTGATAATGTATTTGCATTAAAACATTATGCTATTAAAATGAATAAACCATTTATATATGGTCCAACATCACAAAATGAACGTATACAAATATTACAAAATTTTAAATTTAATACAAAAGTAAATACAATATTTGTATCAAAAGTAGCTGATACTAGTTTTGATTTACCAGAAGCAAATGTATTAATACAAATATCATCACATGGTGGTTCACGGCGTCAAGAAGCACAACGTTTAGGTAGAATATTACGGGCTAAAAAAAATGCAATTGCTGAAGAATATAATGCATTCTTTTATACATTAGTATCACAAGATACAATGGAAATGAGTTATTCTAGGAAACGTCAACGATTTTTAGTAAATCAAGGTTATAGTTATAAAGTAATAACACATTTAGCTGGTATGGATACTGATTTAGATTTATTTTATAAAACACGTGATGAACAAGGTCAATTATTACAACAAGTATTGGCAGCATCAGATATAGATTGTGAAGATGAAAAAATACCAGGTGATGGTGGTGGTTTTAGGCAAGGTGGTAATAATGGTCCTGGTGGTTCAAGAAGAGGTGGTCTATCATCAATATCTGGAGCTGATGATGCTGTTTATTATGAACGTAGAAATCGCAATCCTAATCAAAATACACATCCATTATTTAAGAAATTTAGAGGATAAACAAAAAATTTATATTTTTTTTTTGTATAATTTTCTGTATTTCTTTTTTTATAATGATAATAAAATATGTTAAATATTTATATTGAGTATTGTCTATAATCTATATTATTATTATATAGCCCAAATGTAATCCAATTAATAGCTTAAAATTAATTTTTAATTTAAAAAAAAAATTAAATTTAAAACTTGTATTATTTTTTTTTTTTTGCTAATTAGACCATCTGTAAATGGAGGTATTCCTGAATGGGCTATTATTGAAATTCAAGGTGATTTAGAAGTACGAAATAATGAACTAATGTATAGTGAATTTATTGGTGATTTATATTACAATAAATATGGTCAACCGGTCAGTTACAAAAATAATAATAATAATAATGTTCACTATATTTTTGATTATGATTAAATTTATTTTTTTCTTATTATAGATATTTATAATTGGTCATCATATATTACAAGGTCGTGAACAAAAATTAGATAAACCAATGGCAATATTAGAAAAATCTAAAACAAATGATGGTATTAATTTAGATATAACAACAAATAATAATTTAAATTCAAGTAATTTAAATAATTGTACAATAATTGATCAAACAATATTGGATTCAACTGTTGCATTAGAAAATAAATCCAAACAACGTACAGAATATACAGTTAGAGCTATTATTAAAAAGAAATTAATATTTAAATCTAGACCAAAACCAATTATTGCTAATGTAGCTAAACAAATTTAAAAAAAAATTATATTAAAAATGGAAACGAAATTATATAAAATTTGGTAATAAATTGATTTTCATTGGGAAATATTTCAAATATATTGTAAAAAAAAAAATATACAATTAAATTAATCAAAAACATATTTTAAAGTAAATTATTTATATTTTTTTAAGATAAAAATTTTTAGTTGTCGTTTCGCCAAGATCAAGTGCAGTATGTTGTATTAATAAATAAATAAAAAAGTTGTTAATATTTGTCGCTTTTAAAACATCAAATTTATTTGTGTCTTTTTCAATTAAAAATTTCGTTTACGTATATTTATTATTCTCGCTATATATGAATAAATAAATGAGAAAAAAGCTTTACCATGCAAAAAATCGAAGTAATAAATATTTAAAGCTTTTCTCAAATATTCAGCTGATTAATATTAGTATATCACGCATTGATCGTACAAGTTGTTGATTATACAATAAATTATTATTTAAAACAATTTGGTTATATATATGTATCTAAATTCTAAGTGTTAAAAAAAGTAATTTTCAATTAAGTGAAATTATGTTGATTGGTAAATTATTTGAAAATAATGTTGGAAAGAGAATTTTATTACAAAGATATATAGCAACAAGTAAAACTCTATATGAAAAAGATAAGTAAGTAAAAACCGGAAATTAGCTTATACCTACACAAGTTTTAATAAATAAAATATGAATATTATGTATATTTAAATACACATAAATATGAAGAAATCTTACTATGAAATTCAGTAAAAAAATATTCAAAATTATATTTCTGATTATTTTTGTGAATTCCATTTATTATTATTGTTCAATATTAAAATTATTTTTCTTTATCCTCTCTGTTATTGTTACTAAAATATTATTTAAATTACTAAATTCTTCTTCTTTTGGTATATGTACCTATCCGGGCCAAATGTTGGTCACCATTGTTAGTAATTGGGCTCTATCTTTCACTATCACTATAATTTAATTAGTCGCTGACATATTTTGAACCAATCCTAAAGATTACTTAGCCAGGAAACTATCTTCTTCATCATCTACAACGTCGTCCTACGATTTTCCTTTCGATTATTAATTGCAGAATTCAGTATTTGTACCTTATGTAACAATAACTAATAATTTAGAAGAAAAATATTAATATATATTTAAATAAGTAGTAGTTTAGTTTAATATAGTATTCCGTATAATTATATTAATTTTACTCTAGGATGACATAATTCCTATTATAGATTTTAGTAAAAAAAAAAACCAACTTCAAATTAATTTTTTTTTTTGTTAAATTATTATATAATTTTAAGTTAAAAATATAACACATATATGACAGTGAGATTATTTGAATTATCTATATTATTATCTACTATATAGTATATATCGGATATCGATTAACAATTATATTATATTATATTTATTTAATATTTATTTACAAAACAAAAAATTATTTATTAGGTGCAAAGTATTAATTGTTGGTGGTGGTACTGGTGGTTGTGCTGTTGCTGCAAAACTTTCATCAAAATTAGGTGGCAATAATGTTATTGTTGTTGATCCAAATGATGTAGGTATTATTATACATACAACAACGACAAAAATTTTTAATAATTATTTATTATATAACCTTTAGAAACATTATTATCAACCAATGTTTACAATGATTGGTGGTGGTATGAAATCTTTATCACAATCATATAAATTAATGAAAAATGTTTTACCAAAAAAAGCAAAATATATTCAAGAAAAAATTGTTTATTTCAATTTAAACAATAATACAGTAATGACAAATAAGGAAAGAGAAATTGAATATGATATTTTATTATTAGCAATGGGATTACAATTAAATTACGATAAAGTTAGTATCCATAGATAAAAAAAAGTTCTTAAAAAAATTAGACATTTTTTTTTAAAAAGATTCCTGGTTTAATTGAAGCTATGTCAATACCAAATGGTAATGTTTCATCAATTTATTCACCAAAATATGTAAATCTAACATATGAAACATTAAAAAGATTTCAAAATGGTAATGCAATTTTTACCTTTCCATCATCACCAGTTAAATGTCCAGGTGCTCCACAAAAAATTATGTACATTACTGAACATTATTTAAGAAAGGTAAATAATAAAATAAACTAAAATAAATTTATATTGATTTGTGGACGTTTTATAATACTTTATCGTAAACAGTTTATCGTGCAGACACACACTTTATCGTCGGGCAATTTACCGAGCGGACACTTTATCGTGAAAATATTTTATTATTATTGGAAAATTTCACTTTTTTATTGCACGATATTGGAAAATTTCACTTTTTTATTTTTAATTATGCCTGGTATAAATATTTTTCAAATAATAAAATATTTTTACGATAAAACGTCCGCACATTAAATTGTGGCACGATAAACTGTTTACAATAAAGTCAAGTCCTTCACGGTAAAATGTCCAATTATTAGAAAAAAAAATTAATTATATACATTAATTATTTTTATCATAAATATTTAAGAATAATAAACGAAATAATTCAAAAATTATTTATAATACATCACTTCCGGTTATATTTGGTGTAAAACATTATGCAGATGCTTTATGGAAAGTTGTTGAAAAACGTAATATTGATGTAAACCTACGTACAAATTTAATTGAAGTTAAACCAGATAAAAATATTGCAATTTTTGAAAATTTAGATAATCCAAGTCAAATATGTGAAATGGAAGTAAAAATAATTTATATTTAATTAATAATTTTTATTCTATATGTATAAATTTTCAGTATTCATTACTTCATGCAGTACCACCAATGTCAGCACCAAATGAATTAACACAATGTAAAGATTTAGTAAATTCAACTGGATTTGTTGATGTTAATCAAAGTACAATGCAACATAATAAATATAAAAATATATTTGCTATTGGTGATTGTTCTGGAACACCAAATTCTAAAACAGCTGCATCAGCTGGTATACAAAAAAATACAAATTAAATTATGTATAATAGAAAAAATCTGATCTTAAATTAATTTTAGCTGCTCAATCACCAATTGTCTTTAAACATATAATGGCTACATTAAATGGAAAAGAATTAACTGGAAAATATGATGGTTATGCATCATGTCCATTAGTAACTGGTTATAATTCATGTATATTAGCTGAATTTGATTATAATTTAAAACCATTAGAAACATTTCCATTTCCACAAAATAAAGAACGTTATTCAATGTTTTTAATGAAAAAAGAATTAATGCCAATATTATATTGGCAATTAATGTTAAAAGGATATTGGAATGGACCAGAAACAATGCGAAAATTATTATCAATTTTTAAATTTTGATAAAATTTGTATATTGTATTATAATTTGATTTTATTTTATTATATTACCGTATATATTTTTTAATTAATTTGTTGGTGTATTTTTTTCTGTATTATTTTTAGCAGCCTGAAATAATTTATGTTGGTTCAGTTGAATGATGTAGTTATACTATACATGATATTGGTTTAATAAACAGTGTCCGAAAATGCTGTATAGGTCAATTCTATCATGTGATTGTCGACACCTTGAACCACTCTTCAAAATTCTTTAACGAGGACATACGTTTGCGATCTCTGCTTTTCCTGCCTAAAATTTTACCTTTGGATAAAACTTGGATAGAGTAATTTTATCTTCGTAGCAATATTTAATTTAAACCACATTTTCAAAATAAATTATTCATGTTCCAGAATGATGATCTAGCGATTTCAATTCTTGCATTAAGCTCGGATCTGTTTGTGGCATTATAATTCCACGATATTTTACTTTTTGGACCCTTTCTACTACTTGGTTACATAACTTTAAACTCTGAATTTCTATTTTACATTTATTTGGTTTTGTTGATGTTGATAGACAAATGATATTTCTTCCAAGAATCTCATCTAAGTCGAGCAGCATTTTATGTAGATCTACTAGGTTGGTGTGGCTATTAAGTCTATCTAATTTTGTTTATTTTCTCTCCATTGATGTTGATGAAAATTTCAACTTCATTATATAAAAATTTCAACTACATGTATAATCTCTTCCGAATATACATTGAACAGGAGCTGATATAATAAACTAGTGACTAACTATGTCTATTCACAAATCATTAAAAAAAATCATTTTTTGGTAAAAATAATCCAAATTTTTTTTTCATAATTTTCTTAATTATTTTATTATTTTTCCAATAAAAAATTTTAAATTGAAATTATACTTTAAAAAAGGGTGTGTTTGTGATTTATTACGTAACAAAACATGTGAATTTTTAAACTAAAAACATATACTTAAATTAAAATAATTTTCAATTTGTAAACATTTCAAAACTGAAAATGAAGAATTAAAGTGTATTAATATTTCATATATATACCATTAAAAATAAATCTGCATGTGGTATATAATTTTGTTACAATTTCGAGAATTTAATGATATAACAATTTGAAATATTTTTTTTTTAATTTTATACCTGATATTTTATTAATATAATAATCATATAAAAATACAAAAAATTTCTACATTTCTCACTTTTGTAAATTACTTTCTTAAACAATTTCCATTTCTCTTTCAATACCAACAAATTTTAATTGTTCAGTTGGACCATATCGATAATCAAAAAATAATTCTTCACCTGGTTGAATAGCTCTTTTAGCAAATATACCAATTCTATGATCACCATTTACCATCATTACTTTAGCATAACAATTTGGACTAATTGAATGATTAGCAAAACGTATTTTATTACCTTTACGCGTTGCATCAACAACAAAATCATTATTTAAATTGAATAAAAAACTGCACATATATTTATCATAAACTTTACCACGACGATCAGCTTCATCTTGTGATATTATTTCACCACAATATTCAGATATAAATTCATTTTTTTGTGCACTTTCTTTAAGAAAAATACCCCAACCAGCAATATCAGATGGTGCCATTAATAAATGTTTATCTATTTAAATAAAAAATATTATATTATTGTAATTTATGGTTTAAATTTTTTTTTTAAATATACACTCACGTAATCCTCTTTGTACACTAACATTTTTACAATTAATTTTTGTTAAATTAAATTGATTTGCACCACAAAAATGACATAAATCTGGATCACATTCACGTACAGCTAAATAGCATGGACATTGTTTTGTATTACATTGTGCTTTACAACGGCATCCTGGAAAACGATTCTGACAATCACTACTACAATTACAAAATTTCTCACAAAAATTTTGTGATTGTATACAAGAGCATGTTTGATCACATGGTCCTTCATGATCACATGGGCTAAAATTATAAACATGATTTGAACTTGTATCCTTTTTCGATACATGAACTTTACGACAATGCTGTGACCATGCACGATATTTTTTTTTCTTTTTACGTGGTGGTGTATAATCTTGTCGTAATTCTTCAATTGATAAATCCATAGCTTCTTTTTGACCAAATTGATATACCTTTTTGAATAATTTTAATTTTATAAAATTTATTTACCACAATTTTTTTCAATTTAATATAAAAACTTACTTGCTGACACGTTTTTGTTAACATTGCTTGTGCAATTGCACAATAATTATGTAAAAATACTTTATGTAATGCACGAAACAATGATTGATCAGCACCAGTCCAATCACATTTTAAATTTGTTATATTCATCATACCAGCTGGAAAAATTATAAATATATAATTATTTATTAAAATATAAATACAAAATTTGATTTTTTTTTTTTTTTTTACCCATTATAGAATTAATTTCAGCTGTTGATACTGCTGAACTACTACTTGGATCCTCTTTATTATCTGGAAATTCTTTACTATATTGACTATTACTATCATTACTATCTTCACTGCTAGCTTCATTACCAGAATAAACTGGTGGTGTTTTTTTACTATCTGCAGCTAATTTCTCTTTCATACCATCCTATAATTTAAGAAAAATTTAATTATTTATGATCATTTTTAAAAATATTAGGCATTCAAATATATTTTTTTATTACTTACTAAAAGCATATAACATGAAGTACTACAAGGTTCAGTAAATTGTTTTAATTCGGGAAAACGACGTTTTTGTAAATTTGGTCCAGGATGACATGCTTGTAAACCTATATAGCAGCGTTTTATTTAAATTGTTTTTTATTTACTTTAAATTTTAAAAGAAATTTATATATATGAAAGAAAAGTAAATTTAATTTAAAGTTAAAAGTGAAACAAAATAAAATTAAATGAATATATAAAATAAAAATAAGAAGAAAAATTAATATTTTTATCATTTGTTAACATTCAGAAATATTTATGAAATATTTTTTTTTTTATTAAAAGAAAAATAATTTGTAAATGAATGAAAATTTAATTTATTATTTTAAAAATTTATATCCTTTTGAAATTTACCAAATCATAAATTAGATTTTGATTTGTTTCTTTTTATAGAAGAAAATTAAAAATAATTTTATGATGGAATTTGAAAAATAATTAATGCTAGAAATAAATATTTATATAAGAAAAAATGGGTAATATAAAAAAAATTATACATATATAATAATAGTAGACTATAATTATAGTTATGTGAATTATTATTTTTTTTTTGTAAACATTTTAACAACTAAATTTACCAGTACGATAACCACTTCCATTAGTTGTACATGTACTAGTTGTTGTTGAATTATTTGTTGTACATTCTATAGTTTTAATATTTATTTTTTTCAAAAAAATAGATAATTCAAATAGAAAATAAAAAATTTAAAGTAAATATTTTATTATTAAAATAATAATGACTAAATTTTTTATTTTATTTTTGCATTATTTTCATAAAATTATTTTAAATATTTATTAAAATAAATGTTTTGAATGTATTATGTTAACTTAAATTTGTATATATATGAAAAATATATTTGAAAATGTTTACAATCGAATGAAAAATGAAATAATATATAAATAAATTTTAAAGATTAATTGTAAAAAAATTTTTTTTTTTAAACCAATTAATTTTAAATAGAAATTTAAAAGAATAATTAATACCTTTTCCCCACCCAATCACCATTTAAATGTATTTAAATTGAATTTTTTTGAACCAGTAAAAAAGATAGATTGAAATTATCAAGAGTTATTACTCTTTTCAACTTGAGAACAACATTTTTGATTAAATTTTATATTGACATTTTTTTCTTTCTGTTCCATTTAAAAATTTAAAGTGAAATATTTTTTTTTTTATAAATAATAATTGAAAAATTGTTAATCAATTTGAATAGGGAAAAAAATTTAGTTTTTCATTAAATTTTTATTGCATATATATTTTGCGTAAATTCATTTTACTAAACAAAATTTTTGGGACTGTAAATCCCGGGGAATTTAAAAAAATTACAGAATTCTGAGGATTTCAAAATTCCGGGGGATCAAAGTGATGCGGAACGTGTTGATGATGCGGAAATATTATCAACATTTTTATTTTTTTCATACAAAATTTAATGTAACATATTTTATGGTATACATACACTACACTTGTACAGAAACAAATATTAAAACTCTGGTCGCTCTCATTTATACTATAATAAATATTGTAGGAAAAACGAATTTTTTTTGTTGTATTATAAGTGAATGGCGTTATACCTTAACATGGTGAATTTCTTTAATTTAAAATGTCCGCAGTGTTAAAGGTAAAATTATGAATGCAAGAAAGTATGGATATTGAAATAAAATGATATAACCGAAAAAAAAACAAAATGACTTAAACACTAAATGATTTTTTTATGATAAAGAAATAAAATCAATCAAATTATTTATTTTTTATATAAATTAAAAAAAGAAATATGAGAATTTGATGAATTTATGTAAATATGATTTAACATTAAATACATATATTTAAAAAAAAAAGACTCACCGGTAATTTGGTGACCTTTTTGGAATTATAAATATTGGTTTGATATTTATATTATTATTATTTTTGGTTCAAATTTGTCAGTTTGTCATTTTATATAACACATTTTTTTTATTTTAAATATAAATTATTATATTTTTAATTTTCGTTGATTGGTTTTTGTTTTTTTTTTTTTTTGTTTTTTAAAAAAAAAGAAGAATAAATTTTTTGGGGAAAAAATAGAAAAAAAAAAACATATTTCTACAAAATAGTCCAAAATTTTTTGTTGTATAATTAAAATAGAAATTATTATAACTTACGATGCAAGAAACAATCATATTTAAAACATCTACGACAAAATAATGTATGAAATGAATGTAAAGTTTGTTCTCTTGAAACACTTTCAGCTTTTGTACCATCAATATTTGGTGTACATTCTTGTGGTCTTTCAGGATCTTGACGTTCCGTTAATTCAATATATCTTAATTATTATAGAAAAGAAAAATTATATTAAATTAAAATAATTATATGAATATTTTGTCTATGTTTTGTCAATGTTAGCTTTGTGTTGTCGGTTAAGTGGTGTCAGTATTATTTACTAATTATTAGTAATTTACTAGTATGTATTTACTAATAAAATTAATTTTTTCTTATCCCTAAATTTAACTAGGGATCAAATTTTATTGAATAAATTCAACTTTTCCATATATTTTATATATACATATATATATTTTCGACAATTTTAACTTACTTTTCTTTAAGTTCTTCTGGTGATCCTTTTTCAGGAAATTGACTACTAATTGCATGAAATATTATTGGCGGTGGAAATGGTAATTTTTCATTTTTCTCCTTAATTATATTCTCTTTCTCAATAATATTTTTAAAAATTTCATTATAATCAATATTATTATCAATATCTTTTTTATCATTTTCAATTTTTATAATATTATGTTTTATGTCAGTATCATCATCATCTTCATCATCATCATTATTATCATTATCATTTAATTCTTTTTTCAATTTTTCATCTTTATGTTTTGATAATTCATCAAATGCACTGTCTTTAATATATTGTTGCATTAATGCATGTACTAATTCAACAAATATTGGATCATCCATAAATGATGAATCCTTTTCAGCATGAACTTTACCATCATAATTTTTAATTAATTCTTCAATAAATTTACCATCTTGATCGAGTACTTCATCACCCATATATGGTATATTATGTAAAACAGTTTCATCTTCGACCATAAAATTTTGTTGTGTTGGTGCCCATGTATACATTGTTGGTATTGGTGTAACAGCATTAATAATATGAATTGGTTCATGTTGATTATCACCTCCTAAAACATAGAAAAATAAAATTTATTTTGGTATAAATTTAATTTTTTTTTTTTTTTGTTTCTATTACCTTCATTACTAATAATATCAGTTTTTTTCATACATTCTACATGGGGTGGTTTTATTATTTTAACATCCCAAACAGCATTTGTTTCACACCATGAATCATACTCTTCTTCTAATGTTTTTGTCATACGATTCCTTAAAATTAAAATAATATTTTGAATAATTTTTCATTTATTATAGTTGCCACAATTAGCTTTATCAATTGTAGCTATTCAAAACCAATTTATTAGGGTTGCTTTGAATGCCATAATATTATCACCTTATAGGAATAACTTATAACCCTTGGAGTTAGTAATTAGTATTATTATTAGTGTTAGTGTAGAATAGTCACTATTATATATCGTCGTCCGAATTACACGAACAATAAACTATTAAATACAATGTTGATTACTACTAACATTATATAAGAATTTTATTGTACTTTCTTTACAAAAAAAACCATCTTCAAAGATGGCTATATATTCTTACAAATTGAGAAGAATTAAATGGTAATTTATAATCAAAATTGGAATAATGATTTATATTAATGTTTTTTTTAACTTAATATAAATTTAATTTATGAATTGATTATTTTAAAATATTTTCTAAATTGTTAATAAAATCGAAATTGCATTATGTGGTAGTTAAATTATTGCATTATTGATTATCTGTCTGGCTATTATTATATCCCTGAATTTAGAAATGTTGCCTTTCGAAGTGATTAAAACAAATATATATAACGATATAAATAATTTTTGCTATTTACTTACCAATTATTATTCCAAGCTACTTTAACTTCATCAGCACGTTTATATCTTTTTTGTTGTCGAATTTTCATATATTCTGTTTTAACACGACGTTTCCATTCAATAGAAACTTTTATTTTAGACATTATATAGTTTTACCTAATATAATTACATTTAAATAATTGTAATTTATTATTAAAATAATAATTTAAAAAATCTATAATAATTTTTTTTTTTTTGAAATAATATTTTTATTTTAATAAGCGGCGTTACTTTCCTTTGTTATCCCGCTTTAATTTTTTTTTACTCGTTTCAATTCATAAATAATTTTGACATTTCCTAACATATGTTTTATTTTGTCGAAATGGAACACGGAATTGATTTAATATGGAACATGGAAATATGAAATTTTATTATGAGGACATCTGATGGATAAAATAATAGATACAAATAGGAAATGACGTCGACTACCTAGGGAAGAGATTTTTTAAATTTAAAATTTGGTAAATTTAAAAATTTTTACATTATCAAATAAAATCAAATTCTTATTTTTACCTATTAATTAACGAAACTAAATAATTTTAAGATCGAAGCTTAACAATAATTTTGTAATATTCGCACTATGAAAATTGTTATCAAATATACAATTATTTTTGGTTAATTTTAATCATTCAGAGACCTAAAAGAGGGATACTAGGATATTTTGGGAGAGTTACAAAACGAAAAAAAATTATATTATAATTCAACATTTTAAAATATTTCTGCTTTGTACTGCAATTACGATAGAAAAAGTAAATTTTATATACTTGATTCATTTTCGTTTAGATATTTCAAGTATTATATTTAATTTCGGAAAATTGAAATCAATAATTAAATAAAACTAGAAATAAAGTTTGATTAAAATTTATGTTTAAAAATAAGTAGTTTGTGTCGTATAAGCTACCATAATATAGTACAGTATCATAAAATGGATGAACAATCGTAATTACTCGCTAAAATTTATCATAATTTTAAAATTTCTGATTCTAAATCAAATTTCCATTTCCCAATTTATTTATTTAATCATTTTAGCTTTACATTATTTTGAAAACTTTATTAATACTTTCTACAAATTTACAATGAACATCAAAATTTGATTAAATTATTATATCTTTTTATTAGTCCAAATAGAAAAACAAATGTTAATAGAAATCTAAATTTAAATTTATTTCTGTTATTTATTTATATTTTTTTTTTGTAATCTTTTACCTATTAAAACATCTTTTATAGCAAAATGTGATACCTTTTTAATCAATAAGGACGTAACGAAATAATATTAACAAAAACATCCCTATTTACTATAACTATATAAACAAACAAAACAATATATATAAGAGCTTATTGAGGTGTAAAAGAAAAGTGATACTAAAAAAAGGACCACCATAAAACATCTGAAAGAAAATAATTTACCTTTTGTGTAATTTTTTTGTTATAGCAAAAAGAATATGGTGCACAGATTTTTAGAAAATAAAACAAACAAAATTTGAAAAAAGAAAGAAGAAATATCTTGATTACTCTGTAAGGACATCTTTTATTTGTATAATATCCTTTTAAGGTAGAAAATTTTTTCTATTGCATATTTTTTTTTGTAACAAAAATAAACTTAACAACACGAATATTGGTCCTTGAATCTAATATACCACACAGAAATACTTAATATACTAACAAAATTATATAGACAAACAAAGACTATTAAAAAAGCTGAAATTTGTGGATGGGTTTGTTGAAAAAGATATTTTAATTCACCCGGTCAATCAATAATTGTACATATGTCCAGATGAATTCTAGACATGTCATCTCATTATGATTGAAAAGTTATCAAGAAGATAACTTTCACATGATCAGTTCCATTTCATTTGAAATTGCAGTAGTGTTCGTCAAAGGGTTAAGAAAACATTTTCAATGTTGCGAAATAACATTTGTAAAAATTGTAATTCCTTTTTGTTTTGTTTTGTGGTGAGTGGTAAACTAATAAAACGTAAATATTGCAATAATATTTTTCTATTATACAAACAAATCAAAATTATGACAATTATATTTTTTTTTATGGAAAATATACTCTTACACGTTAAAAAGGATATTCCACCAAAAAAGACAAAGTCAAAAAATCTTGTATATGTGAAATAAAAGTTAAAGAAAATATAAAAAAAATCAATACTTATAATCAAATCGAGTAAATTTTCCCATAACTCTTTACGGATTATTGTATTATATATACCCCCTGGTATTTTGCAGGACATTTTTATTACTATTTCTTCTTTATAAATATTTATATATATTTGGTTTATTCAAAATGAAAAAAAAATATATATATATTTTGGTAGAGATTTTCGTTTGTTGTTGCTGCTGGTACATTTTATACTATACTTAAAATTGGTATTGTAATTCTATTTTTAACCATACCTAAAACCATAAAATTGGAGAAAATCTTTATTGTTATGCAAGTTTTATATGGTTAATCTTATTTTATTGCATACATGCAGGCGTAATAAAAATTAATCGATTTAAAATAATATTTTTTTGCCGTATGTTCATTTTTATTACGTTTTTTTTCCAGGATTTTATTGATGATAGGTAAAATATATATATATATATATATTTACTAAAGATAATAAAAAGAGACAAAAACGACTTGAATTAATTGAGAAGTGAAATATTATTATATAGAATGGTTTCTTTGAGTATTAATTTAAATATTTTACTTTCGAAAATTACCAGTGGTTGGATTAAAAATTCTCAGGAAAAATTCTGTTGTTCCAAAAGAAGAAAGAAGTATTAATAATTGTAAGAATTATTCTTCTTAACTTTTCACTGTTTCAGTATAAATATAATTAATTCTTAAGCCTTAACACGGGAGGGAGGTTATAAATTTAGTTTGATACGACAACCCGACTTTAATAATGGCCTTCTTGAAATATTGTTAATTAATTATATTATCCGAAGAATAATTTGAAAGATTCTCCAAATTTTGATAAGACGATCAGTTCATTTTAAATCTTCTCATTCTGATTTTTAATATAAAATTTATGATCTCGACTAATTAATCAAGTCCAAATTTTTTCTTACAAATTTTTTTGATCATTAAAACAATTTATCACCATCTTTTATACCAATTAAAAAAATATTATTATTTGAAAAAAATTTTCTAATATAATACACTTTGGTAAACTTTTTATCCTCCTAATTTTGAAGACTTTTTTTTTTGTAAAAGTTTAAAGACTAATCTGAAAAAGATAATTAAATGAATTTCTTCAGATAGAAATCCTGAAATGTCCTATGTCCTATGTATATATGTATATATAATGTATAATATTTAATTGTCTTTTAAACTAAAGAAAATTTGTTGGTGAAAACTTTAGAAATTTGTAAAAAAAAAAACAATTCATTTTGGATGTTACGAATAAAAAGTCTATCGAAAAAAAACAACTAAATGATTTTATACCTACACATAATAAAAGGACGACATCCTGGATTTAAAAAGAAATAATTACAAATACAATTTCTATATAGTTCAAGGTAATATAAATTTTAATTCAAAAATTTGATTTTATCACAAACTTTTTTAATTAATTTTTAAACAATTATTCTTTATTATTTATAATTAATTTCCCCCCTTTCTATAAAGTAATTTTAAATGCTTATATAATGTAAATCATTTTATTATCAATTAAATTGATCAAAAAAAAATAATTTTATATTAAAAATAATTGTCAAGAATAAAACAATTTTAAAATTAAATAAAATTATAATATAAATATTTAATTTGAAATGAAATTAAATTTACGAAATATATGATTACAATTCATATGTATACACATTAAGATTGAAAAATATCATTATCCACATTTATATAAGTAATTAAAAAATAAAATGATGATAAATTTACATGATAAGGAAAAGCAATTTAAATATAAAGTTCTTAAAATTTTCCTTATACATATTATATGGAAATACTCGTATATAAAATTGATACAACAACTTTTCATTAAAATTAAAAGTATAAGATGAAATATAATTATGGGGTAATTAATTACATAATTAAATAAATATGTTGCATGTTAATATGAAATTGAAATTTTTTTTTAAGAAATAAATATTTGTAGGGTGAGCAAAAAACCACGAGAGACTCTTACAAAAAGCACTATAGGGTTATTATATGTATCCATAGTCGACCTTCTGTAATGTACCACATATGCCAGCAAGCTTTTTAGTGAAGTCTTAGCCTGCTTCCAATGATCTCTAAACTTAACCATTAGTCCCCCACATTTGCAGATAAATTGTATATCGATGCTTGTTTTCAAATATTGCATATGAGGATGAGCTACTCAAAAACACAACAGCCTAATCGGTATGTATATGATAAAAGTTAAATTCCGACACTAACTACTAACAGGTCACTGTAACTTCTAACTGAAGCTGTAGTGTGTGGTAATTAAATTCATTCCATGTGGCTAATTGTATTTTTTTTTACTAAAAATCTTTAGTCTTTTGTAAATTAACTTTTTTCTTTTATTGAAAAGAGTTAGTCGTTGATTTTGAAACCGGTATAAGTCACTTTTTGCGAAAATTATGATTTATTGTTAATTTCCTTCAAAATTATGTATTTATTTCGTCCATAGAAATTTTACTGGTAACCACAATTTCAAAAATATTTATAATATCTCAAAATAAATTATAAGTGACTTATATGCCACTTTCAAAATCAACGGCTCAATAGTAAATTAATAAATTTTCCTGATGATATCAAATGAATTTCTCTGCACTATTCTGACAGATAAAATTCACTATAATATCACATTAATTTATATCAATTTCTTGGTGAATCATTAGTTATTTTATATATGGAGTAATAGTAGTTTAAATTTATATACCCTATAAAAATTTAATAATTATTCTCTGTATTTAAACTGATACAATTTTTGGAATATTCAAACCATAAGCAATAATTAATCATACATGTGTATTAGCAAAGTTAATAATGTATAAAAATATACATTTAGAAAGATAAAATTGTTTATAATTAATTTTTAAACTAAAATTTAATAAATCATCTATGTAAATGTTTGTCATCATCTAAAATGCCAGATGATAAATTTAAATATTGTTATATATATTTAGAAAATAATATTATGTTACACATTTTCCTTTCGAAAAAAAAAACACTTTCAAAACTTTTCACTACATTTATAATATTCATTAATTTAAATTCTAAATTTTGCGAAGAAAACTTTTGACAATATCCTTTAAAAAAAAAGTTTTCAATATGTTCTAGATTCTAGAAAATAAATGAATTATAATACATCATGATTTGAAAAGGAAATTTTACTTTAAAATCATGACAAACATATGAGCAAAATCTTAGTTTTTTTTTAACAATTATTTTTCATTTGTATTTTGGTTATGTTTATTTCAGTTCGAGGTTAGAAAAGTTTTCTTATAGTATATTATTTATAGTATCAATTTCAATATTAGAAAACTATATACATATATATTTTCATCTTCTATAATACACTCTTGGAAATTTAGAAATGTTGACAGTAGAAATCTAAATTGAAGATTGATTTTACTTTAAATTTTTGGAAAATTATTATACGATTTGTTTCGATTATTTATTTAAATTTTAAACTTAGAATTAGAATTAGAAACAAATAAGAGCTGGGCAAGTGATACAGATACAACTGCGGTCGGAAGTAGAGCTGTATAGTGCCCTTGTGTTCTTAGAGCTCACTATAAAAGCTCAAATTATTTATTTTGATAATATATTTTGAAGTGATGAACAAAATAATATAACTTTAAATTATTTTGTTTCTTTTAGAATTTTATTTTTTTTTTCGTCTGTATATATCCTAAAATCAAATAAATTAAATTCGGCTGCCTATATCCTCTATAATCTTAAAATAAATTGCAATCAAATGCGAACAGAACTCTTTTCAAATGACAAAACTTTATGATTTATTAAATATGGCTGATGACCTCGTTATTAGAATGACATAGTGGCAGAATGTTGCATGATGGATGACTATACAGGCTATGTTGCTAGGATGGCATATACAACTAAATACAAGATCAAGATGGTCTTTGTTGTTCTACTTAAAATCTAGGTGAGCTAGAACAATTCGTTAGTAGTATAAATAATAAATGGCGTGGAAAAGTAGATAGATATACACAGGTACATGAGTTATAACTTGGCTCACACTATAGAATTGTTGTTTATATATCACATAAGTTTCATTGTGTGGATCCATTTAATATCATATAGTTAAGTTGCAACTTACTGTACAGTATCTTCACTATTTTACAAAAAAAAAAACTCTTCAAATTCAGGACACATGTCAAAATTACAAAACAGCATTAAATATAGAAAAACGATTTACCAAAAATATTACCAACTTTATTATCATTCCGATTACAATATTTATTTCAATATTTTTTCTCACATTTAGATTAAATTTATTCTTTTGACATTTTATTTTTTATAATTTAAATATTCCAACTAAATTTTTTAACCAAATATTTTTTTCTAGTTGTTAAATTCCTGAATTTAAATTTCGGTAAATCTACTAAAATTTCTATAAGTATAACAAAAATATGTTATGTATACTCACATCTAATACGAATACGTTATATATGTATAAGAAGATTTTTAAAAGTGGTATATGTATTATAATGTAAATTTATTGTGAAGTCTTGTTATTTTTCTACTTCAATAGAGAAGCTTAAATTGATTATTTAGCATAAATATGAAGAGTTTGGTTTATATTTCATATAATATATATAAAAAAAGTTTAACAATAAATTTATAAATAAATGTTTTATAATATAGGTACATAAATATTTTAGTCAAATTATACCAGAATTGGTAATATATGTATAATATTTCTTAGCCAATTGAATTACCAACATTTATTTACAGATAAATTTTCCAACAAATTGAAAAAGTTAAATTTTTTAAATTTTATTTATTTGCTAATAGGAAATTATTTTATCCTTACAGGATTATAGTTTATTTTGGGTAATGGTTAGATGTAACTAAAATCGAGAATATCGGTAAAAAAAATCGTTAGAATTGCAGGAGATAAACGAAAAACAGGCAGGATATATTTTGAGATAGATTGACGAGGTTCAGGAAGACTTAAACCATATTGTCACTAAGGAAAGAACCAACTGTTCAATTAAACTGTTCATCCAATTAATATGCTAAATTTAGAAATTTCCAGTTAAAGATTTATGTATATGAATGAAAGTAATTAAAAGGAACCGAATGGGTTTTTTGGGTTGTAGTGCAAATTTAAAATGAAAAATTTGTTTTCCTAATGCATACATTTGGTAGCTATGTCAAAATTACTATTAAATATGATCTAGAAATGTCGTTAAACTATAATTTTTCTCATCATGATATCTAGAAAAAAAATTAGCTACAATTTTTTTAAAATAGATTTTATTTTCCCTTCTTCGAATTTTTCCAACAAAATAAATTTGAAAGTCTAACCTCTAAACGTATATAGTATATTAAATAACCAGAATAACTTATATACAAGAATGAAACATTATTCTTTATGATATAAAACGTTCTACAATAATTTCATTTTAAAGTAAAAAATAGAACTAAATTCATGTCATATACATAAAAAAAAAAATATGAAAATTTTTATGCAAAGAAGAAAAAATCGAAAATATTATAAAGAAAAAAAAATGAATTTACAATTTTTCATATTATATTTTTTTTTTTTGTGTTCTCCTTTTTTGATGAAATTGATATTGAAATTGGTTTTATTCAAATACAAATCGTTATTTGAGTTTATATCACCATATTTTCACAATTTTCACATATTATATAAAAAAATTGTGTGCTTTTTTTTGTCATGCATAATTTTAAATTGAAAAAAAAAAAAAATTTATGAAAATTTATACGATACGAAATTTTATTTATGTACAATAAAAATTGTGTTAACATTTGATAAAAATATTTTCTTTTATAAATTTATGTATATATATGCAATATTGAGAAATTATTTGAAAATTTTTCATCCAGTTTATTGAAAAAATATTTTAACGCCTATTTTAATTGTTAAATATATCCTTTAATTGTATTATTTAGAAATTAGTCCTTTAGTGTGGATCGATAACTTTAGGAAAATGACTGAAATTGTAATAATATCACTTTTAGGAAAAATATAATTGTTATCTTTCTCTTTCACTATTCTTAACAGTTCGATACTCGTTATACTGACACAATCTTCTAATTTCTTTAGCCTCGTTATTCTTCTTCTTCCCCTGGTTCTTCTGCCGACTATTTTACACTACTGAAGCCTGAAGCATGACTTGTAGTTTGTAGAAGACGATATATGTTATTTCTCATTACATGTCCCAGATAACTGAGCTTACGTTTCATTATGGTAAATTTAAGATATTTTGTTGTTTTCAAAATATCACCGCATTTTAAATGTTAAATGTCAAAAATTATTTTAAACTTCTGAAAATTTATATTAATCACAAATATTTCCTCAATAAACTAAAATTTATATTTACTCTATAATCTTTACTTTATTTTGGTTATTAATTACAATGAATTTGGGTCTTATATACATAAAGCTAGCGCTAGCTTTATTACCCGGCTTCGTCCTGAAGCTGAATGTTGCATATGGAATAGTTGACCTGAAAATGGCAGCAACATTGACATGTACAAATGAAATTTAATTCATATAGAAGAGCCCCCCTCTCTCAATTAACATCTGTAAGTCATTAATTATCATTTGGAAGTTGCGAAATATATGTCAGCAACTGTACAAAATAAATTAAGTATTTGAAATAATTATGATTAATTGTAAAATAATTATTTGGTGAGAGTTAAATAACGAATATCTGTTAACTAACTGTTAATCCAATATTAAAACTAAAATATGCTGATCGTGTTAATTACTGATTATTTGTTAGTTAACTGTTAAGAACTATTATCTACCAGTTACTTGTCTTATAATTAAGTAATTAAAAGTTAATTTACCGTTATTTAATATTCAACTGTTATTTGACTGGTAAGACAGAATCGATCTGTTCACTTATTGCTATTTATCTGATATAAATTCTATCAGTTACCAATCTGAGAATTAATTAAAAATTAAACTTACTGTTAAAAATATTCAACTGATTAAGAAATATGTTATATCTGCAAACTGCAAGACATAATTGAAATTATAGAATTATCTCAATTTGAACGGATAATTTAATTAAACTATAAAATCTATTAAAAATCTATTGTTAATCTTTGGAATTATTTCTGGAGTTACTTTCGCAGTCTTAAAATTATTCATTCGCCACATAAATTTTGAGCTTTCCTCCCATCTTTCGCAGAAATTCAACATTCGCAGAAATTCTTACTCTACCAAAAAAAATCCAAGCTGTTAATCCAATAAATAGAAACGAACGCCTATTGATATTTCCTTTTAAGAAACGTGTTAAATTGACATAATAATTAATATACCAAAAAATATTCAAATGAATAATTTAAAATATATTTTCATTATGATTATATAATTTTCTTATACCATAAATTTTAATAGCTACAACAACAACTACAACATCCAAATCCTAATTATACTATATTTATATCTTTCTTTTTATATCCTTTTTATATTTTCCCACTTTAAATGATGTGGTAAATTCATTTAAATAAAAAATAAAAAAAATAAATTTTTATTATATTATCTTTATTACACCTTATATGATGTTATAACCTTTAATATATTTGTATCCTTTTTTTGTAATGTTTCGAAATTTATATATTAATGTATAAAATCATATCACGTTTAACATTTCTCTTTTATACAATTTACTATAGATAGATTGTCCAGAATGAAAGATGAACTCAAATTGAAAATAATACACTAAGGAAGGTTTGTTGGTTTCAAAAGAGATAGTACTGAAAACGCACCCATTCCCGCATGAATAAGGAATAATTATATCTGGGGGAAAAAAAATTAAAGGCTTTTTTAAGTGGAAAATATTTATATAAAAATTTCTATTTTAATGGACAGTAATTTATCATGTTAAATAAAATAATGTATAAATGGTTTTAGAAATTTTTGCATAAATTACATTTTTTTTTCAAAAAAGGATTCATTTATTATTATGTATTATTTATTCAAAAATTAAGCAAAAGTAAATATGAATTTTTAGTTTAATAAAATATTTAAATATTAAAATTTTTATCTATATAATTTTAGTTTTGTGTACTATATTTGATCAGGGCCTGGTAAAAAAGTTGCTCCTGCACATTGTAAGAAAAACAGCCCAAGAATCAAAGAATAATATTCTCAAAATTATTATGCCAAATAATATTCTATAATCTAAATTAATTATATAGCAGTTCGCTAGTCACATAAAATAAATTTATTCTTCTATAATTCGAAAAGAGTCTGCTAAGATTTGAATTTCCATTTTCAGATTAAATTAATCGTTTTTTTTTTAAAATATTTAACTTTAAGTAAAAGCGATTTTTCAAATTGAATTAAACATTTTTTGAATGAAGTCGTTAACAGTACAAAAGAATAAAGAATTATTTGGTATACATTTACTTAATAGAATAGTATTTATGTTGTATAGTATATGGTTAGTGTAGCTATAGCATAAACTGAAAATTCTTTCATGGAAAACTTTAAATGATTTTTGGATTTTTCCCCTGTATAATTTCATTTTGTCATTATACATTTATCTATACATATATACATTGATACGAGTATGTATTTTATTCAATAATTTTGAAATAGTAGCATCTCTCCGGCTCTGAACTTTATCATAATTCTAATTGTAATTGATCAGCACTGTGTGGATTAATTCATTTAAATAATAATTCATATTATAGAAATATAATATTTGAATAATTTAATTTAATTAATAAATTATAATTTATAAATTTTTGTAATGGTATAACTACATAATTAATTGCATTAAATTAAATGATTTTTAATAGTGAGATAATTGTTGCCAGAAAATATAAGAAGCATATACACACCAAGTGTAATCTGTTTAACGATTTTTAGTAAATTTTCCTAAACTGTTGGCAATGTTATTTATTGCCTCAATCGTTATGTTCTTCCTAAAAAATTTTGTAATTTTCGAATATTTTTCGAAATACGATATTTTTAAATTTTATTTAACAAGATTAGTACATATTTATAATTGTAATTATTATTAAATATTTATTAAAATATTAATAATTTAAATAAAAAAATTGGTCTAAATTATTTTTCAAAATTTAAATTCAATATTTTTGTAGATCAAGTTTTGAAAAATATTTTTATAAATTGAAAGTATTTTGTACAATTTCAAACTTTAACAAATTTTTGAAATATCGTACATGATATAGGTATAGAGGTAAAAAAAAAGGATTTAATCTCATAGACATTTTATATATTTATCATAAGAAAATATATAATTTCGAATTTTTAATATAATATTTATATGGATTAATAATGAAAAGTTGTTTATTTTTTTACAAAACTTTTGTTTATCCTCAAAATTCCTTTTACATACATATAAAAAATAACAAAAAAAATTTATTTTATATAATTTTTTTTTTATCATAAATTTTAATTAAAAAAGGATTTATGATCCTTGTTATTTAATAATTATTTTATGCCATATATTATTCAAAAAACCTAAATAATATAATTTTTATATTTAATTATTAAAAAGTATAGATTGACATTTCTTGATAATTCAAATCAGTTATTAAATTATTTAATAAATATTGTAATTATCATAATTTAAACAAATTTTATATATTTACCAATGTTACTATACGAAATGTTTTCATTTGTATAAAGTTTTAATCCATTATTAAATTATTTTTATTCCTACCTTCCAAAATTCCTACCTAATCATATTAAATTTTATATCAAATTCATTGAGCTGAACATAAATTTTTGGTTTAAAAAATATATTATGTATACCATCTGGTTTTTTGGTTTAGGTAAATTTTATAAAATATTTAAAGATGATCCTATTTTAAATATACAAGGTCTGGCAAATCAAAATTTCATTCAATATTTTAAAAGTTTAATGTTAAATGTAAAATTTCAAAAAGGATATAAAAAGAAGTTTTTCAATTTATCAAATCAATATTAATTTGTCCATATAAGAATTTTGTAAGAAAATTTCAATTTTGTTATACAAAATTTTTTTATAAATTTTTAAATTCACAATTTCTTGAATTTCACTAATAATATAATAATTTTCACATAAGCAAAAAAGCAAGTTTATAAATTGCAATTTTCCAATATTTATATTAAATAACTTTATTTAATAAATAAATTTGATTTCAAAAACTAACAAATTCATTGAACTGAAATTGGAAATAAATAATAGAAATGTCAATAACAGAAAAATACGAAGAATTTTTATATATAGTTAAAAAAAAAATATTAAAAAAATTACGTCATTATCCATAATTGAATATTTCATAAAAATATTAAAATTAAATTTAAAATATAAAAATAATTTTATTATTAAAAATAATTTTCCAACTACCATACTTGGAATTATTTTTAATTATATGTTTTGCATAATGACATTCTAGTTTCCCCATTCCTTTTATGTATATATGTATATCCAGCTGTTCCTGTTCTAAATGTAATCTATAGAAACATTTGACTACATTAAGAAAATTTTCTGTTTCTGTTTATTAGGTCAGACTATAAGTAATCTTGTTTATAGTTTTTCATCTAATTAATTTTGTTAAAATGGAAGTTAGTCGTTACACTGTAAATTATTATCGTAATTTGTTAGTATTGTTCTATAGTTAAATTTGTTAGCATTTTTGTTATCACGATGTAATTGAACTAAACAGTGGACTGAAAGCACCCACACTATGTAGTAATCTTTGCTAACAGTTAAATTTTATATCAATCAAATAAAGTTATTTTTAAGGTTCGTATGATAGATGGCGTAGCTTATTGGTTTTTATAAAAATATTTTGTCTAGATTTTTTTGGCGAATGGTCCCTCAGGGAGATCCTGCGATGATCAGTGTGTGATTCACATAATTTCATCTCCTTAATTCACACAATTTCATCTCCTACTTCATAATATTTTTGAAATTTTTTAGTCCATTCTGTAGAACTGAAGCTGGAGGCAATCTAATTAACGTATGAATTAGAAACAAAATTAGATTTTCTGATACTAGTGCAAAAAAAGTCATTGTTATATATATGTATAACTAAGATTGTTTATTAATTATTTCAATAAACGGTTCCAATGATCGTTTTTTAACAACCATTCCTACTGAATTTATAATTGTATTTACTTATTTCTAAATAGTGTTTTTATTCTAACTTACAGTGTTAATGAATGGAAATACTTTATTTAATGGATATACGTTTTCAAATTTTGCTTCATCTATAAAATCATTAAATATGCTATAACATAACCGGGCATTTATGATTTCTTCAAGAACTTATGAAGCATCGAAAATGTGCTTATGTTATTTTTACAAATTTTGGTAATATTTTTTCCCCTGTGTGTTCCAAATAAAAATACTTATCATTTATACAAATTCAATATAAAAACTGTTGAACCTGAAAAATCATTCTATAATTTATATAAGGATAAAAACTGTTAATAAACTGTCTCTAAGCTAATTAAATTATTATGATCACAAATGGTACACACTGTACCTATGTATACGTATAACCAAACGTATATACCAAAGTTAATTAATAGTTTAATTATATTTTTGCAATTTTACTTCATTTTATTTCTATATACTTTCATAGATTCTAATAGAGTTATGATGTCGAGTTTACACTATAAGAATTTGTACAAATACAGTTTCTATAGTATTTCTTAATATTTGAGCTTATTCTACTAAATAAATATTGAATTTTCAAGTATTTAAATGAAAATAATATTAACCAAAGTTGGTATAGTGTTTTCCTCATTCTCCACTTTAGAATTTCTTTACCAAATCCTTTGAAATTGTATATGCATATTAAATGTTTCACCATCATAATATGTTGTGGTTTAAATTTAATATATAAAATATCCAAAGTTAAAGTGTAAAAACTATTTTTTTTTTGTGGGTCAGTGAATTCCACCAGTTACACCAGAAAATTTATACATACTAATAATTATTAAACATAAATAAATTAATTTTCACATAAGCAAAAAAGCAACTTATGGTTGTTGAATTTTCATTATATACGGAAAATATTTGTTTTTAGTTGCGTATTAAGGATAATTTGGAAATTCATTTTGTATTAGGATCACTGAGGATAACTGAAGCTAATTTGAAAATTCATTTTGTATTAGGATAACTGAAGTTAATTTGGAAATTATTATATGTTTTTACATAAGTTTTTATAAATTAAGGGTGAAATTTTTTTACTGTCAATGGCATATAATGAAGAAAACATAGGGAATATTAGAAGTTCATTAAGCAACTTCTGGTCTTGTGATACAATCTTAAGATTAAGAGATTGTCAAAGATTAGGTAAATTATCTTACATAGTTTAATTGCTATTATAATGTTGGTGAGCTCGATAGTGTTGGGAAAGTTTCTGAATTAATCAAAATGGCAAAAAATTTACCATTCACTTCAAAAGAGATGAAAGAACAGGCTCTATATTAGTTAAGATGGTAGTAGTAGGCCACAATTGAAAACCTCCTATTATAGGTAGGCCTGTGCCCATAGCGAACTGTTGAGCCAAAGAAGAAGCAGCACATTTATCGACAATTTGAATTAAAAAGTTTCGATTCTATAATCCCACAAATTTATCATTTATCCTTATTACCTTTAAAGACAAAAAAAAAACTTAATTAAACTTCTTCATTTATTGAAATTTATTACCAAAGTTAAATCCAAATTTATTTATATTTTGTTATACTTCTAATAACTGAAATTTTTCGAATATGTAGTCTATTTTTTAAAGCACCAGAATTATTTTCTATTTTCAGAAAATTTTCACTAAAAAATTTAAAATTATTTTTGAAAATATAAATTTTTTTGTTTGTTTGTTTATTTCAAATAAACTTTCGTCCTTTTTTTCAAATATACGTAAATCATTTGTTTTGGTATTATTATACAAAAAAAGTTTTAGTTTAGAAGAGCACACACGTGACTTTATTAGTGTCAAAAGTCTTCTAAATATTTCTAAAAATCTGAAATATAAATAATGATATGATTCTTGATCCTTTGGAAAATCTATGACTTACATATTTTATACAAAAAGTCACAATTTTGCTGTCACACATTAATGAGAATTGTTTGCGATTTTTTTTGTTTTTGGTATATAGAAACTTTTTTTTGGTGATACTACGTTAATCCTCCCACAATCGTTCTGGTAAATTTATATTCTGTCTTAACATCACAAAACTGAACAAAAAAAAAATTATCCTTTTTTTTGGTTTTTGGTGGTTTTTCACACAAATCAGGTAAAATGTAAAAAAAAACAACTTTTTATTATATTACCTTTTTTGCTGTTGTTTTTGGTTTTTGGTTGGTAAGCCTTCCTGATAGGGATAATTAGGCTCATGATATTTACAGGTTTTTGTGTGTGTTTTTTTTTCCATTTTAGTTGAAAGAAAAATGTAAATATAAAAAGGGAAAGTTGAAAGGATAGAAAAATTTCGAGTTTTATTTGAAAATAATAATTGTAGAATATTTTTTTTTTTACTTCTTCACAACGTGATCTAAATAATAAATTAGTAGAAGTTTTTGAAAAGAATTTTTCCATTCTCTTTGTTTAGTTTATATCAAATTTCCATAATTTAAAATTTGTTAAACACCTTAAGAGTTTTAGTGAAGATTTTTTATTCAATAGAAAATATTGTGGATTAAAAATTTTCGTGTAAATCACAACCCTTACACTCTTTTACTTTACTATATCTATACTAAAATTTGTCTCATCATTTTGAAAACTTTGTTAAATTTAGTCTTTAGTACAAAGCAAAAGATTTAATTGACAATTGAAGAGAAGCCAGAATAATTTAATTTTATATCTGACGAAAGTTTTTGTAATTTTGAATTTTTCTCAACAATAATTTTTTTCATATTCCATTAATTTCAGTATTTCAGTAATATAATTTAAATTTGGAACTTTTGGTTTTTCCAAATTAGTTTTTATTATAGTTCTTGTCTGGACCATTCAAATTCATCCAAAAAGCAATCTTCGCTTGATCAAAGAATATTTTTTAGAATATTTAATATTTCTTGCAAAGAGATATCAATTGAAAAAGGTAATAAGATAATTTAAATTTCAGATTTTAATATCTTGAGAAATCAGTCTTTTGGTAATTTTACACTTAATTACTTAGTAATCTTTATTTCCAATTTAATATTTAGTAGTCTAATTTATTATATCTTGGATTAGAAATAGTCTTTGTCATTTTATCTGAAATTAATTTTTGTTGTGTAGTCAGGAAATGACGACAACAGACTATTTCCATACCAAGTTTTTATACAAATTTAACTTGTAAAAGTGAATAAAAAGGTATACACTAAGAAAACTATGTGTAAAATGAGTTTGAGGCTACAATAATCAAATATTCTCAAGATCTCGAAATCGGAAAAAATTTCGTTTTTCTTACAAATTTTAATATTTTGTCTATTTTTGATTGCTTTTAAATTCGATTACTTTCTTTGAGATTTAGCAATAATTTTTAAAAAATCATTTTAATTCTTTTCCAATTTTTATTATTGATCCTTTTTATTACTTTTCTTTTTTTTTATCAACTAACATAAAAAATCCTTTATATTAATTTTAATTTCCAAAAAATCCTTAAAAAATAATCATTAAGACATAATCGCATATATATTGATTATAGAAAAATAAAATTTTGTTCATCCACTTTGATCAAGTCACGTCCTATTTTATATAAATTGATTTTTATTTTTCTATTATATCTTTATGTTGTTTGTTTTTTTTTGGAAATAGATTTTTATATATTTTTCTTCTTCTATTTCATTAACATTTCTTTTTTTTTTATACAAATATCAAAAAAATATTACTTTAGTTGAATTTATTTGTTTAAGTGTCTAAGAACAGTCAAAAAATTTTCTGCTTAGTCGGTATAATCCTTTTTTATATGTTTCACAAATATATAAGTAAAGATAGAAAGCTTTTTTTATGTTTATTCTTAAGTAGATTTTGATTAAAATTTGATAAAAGAAATATTGTCAATTCAAATTATTATCTTTTCGTTTTAATATAGAAAACTGAATTTTGACCATTATGGGGGTTGCATTCTTCATATATCTCAGATTTAATCATACACTACTATGGGTTACTCAATGAAATTTAATTTTTATTTAGAAAACTATATAAATGGGTGAATGTCAAATGGGGTGTCAGAAATATAGCGATGATATGAATTCGGTATAGTGGTAAACTGGCATATTTGGCAACTGGTTGACGAATTAATCGATTCATGATTGAATAATGATTATATTGAAGATCTGAACATCAATCTGATAATCAAAATCAAATTAGTTTTGGTAAAAATACAGTAACTGTTATTTTAATCTACAGATCGGAAATACAATGGTGAGGCAATGATGAGGCAGATGTCATAGTCATACAACAGATTAAAATTTAGTCTTAGTAGCTATTGCTTGGCTTTGTTTAATTTCAACACAATTTAATTTCATTTCGATTCATTTCAGTTGTTCAGAGCAATTTTCAAATTTTCTTAAATTTCAAAGTTAAAATTTCATTTTATAATTAAAATTTTCTTTTATAAAATTTCCATTTATATAAAATTTTATAAATAGCCAGGAATTTGTTCATGTCCTTCCTTATTTTTTTTATTTCTTATATTTTTTTTTGCGCTGACACGAAGTTATCCCATGGATCATGAAACCAAAAAATATAAATAATCTGATTATAATTGTGTAAATACCTTGAGGGAGGATATAAAATTAAAGATTAAAATCATTCTAAAATTCAGCGAATATTTTTCTCCTTAACTTTCATTTATATTTTAATAAGCAACACGAAAATGACAAAATATTGTCCTTTTAATTTTTTGTTTTCCGAACCATAAAATCGCCTTAAGGATATTAGACACAATTAACTTTGTTTCGTATCTTTTTTTTTTCAAATTTCTTGTTAAACGTGTAAATATTAAATTAAGTTTTGTCTAGTTCTAGTGTCCTATAATCCGAAAATAAATGAGTTACAATACAGATTCGTCTGTCTCAAGTTAAAGTTATTCTTCATTGAAAGTAAAAATTAGTTCTATCTTAAAATTAAATTCTCCAGCTTCCAAAATGAAGAGGAATATTGAGGAGAGATTTATTTCATTTGAAAAAGGACCAAGTTAATTTAGAAAAAAACCAATTTTGAAAGGTAGAAATGTCAATTTGACTCGTAAATTCTATAATTTGCATTTTTTACACAAAAAATATAAAGTAAACTTTGATATTCCAAAGCGTTTATATTCTCTCTTGAAAACAGCAATTTCAGATTTCAGCAAACCTTCAAATTTTCTATATGCAATAATTTTTAATTAGGTTTATGTTTAAAAACACATATTGAATATGTAATAAAGCTCATTTATCAAAAATTTAGAAAATGTTCTTTTAGGAAAAATTTATAGTTAAAAAAAATTTATAATTTTATTAGATGAAACGATGAAACCAAAAATAGCAAATTAGAGCTATAAATTTATATAAGAATACTTGTTAGATTAATTTACTTAAAAATATTTATCGTAGTAAAATTTTAATATAAAAATTAATAGGATGAAATTACGTACATATATAGAAAAATTTCGTGGCTAACAAAAAATTCATAGATAGAAGAATTTCTTGTGACAGTTAAAATATATATATACAGAAATTTGCATGTATTTGGGAGTATGTGAAATATATTTTAATATACAAATTGAGGAATTTTTTTTATGTATGTATGGATAATCATGAAGACAAAATTGTCTCTATGGTATAATTAACAGAATCACAAAATTCTTAAATTTATTAATAAATTTTACTTGCAAGAGAAGATGACTAAAGATATCAATTTATAGTCATCTTGGGTACATTATAAAATATTCATTTTCATTTATATTGCAATGAATTTGGCTGTTAAATTGATGTAGTTGGTTTATTGAGCGGAATTTCATAAACCAACTACATGAACAACTATCTATAATCGGTTTATTTGTATTAAACATCATTGAATCATATACACCAGGTTTCAGCGTCATTATAACAAATGTAACAAAATTAGTACATATATACTAGAAAATGATCTTTAAGAGTTTTAAGCGTCATATAACAACTCAGCCTATTCTACTTGAAAACAAGGAAGGGAAAGGGAGGACTCCTAATAATGTTTATTATGTCCTATAGTATAGATATAGAGCTTAAAAAAAAATACCAAAAAATTGTCTGCTGGGTAGAAATGATATCGTTTTTCCAAAACCAGAAAAGCCTCTAGGTAAACTTAAACAAACTATAAGTAATATTAATTCCTATAGGAGACAATTCTTTGTTAGCATTTTGTTAAACTCGTAATTGTGTCTAGAGCAGCAGTTCTTAACCGGGGGGTCGCGACCCAATTTTGGGTCGCGAGCTAATTTTTTTGGGTCGCGAAAAAGAGTTTTAAAACTAAAACTAAAATATTTAAAAAAAACTTCTAAAAATCCAAAACATTAATGTTCCAGGAGAAGGATGTCGCCGAATTCTGGTTATCAGTTGCGAATGAATACCCAAATTTATCTGAGATGGCTATGTATATTTTACTACCGTTCGCGTCTACATATTTGTGTGAAGCTGGATTTTCAGCTTTGCTTTATATAAAATCAAAATACCGAACACGGCTATTGACGGTAGAAAATGATATGCGAATATCGCTATCAAAGATTGCACCACAATTTGATCAATTATGTTCACGGAAACAACAACAAAGATCTCATTAAAAATCCTAAAATAAAAATTCAGTTAGTTTTGGTAATATGTAATTAAAATTACATAATAATAACATTCATTATTAACATTACATAACTACAATATTGTTTTATTCTATTTTTAAAATATAGGGACGCAAAAAAAAAATTCTGATTTCTTAGGGTCGCGATCAAAAAAGGTTAAGAACCCCTGGTCTAGAGGATATCTAAAAATTATGTAACCTCCTTCAGATTTATATCGCATATACTCACTATACCTTCATAAAATATTTCATTGAAAATCCATTATTGGAACGTAAAGATGCCCTAAGGATAAGAGAGTTTATCTATGATGTATAATTTAACACAATTTTTATGAAATTGTTTTAAAACAATTTTCAAAATTCTCTTATATCAAAACAATATTTGATGTAAAATGATAAAACTTTTAAATAAAATTTGGTAAATTTAGTATACATATATAAATATTTTAGAATTTTTTGCAATAAATAATTCAACATTATTTTCCATGTTTATGTAATGCTTTATTCAAATTTCTTTAATTTTATAATTCATTTCATTTTCTTTACTTACATTAACTTGTATTTTATTTAAACAAAAATTCAAACCAGTCAGCAAAATTATAATTTAATTATTTTATAATTAAAAATAAAATAAACCAAATTAATTTTTGTAAAATATTTTAAAGATGGTTTTCATTAAGTCAACATTTGAAAATTATGATAAATTATATTTTTGATTATTAGATAATCATATTTTGTTATCCTAAAGGTTTGTTTTAGTATCTGGCGGTAAATTTTTAAAAATTTACCACATCTATATATAAACACATTCAATGCTAGCGCCTTACCATATGGTCTACCTTCATTGCAGATAATTTAATGCCAATTCTAAAAAAATTCTAAATCAATGGACCAAAAATTTCGTAATGAACTGTCAATTGAATTACATATATGTAATTTAAAATTTAAAATTATGCTGGCATTTTGCTTTTTCAACTGGCAAGAAAAGTTATAACTACCGCCAGATGCTAAAGCCAACATTTTTGCTGGCCTTAAATCATATTTTTTTTTTTAATTTTTTTAAATCAAATTAATTTTCGAACATAAATTTTACTAAAAATTCAAATCATGTTGGTATAATAGAAACAATCTTTAAATTGAATTAATGTAAAACAAAAAACTTGAATAAATAAAGTGCCAGTGGCACAGCTAAAGAAACAATTATAAAAAGTGCAGCAAAACAATTAAAATTTTGATATCTTTACTATTTGAAAATAAAGTAATTAAAATATAATATAAATTAATGAAACAATTTGCAAGATTTACGAAAAGAATTTATATGTTGTATAGTGGTACAATTGAAAAACATCTTGTAAATTTATTTATACTATTTTTACTATAAAATTTAAAATTTTCCCAATGAACAACGAAATGATTTACCATATAGAAATGGTACTATTTAGTCTCTAATTTTATTTAGTTACCTAAGAATTTTGACTTTGTATTATTATATTAACAATTAGGTACATTAATTGAATTTTTTACAATTATTATTTTGAAGTTATTATTTATTAGTTCCTCTTGCGCCAATGTTGGCCTATTCCAGTTTGTGGGTGATTTCCTCAATATTTTATTGCAATATTATATTATATTTTGCTTAGTAATTTGAATTTCACATAATTAATTTGTTACATAAAATTATATAGTAATAAAAAATAATGTAGTATGTAATATATTCTTTTAATGATTTAATGTTACTCTGTTAAAAGAATTTTACTGCTTGGTATACTCGTGTAATGTAATTATAACAAATATATTTTAAACAGCAATGTTAGAAAAATTATTTGATAACTATTTCGCAGCAATTTATACTAACTGAGTTTACATAATTATAGTTAAATAATGAAAGTATGTATGTATATCATTTGTCAATTTCAGTATAGTTATAGATTAGAAGTTAAATCTTCTAAGTAATTCATATATTGAGTTGAAATCACTAAAGTCATTTTAAGGTTTGATCACTAAAAATATGAAATTAAATGGTCAATGGGTTTTTTTACCAGCCATAAATTCTTTAAAGTAGGCCTTGGGACACCATATCCATAATCCATCTAGAAAGATAATTAAATTTCAAACAAAATCGACTGATAAATGTAAAATTAATAAGTTATGGTTTTTTTCAAAAATTTCTAGAAAATCTACTTTATGCTAAGATGATGAATAAATGAAAGGTAATTTTCATCATATTTTCATATATCCGGTATTATAGTTCCGGTGGTATATAAAAACAACAAAATCAAGGATAACGTTCATTAATCGTGAATTTGATTATATAAAAAAGGAAGTTATATTTTATACTATTTACAAGTGCGGGTATTTTTGTACAACTGGAGAAAAAAGCTTTTAAGAAACATTAAAATAAAATATATATTTGTATATAGAAACTTTCTACTTTATTTTGAAGTTCTTCCTTGAAATGGAAAAGTGTCTTTTAAAAAGAAATTAAATTTATGTAATGATTTTCAGGAAATACTTAAACAAAAAAATAAAGGAATAAAATTTATAATATTTTGATTACAAAATCTTAAGAATAAGAGTAAAATTTTGTCTTTGATACGAAGAAGTAGTGATAGTGAAAGTAATGAATAAAAACTATTTCTCATTCAGTGTCTCAGTGGCGGAGAGGAAAATTGCAAGAAACCATTAATTCCAACACGAATGTTCCAACAACAAGATGTTAAAGTAAACTGGCAACCCACCAGCTTTATATTTAATGACGAGCCTAATTTGGTAAAAAAATAATCTCAAAAGTTACCAATAGTATTCAATTAAATATTGGTCTACATACTTTACTACTGGCTACTTATGATTTGTATTTTTGTTTAAAATCATTTAAAAATTACAATTTTCAATATTTTCTTTTTTTTTACTAGTATTTAAATTCAAATTTAAATTGATAGACAAATTTTTTAAATTAATATGAAATTGTTTCGTGTGTAATTCCTAAATTTATCGCTTCAAATTAAAGTAAACTTTAAAAAATTCTCTCATTCTATCCAATCCATCGAATACAAATTTCATATTTCTCTTAATAAAACAAAAATATTTTATTCAACCATAAAAAGAAATTTCTCAAACCACCAAAAAAAATATATAAAAAAAAATTTGTTGTTTTGAATGAATCCTTTTTATGTTTCCTTTATTGTATTTTTTTACCAAAAAAAAAATAAAAATCCTATTTATTCTTTTACTGTGTCAACAAGGAAACATACGAAATGTCATACACAGATTTTCAAAAAAAGAAATTGGTAAAGTCAATTTATATATAAAATCTGAGGTGTTAAATAATAACATGGTGAAAAAAATATAATATAATTCCTGATTCAATTTTTGTTTTATATATTTTTCGTAAAAAGGAAAAACCAAACCAAATAGAAATAACAAAAACAAATATAATAAAGTCAAGTAGGTAGTAGAAAAAATGTTAACCGGATTTTATATTCGAAAATATTGGGTATGTATAATAGCATTCAGCTGAACTACTACGAAGTAATTTCATTATTATGCGCTTCTTTTGGCCAATTACAGTCAATTGTATAAAAATTATTCTTGTTATCTTTCCTAAATATTGATTCAAAATGAATTTCGGTTAACATTTTACATTATATTAACATTTTTACGTTAAATCATAAGGACCCTGGTGGCAAAATATCGAATTATGATAATTTCATTTAATTTTACTCTGTGATAGCTTCAAATACGTGATTTTGCTTTCACTTTTTTTCAAGATTTACCAAGTTCAGTACACTAAAAAGTATCTACCACTAGAGGAGAGAACACAACAAATCTTGCACGTGCACTGTGCACATTAAAAAGCATTAAATTAATATGTTTGTGTTCTCTAGTGGTAGAAACTTTAATTATAGTAAATAGGCTTTTGCTGAATTCATTGTTTACCAACGACTACCATAATTTTGAGGGCCTTGAAAATGTAATTTTTAATTTAACATTAGAAATTACATTTTCAAGATTAAAAACTAAAATAGTTTTGCGATTCAGTGCTTCTGGTGGCAAAAGTTCGAATTATTTATATGTATGTGTTTACAATGAATTTTAATTGGATATTTACACACTTTAATTTTATATGAAATAAAAACATGTTGTGGTAAAATGATAACGCCGCCACCTGGCAGATGAAATTTCACATTTAAAATTTTTGTCAAACATGTTTTGTTCCAAATATTACAAGCCTTCCAAAGGATAATGTATCATTATACGAATTTCCGTGAACATTAACTACATAAAAAGTTAACATTGGGTGGACAGATAGACGAACAAAAACACTTACATAAGGCGTTTTTTTTAAACGAAGCTTTGCCCTTACAAAAAACATAATCCCTATAATGAATGTGTGAAAAATATTTTCACCTCAATCAGAAATCTTTTTTTTTTACCTAGGCAGGAAAATTTTATTGAACAAATTTTCTTTCATTAAAGCAAAATTATGTTTGTTTATTTGTTGTTTTTTTTTTTGAAGAATTTTTTTTGGCACAAATTTAATGAAATTCATATTCTTTTTTTTATGTATTATGTGAAGGTAAAGTAGTAATCATACACTTAAATAAAATAGATGAAAAAGAATATTTTTTCTATTTAGAAATTCAACAGATGAAAAATTATTTATTGGTTTGTTATTTTTTAGGATCAGAAAAAGCAAAAAGGGAATAATTACAAAAAAAAGGAAAAAAGTTTAAGGTATAATTTATCATTGGTATGTTGTTTAAATATATGTTTTGTCTATAAGTTGTACAGATTTTCGAAAAAAGATTGACTGGCGCTGAAACAAGCCACAGTTTTACGGGCCCTTTTTCACTACCTTCCTTACCGTCGAATTCCCGTCGACCGAGTTTTCGATACGATCGGGTAAGCGGATAACTCATTTGTTCCGCCCCATCCAGGTTCCACCATGTATGAGGCTGTGTTTTTCCCCAACCGACCACTCGCCGAGCAATGGTTTCCCATACACAGCAAGCGGACCGTCAGACCCACAACATCCACCTGGTACCCTGGACATCGGAGATAATGATATTATCCAGTAGTAGGATAAGGTCATAGCAGTCCGCACCATCTGGATACCACCAAAAACAGCTGATAGTCATAGGTCCAGTGCACTACTCATTAGTATTGTCCAGTTTCCTGGATAACCATAAGCATCACACAGGACCCGCAACCATCCTCATCATTTGGCACCCCAGTGAAATATAGTTTCTAGATTTGTTCTGCATTACAAATTAACTTGCTTCCGGATGTAACAGCTAATTATACGAGTTATGGTCGTATATACCTAACAAATTTAATTACTTATGTAAACTACGTGTACGTAATCGTCACTTAAATTACTCAAACTATTTGTACCTAATTGTTTTAACCTTTTCTGCATGACATTCTGTAGGATTTCTACATTTCTTAGCAACCTAATGGTGGGCCTTAGCCTATAGATCTCCTCGAACTTTTATTGTTATTTATGATTACCGCTTTTTAGATATAATTTTAATTTTTACGAAGCTTTGATAGATTTTGTGTATCGAAATATTTTTAGTGTAAAATTTATGGGTTCGATTTCATTGTATATTGCGATGCAGGTGCAATATTAATGGATTTCTCCTTAAGAGGAAGGAATATAGTCAATTTACTGAAAGTTTCATCGTAGCCCAGAAATTTCTAAACTAATTTAAATATACATATATTTTTTTTATTTTGTAAAGAACAGGAATTGAAAATTGATAAAATTTAATATTTACTTAAAATCTACATAAATCATATAAAAAATTACATTTATCCTTTAAATCTTATCTACATTTTATTTCATATAATTTTAAATATTATTATTATTACATAAATTCATAATAATTCTTTTATTTTGAGAAATAATATTTCCATTTTTATTATTATTTATAGATAAGAAAATCAAATAAAAAAAATGTTATTGAAATAAATATATAATATACATATATAAATTAAGGATCAAGGATAAAAAGAAATATTTTATAATATATATAATAGAAATAATAATGAAAATGGATTTTAAAAGGAAAAAAAAATATTTTATTATTATTATTATTTTGATTGTGGAATCATGAATTTGATTATAAAAATTTTTAATATTTGGATCCAGGGTCTCGTCCAGGCAGTAACACAATGTCAATTACATTTTTTTTAACAGTATTTTTACATTTTCAAATTCACCAGTGTATACGAATGGACAGAAAAGGACAGTAAATCAAATAGTCATGACATTTTAGATGAAACAAAAATGGTGATCAGCATCAGAGTAAAGTAATAAAGTATCAAAAAATAGAAAAAAAGTTGATTTGCGTATCAGTAAACTATTAAAACTAGTACATTAGATGCTCATTTTTTAAACTTTGCAAATAGTAGAGGTCTTATTCCCCATTTCCTGGAGAAATTAAGTATCTGCTTTAAAGTTACTCAGTTACTCTACTATTTTCATAGTATTGTCTAGTGGAGACACCGAATTAAATTTTGTTTCTACCATTTATGTATATTCTCGAAAAATTTGTTTCCCCCTAAATTCCTGCACTTAATCTTGCGGGAAAACAAAATAAAATTTCAATTTTTTGAAGACGAACGACCAAAAATCTTAAAATATAAAAAATTTAATATATTTTAAAGAAAATATATTAGAAATAATTTTGGTATAATACCAAAAATTTAAGTGAGTGAAGGAAAGTAAAAAAAAAATTGTTAATAATATATATTTAAGTTTATAAATAAATTAATGATTTATAAGTATACGTAGTAAATTAATTAACACAGAAAAAAGGAAAATAATCTTTATAGTAAATCTGAAATGACCTAAAAATAAATCAAAAAAAAAATAAATATAAATTTTCCATTTGAGATGAATTAATCTTCATTAATAAAAGTCTTAATTTGTGTTAAAAACATTATAAATCCCTTATATCTTATGTAGTAAACACTAATTAGGTATGCAATTAGTTTAATGTTATAGCAGCTTCCGGTCAAATTCGTCTTTTTAATGATCAAATTCGTCTTTTTATTTTTATCAAATTCATTTTTGTCGTCTTTTTAAACGAATTTGAAAAATAAAAGACGAATTTGATCATTAAAAAGACGAATTTGACCGGAAAATGCTATATATAAGAGTATTATATACCTGAAAAAGAAATTGCGTAATTACTATTAAATACGAAAATATAAAGTAGAAAAATGATTTATTGAATTTTTTTCTTGTTTTAGATTTTTAACAAATTTACGAAAATTTTGGAAAAGTTGGTAATTAAAAAAGGAATATTCTACATGTTTCTTATTACCAATTAAAAATTCAACTAATTTTCATTATTTAATTATCATATTTAAAATTATTAAGGGATTTAAAAAATTTTAAAGAAAGTTTTTGTATTCTTATGACGCTCTTCTCATTTTTCCGTGATGTAATGCTGTGATGTTATTTTATATCCAGGCAGGATTATAGGATATTAAGGACAATCACTTAAAATATGACCACATAAATATAATTTAAAGTGCTTGGCCCTGTTATTATGTTTTGGTTTTTTATCTGATTATATCAATTGCATACTATATCGATTTTTTACGATATCTTATGACGTTTCTAATTTTCCATTTATCTCTTAAATTGTCCATTAAATCTACATTAAAATATTCGATAATTTGACCTTTTTTTCGATGTATATATAACAGATTTAGGTATACTAACAAAATTGTGTAACCGATTCTCAATGACGTTTTCTCGGATATTTAATAAACCGGCAATATATCCTTTCCTTTCTCAATATACTTAATTAATTGAGAATTTTCCATGATGTACATAAATGATGAATCAATATTCAATATTGTTTTTCGAAATTATTTATTCGAAAAAATTTATCAAATCACTGATTATAATTATTTATTACCAGTTCCATAACATTTACGCCGAAATTTTTATGTTGTTACCTAAAATTTTATCAATTATTTATTTTGATAATATAAAATTTTATTGGAATTGTTGTGCTTGGCAAGAAATTTGAATGAGAATCGATATTTTTGACTATATGGATCAATTTTGGACCACTATCAAAGTAATTTTCGGCTAAATTAATATCTTTCCTAGAGTTTTTACGCAATATTTTTAAAAATATGAAAAACACTCAATTAATTTCCGTTATAATACTCTGCAAAAATTTAATAGAAATATTCAAAAAAAATTATGCTTTCTCAAAATATTTTTTAATTTTCCTTTCAGAAATATACATATAAGGAAAATTCCCAAAATTTTAATTAATATTTTGTTAAATTAAAATTATATGTACCTCAAAAATTCAGGAAAATCGTAATTTTCTCATATAAATATTTTACATTTTTCTCGCTTAACCAACTTATAAATTTAATTTTAATTTTGTTTTTGTTGTTTTTTTACTTCATCAGCTTAATAAATTAATAAAATTTTATTATAACGAGAAGCAAATATTTGAATAATTTACTTCCATTTTTTATCCTTGTGAATATATACCAATCCTATATCTAGATATATAAAACAGAATATCCTTTATATATAATGTGGAAAAGGATTATATGGATTTACTCTGCATAACTCTTTTTTTTAACGTAATATAAACAATAAACAAAAATGTTCATTTAATGTAATTATCATATATAAATCAAAAGGCGTAGCGTAACACACAATTTGGTGTAAATTTGCCTCCTAATTAGCATTGGATTGGAATTAGTTTTACAGATATTATACTGTTAAAATTTGTGACCAATAATTTTGTGTTTATTACTGGACGATTTTTATAGTGGGTGGTAGAAAAATTAATGTAGACTTAATTATAGTATATAGTGAATGAGATATATAAAGTAACAATCTAAACAAGCCAATACTATTAGAAAAATCATTAATAAAATGTGATTTCTCCTAAATTTTTAAATTGTGTACTTTACATTAAGAATGAGAAAGTATAAATAGGATCAATTAAGTAAGAGTTATAGATGGAACTAGTCTGGAAGCTAATTCAAATATAGGGACAAAATTAGGTTATGGGGTGAGCTTAAATTTATTTAAATTACCATACAATATTTTTTGCTAGAGCGACAGCTGTCTACACCGCCCACTGGCCGATAGTAGAGCACGCAGCCAGAATGGGCATCCAATTATGCCACAGCTGCAAGGAACCAAAACGACGTGTTATAGTGCTATTTGGTGGGGCACCTCGCCACTTTAACTAACTAAACTACCAACCATGTAATACAATATTTTCATACTAAATCTGTTGCATAGTTGATGTTACGCTACTGTCTGAATATTTCAGGTATTTTATTTTTCCAGGAAAAAATTAAGTACTTTTTATATAAACTTTTATGAACAGTGACATTTTTCACGTGGAAATTTTATATTGTGAAAACAATGAACAAAATCAAATAAAAGTTAATAAAAATTAATTTATTGTTATTAATAATAAAATAATTGTTTTTAAGGAAAATCGTATAAAAGGATAAAATGATTTTGATGATTTCATGGATTCCATTTTTATTTTCTAGCAGATGCTGTTAAACAGCTTTATATATACAGCTTTAAATTATATATTTATTTGGCTTATTGGAATTTTTCTATTTTTTTATTTAATTAATTTTATTTTAGATTCAAAATTGTACCAAACTTAATCCTATAAATTATACGTAAAAGTTTCATATAATTTGTAAATTCTGGTTGTAAATTTTTTTGAACAGGATAATATGAAATAAATCCATCATTCCTTCCAATGGTGAGAGATCATTTTATATGTAAAATAATTGAAATTTTTATTGAGTAAATTTGAGAGAGTCCTACATATTTATAAGTTTAATGTCATTCCTGCAATACATAGCCATATACCCATCTTTACAGAACGTAATTAGTTTCGTCGAATCTATGATCCCTTGATTAATACCTGCATTTTATATTTTGCTGTATGTTTATTAAAGTAAAATTTCTGGTTTATGTAATCTTCTACATCTACGTAGTGGCAGATTAGATGTTGAATGTTGTCGTTTTTTTCTCTGCACACTCTACAGAGCTAGTTCCAACTTCCAACACATTTTAAGAACATTTTAAGGTTACAAAATCTATTGTGGCTAAATAAAAATGAAAATTAATAATTTTGAAATAATTAATTTTGATTTTCCAATAGAAAAATCAAAAACATTTAATATTTTAATTCGAAATTATTATAATTAGAAATTAAATCATAAACATGAAATTTAATCCATTATAATAACTTAAATATTTCACATAAACTCATTAAATATAATAGAAACAATATTTTATATTTATATAATTGCGATTATTTATTTCACAATACGATGATAAAATTTGTTTTGTTATAATTGCAACAATTCAATTATATTTTTTTTATATTAGGAAAATTCAAATTCTATAATATTTTCATCCTTTTGTGAGGATGTGCATTCAAATAGAAATTGAAATTTTCATTTAATTAATTTTGTTTCTATATAAATTATATGTATAAAAGTGAAATCAAAATTTAATTAAAATTTATTTAGAATTTATTGAAAATATTTCGTGAAAAGGATTTATTTATTCATGGATTTTAAAATAGTATAAATATATAAAATTTATTTGTACTCGTGTTATTTTATATTCGAAAATCTTCATATAGTATTAATGGAAGATCCTTGAGCTTAGCAAAATACAAAATCCATCGTAAAAAATAGAAATGAAAAAAATCGCTAATATTTAAATAGGAAAATTTTGAGACATGAGAATTTTCCATAGATGAGATGAGGCATAAAAATTTTCATATTCCATCATCAAATAATTATTATATTTTGAAAATTATTTAACGATGGAATTGTGGCATTGTGGCAGACTCCCTTAAAATTTCAATACTTATTATACTGAAGCTACCAAAGCTGCTTAAATTATAATAAATTAAAGAAACTTTAAAGATTAAAATTGTAACAATTTTAAATTAATCCACTATATTCTACCTTAACTATTACATAACTAATTATGTAGTCAAATAATAATTAATTTACTTATCATTATCATATCTCAATTTATTGCATAATTTACAATTATTAATATTTGTAAATATAAAATATTATTCAAAATCATAAATTATAGATAAAATAATATTATCTTTATCATAATATAAATATCCTGGAAATATATTATATAAGATAAAAATTTTAAAGTAAATATATATTAAATTCTTGAATATTACCAGGATAACAGAAAAGTCATTCAAATTTCCTACTAAAATATTTCATCATTTGGATAACAATTATTTGTAACAATATATTTAAAATTTAAATTGTCTGTACGATAAAAGGATTATTATGTATATAATAATGATATATGTACCAGGAATATACAAGATCCTTTTCGTTTTACACAGTAATTGTATATTATAATTTACATATATAGTACAGGGATAGGAAATTTAATAGTTTCGGAATTTTGTTAGGGTAATTTAACTACTTAATGGATGTAATTTTTTTGTTGTAACAATTGACAACAGAAAAATTACAGCCTATAAAATTTAATTCAGGATATATGACAGAAAATTATATGTAGAATGTGTATGTTCTATAAAATGAGAGTGGAGAATTTCTGATGTTAGTGAAGGTCAAATACTTTTTGTAAAAATTTTAAAATGTAGAGAATTTGTCATCCAGAATAGCATAGCACATTATTTAATGTCCTTATTTTAATAAGCCAAAACATTTTTGGCTAGGTAATTAACTTAAGCTTTTATATAAGAGTAAAGTTTAGACTCCTCTTCAGTTTGAAAAAAAAAACAATGACAATTTTGACGTATAATTTGTCTATTTCAAGGAATTTTCACCACTATACTACACTATCCTAAAATGTTGAAGATATCTAGCTTGTAGCTGCAATGAATTAACAACAACAATACTATATAGTAAGTTAGGAAATCTCTATTTCTGAATATATCCTAATACTGATTTTTTTTAGTTTAAATTTCTGTGCAGACATGAATATGTCTACTATTTTATACAAACTCAAACTATGACAGTAAAATATATTTCCATCTAATATTTTTTATTTTGCAATGAAAATGAATGAAAAAATGTATACAGAATTCTCGGGGTATGGAAAATTTTCAATTATTTTATCTTTATTTATTGAATGAAACGAACACATCATCTATATAAATACATAGTTGTTATTTGAACACTGATCAATGGTATAGGAATATTTCCAAGTTAAATAAATATTTTCATTAAATTGTTTTTAATTGGTATATAAGAGACTCCAGTCGACATTTTAAACTGAATTGCTGCAAGAAATTGCTATCAAATGTTAGTAAAATTCACTTAAATTTGCATAATGCGGATAATCGTATGAAGAGTGTGTCAGAAAATGCACTAGAATTGCAAGTATGTAAGTGGAATATCTAAGGAAACCTCTTAAGGGTATAGGGTGAGGCCGATATCAGACTGTTGAGCCAAAGAAGTATTAGAGGATGGATGAATAAGGCAACAAATGTGATATTGAATAGAGAAGGCCATTCATCGTTCATAGTATTATAAGAATATCTCTATATAGATATAAGATAAGTTTAACCGAAAGCAATATCTTCATATAATCCTTATTCCCAATTATGACATCCAACAAAATTTCAATAAGTAAATAATCTCAGGTCATTAAACTTGAAATTAAAAATTTTGCTTTCACTTTATCAATATGAATAGTAAACATAAAATAAGAAAGATATTTAATTAGTATATGAGTCACGTAATTATGTAAATAAAATTATTAGGCACGAAATAATTTCATGATTTGAAATGTAATTTAATGTCAAATAGAATTTAAATGTATACTAAGTAGGAACAACAGATTTCTAGCAAAAATTTAATTAAGAAAATACGTATTATTTTACGTAGAAAATACGTATTAGCTAGTATTTTAGAGTTAAATATGGAACTGAAACGTAGAATGTAGATAGAATTGAAAATGAAATAACAATTAATAATGTCAGATTAGTTATTTTATTTTAAAAAAAAGTATAAAAAATAAATTTCATAAAAAATTAATCACAAGGAACGAAATTCACTACAACGTAAATTCAAATTGTGATATTATATTTATTTTGCTTAAGACGTTGGCGCCTTTTAGTTTTAAATTAATAAAATTTTGTAAATAGGCGTCTATTAAAATGAACGTGAAGGAACAAATTCCTACTATCCTACCATTGACAAACCTAAAGTGTTAATTGGACATTACTTTTATAGAAAAATTCTAGAAAAATTGTGTACTATTAATTTTTATAATAAATTCAATTATTATAATATATTGTCGTAAATTTATTAAATAAAACTTTACATTATTTCAAATAGTTTTTAAATTAAAGGATTTTCAAACAGAAATTGTTATAAATTATCAACGATAAATTATTTTATTTGAGAAAATGTATTTTTTCCCTGTTAGTATAACTTTTCATTATTGTCAGCATGAGATAAAAATGTGTTTCTGTAAATTTGTTTGGTCAATTTGGAACATTTAACATTAAATTTGAAATTAATATAAATTCAATTTTAATATTTATCTCGAATAAAGATAGGACATATTTTAGAGAGCAGCCATCCTTATAAATTATAGAAGATCATTATTAAATTTAATTAAATCAAATTAATTAAAGTAAATTTTTGAAGAAATTAATTCAAAAATTTATTAACTTTTAAAATCAAATTAAAAAGATTTAACAAACGAAAATATAAAGTAAATCTTTAAAAATTGTACCAATAAGAAAATGGGGCTCATTTGCCACAGACCGCCATTTTGACTATCTTCACCATTTTACTGAATATTTTCGTTTGTTAAATCTTTTTAATTTGAAATTAAAAGTTGGAAAATTATGAACGCTGAAAATTTTTATCAAAATTAAAAAGTTTCCGATTTTCTATATATTTTTTTTATAATTTTTTTTTTGGCGAAAGAATAGGAAAAAAAAATATGAAAAGAAAACGTTCTATCGAAGAAAAGCAAATTTTTTTCTTTTTAAAACAATTATTTGTTTAGAAAAGATTAAATTACCAACAAAAAAAAACACTATAAAGAAAATGAAAAATCTTGGAAAATTGTTTTTAAAGAAAATTTTTAATTGTTGTCTTTAGTATTAACAATTTTCATTATCAAAAAGATTTTTTTTTCTCTGTTTGTTTGAAGTCATGAACATAAAAAACAAACTTTTACAAATTTTCGTCTTTTTGGTAATATTTATTTAATTGTTGGGGCTTACAAAATTTTCACTTAAATTTTTTTATGCTTTTCAATTGCAAAGATTAAACAGAAAAGTTTCAATTTATTATAAAGTAGTTTAAAATTATCTAATTTAGGAAGTTTAGATGATTTTTGGTAATTTTTTTAAAATGGTAGATGCCTTTTATCTCTTAAAGAACATCCAACTGATAAGAAACAATGCCATATTTAAAAAACTTACCAAAAATAAATAGTATAATCCACGAGAGTGCTATTGTGGGACAAGTTCCTAATGACGGAAATCCAAATATCTTTAAATTTGAGAAATGGAAGAGAAATCTCATTTGAAAATTTGAGAAATGGAAGATATTCGAGAGATAATTGATGGATGAGAAATGCCACAGAATATATTCGAACAATATGAACGAGAAGAGTATGAAGATGAAAGACAACATAAAAAGAGGTAAAAACTATCTAAATAATAAATAACATTTAAAGATGGTACCAAGAACGCGTCTAGATTAGATTTTAGATTATAACTACTTTTTGAAATGTCCAAGAAATGCTTTTAGACCCAAACCCAAGAAGAGTATATCACAATTCACAATATATATGGTTGGTTGGTTGGTTTGATAGGGCGGATTGGAGTGGCCAATCCACGTACCTAGACCCTATGGTCCACAATAAATATAATTAAAAATGAATTATAAACGAACTTTTAAAGGATAATTAAAGCTTGCAGTAATAAGAAATGAGTGGTTTAGTTTCTAAATAACAAAATTAAATTAAAAAAGATTATAAATTCCAAAACTTATAATATGAAAAATTTTATTTTTGCTGGTTAAAGTTTAGCTCGTGTAGTTATTTCAATTTCTTATTACTATATATTTTTTAAAATTGAAAAATTAAGTTGCACGAAAAAATGAAATAAAATTTATTAAATATTTTTCAATCTATAGTTTAATAAATTTCAAATATTAAGTTTAAACATTATTTTCTTCAATCGAAAAATAAATAATAATATAGTTTCCGTAAATAACAATCGTTTATTTGGAAAATTCGTTTATATAAAGAATGGATGGGGAAATTCATAAATTTATTGTACGTGACATATCCAAAACAGTTTTGATTATTTAATAAAATTATTTTAAGTAAAATTTCATTTATATAAAAATATGCTTTAATTTCTATTTACTTTCATTTCGCCTTTCACGGTCCAAACTCTTTTGTTAATTTTTTTTTTAGGTATTTTTCGATAAATTAATAAATTTTAGACTATTAAATGGATGAATCTATAATCAAGCAACCTTTTCAAAAAGAGGTTTAAGTATAGTGTAAACCTGAAGACAACTGCGGTCATAGCTCGCCTTGACAGAAAAATGACCTGGGTACACACAGCTATTGAATGTAATGTCGCACTTAAATCATTCGAAAAATTGTTTGTTAAATTCTCGACATCGTAGATTTCATTAGTATTATTTAACCCATGCAAAACTAAATATTTCAATCAACAAAAATTTCAATTTTCCACAATATCTTTTTTGAACAAACTCTCAATAACTATTAATTTTATATATTAATTTTTTTTTTAAATTTAAGCAAAATTTAATGGTCAATATTTTCTAAAATAAAAAGTATTAAGTGAACAAAATTTTTATAAATTGCGATTTATATTTTCGTACAACACAACAAAATTCAATTCTGTTGAGAATAAATTCATTCCGAAACGACAGAAAGGAAAAAACTTTTATTTTCATGTCGTGCAGAAAAAATAAACTGACATTTTCAGTGATCAATTTTATTTTCATGTGGACTTTTTACTATCTTGAATGCTACCAGGACGAGGACGACAAAATAGAAAATTCTCCACAAGAAAAAACGATATTTTTAAATTAGTGTTTGAAAATTTGTAAATTTTTATTTAATATTTAAAACTTTTTGGTTTTAGTTTTTCCGATAAATGAAAGAAAAATTTTAAAATTAAAATTAATTACTTAATATTTTCAAATCAAATGAATTTTGTATAGAATTTAGTTTAAATTTTTAAGAAGTAATATAGTTTATTTAGCATCTAAGGATATCTTTTAATTTGACCAAGTTATTTGGATAGTTTTGAATTTTGTTTGGATATAGTTTTGTTATAATTAAAATTTCGCTTCGATAGATACCAAATTTGTATATATTGGAGAATATCAAGTTAACTCCTTGGTAACCCCTTAAAGAAATCAACTAATTACTGCTGTGACCTTTGGCCTACCATATAAATTTGATTAATTATCTGGTACTTTTGTTTGAGTTTTGGGTTCGACCATTAAAGTTATCCTCCCTCCCATAAAGTAAAATGTTGTATAATAAATTAAATAAAATTCAAAATAATTTTTATATTTTATTTTTATATTTTATTTAAAAAATAAATATATTTATTATTTAATATTTCGTAAACTTAAATTGAATTTAAAAACAATTTTTATTTATATTTTTTTGTTAAATTTTCTTTTAAACATTTTACAATAATTTTAAAATTAAAATTAAAATAAATTTTTCTTGTATATAAATATATATAAAATTATATTTTATAATAATTTTTATAATTATTAAATACGGTATTTAATTTTTTTTTCAAAAATAAATTAAACATAAAAAGGCAAAAATGATTAATTTATAAATTTTATTGTTTCTATTTTTAAATTTTAAAATATTTTAAAATTTTAAATTTGAATTTTTTTTTTCTCTAATAAAATGTTAACATTATTTTTTTATTAAACTTTTCTAACAATTTACACTGACATTTATGATACAATTTTTTTAATTAATTTATTTAAAATATATTTTATTTTATATATATAAAGTAATTTTTCAGGTCAAATTGGTCTTTTAAACAATTGAAATTTTGATTTTTGCAGAATTCCAATTTAGTTTCTTCCTCAAATAAAGACATAAAGGACGAATTTGATTTGGAAAACTGGAAATTTGATTTTTTAGAAAAGTAGATATACAAATTTAAATTATAAAAAGACTAATTTGAACTGAAAATACTTAAATGTTAGATTAAATTTTTCAGGTCAAATTGGTCTTTTAAACAATTGAAATTTTGATTTTTGCAGAATTCCAATTTAGTTTCTTCCTCAAATAAAGACATAAAGGACGAATTTGATTTGGAAAACTGGAAATTTGATTTTTTAGAAAAGTAGGTATACAAATTTAAATTGTAAAAAGACTTTAATTTGACCTGAAAATTCTTAAATTTTAGATTAAATTTATTTTTTTGATTTTTAATTCTTTTTTTTAAATTAATTAATGAGAATTCTTTTTTGATCTTATAAAGTAAAAGATGATAAAATTTATATTTTTGGGTTAATTTCGTTTCTTTTTTATGTTTTATATTTTATGTTTTATGTAAATGTAAAATATATAAATGCTTTTTATTTCTCTTTGACTAAAATTTATTGTTTTAGTAAAATTTTAATAATTATTATTATTTAATTTATAATTGAATAAATAATTTTATAGATTTAATTTAAATGATTTTTCATTTTTACTTAATTAAATATAATTATTAGTTTTTGTTGTGACATGACAAATTTATGACTTAATTTTTAAATATTAATTTTAAATATATTTTTTTTTAATTAAATTTTATCGTCATATGGGGTTTTAACATAATATGTTGTTAGGGTACCTTTGCCTTTAACATAAGTAGGACCACGACATTCACATGCATAACCAGCTGCCATTAATATTTTAGCAGTTGGTTCGGTTGTCTGTAAAAAAGGAGAAATTTTAATTAAATTATAAATGAATTTATATTTTTTTATAGAGAATCGGAAACTGTCGAAATAAAAGAATCAATCAACAAAATACTAATTATACATACTAAAAAACATTGTTGATTGTTTTGCATATTTTTAGGCGATTACAATTTTCATAGTTTGAATGGAATGATAAATTGGTTTTTCGCTATATTGAAATTATTTACTAGGAATTCTTGAGGAAATATACTTCGGACAAACTCATGGCTTTTTGTCAACATTTGTAATTTACTTAAAAAATTTAAAATATGAAATATAATATCAAAATTTTCTAACAGTTTATTTAATATAAGAAAATTTATTTACTTAATACGAAAATATTATTCGTTATATACAATTTTCCAACTATTTGACTTTTGAAATTACTTTTTTTCCCCACAGATAAATCCATATAATAAAAAAAATTCCAATAAATATAAAAGCTAATCGATCATTCAGGTAATAAGTTTAGGGAATTTAAAGATTAAAGGGAAAAAAAATTATAAATATTAAAGAAATTCCTAAAAAACACTAAAAAATATTTTAGGTTTTTCTTTTTATTAAACTGTTCCGGTGGAAAAAGCATAAGAATTTTCTATAAAATTAATGAAATCGATGGAAGAAAGAAAAAGATTTTGGAAATTAAGGTAAAATATGTGCGAATAAACAAAATCCTCCTTTTTCGTATCATTGAACAATTATTTATATAATTTCTTTTTGTTACCTGTAATCGTCCCATAATACCACAGGAATCCATTCTTGAGGCCACATTAACTGTATTACTCCATATATCATATTGGGGTTTTTGGGCACCAATAACACCAGCAATTACTGGACCATGATTTAAACCAATACGTAAACGAAATCTTTGAAATGATTCACGATTTATTGAATCGAGTATTGACATCAAAGCAATTGCAAATTCAACTTGAATAACAACATTATGTTCTTCGGTACGTTTTTCATCCTAATGAAAATTTGGAATTATTATTTTTTGTAATGAAAAAAGTTATAAATATTTATTAGTAAAAATTTAAAAAAAAATTTAAATAAAATCAAAAATTGTATTATCTATGTATCAAGCCAGGAGGAGGAGTGACATTGTGACTATATATTAGTCCCTACAGACTACAGTCTTATGGATCAGTGATATATAAAGATTGTAGTATGAATTGTAATGTAATTATCCTAGATATGTAGTTAATATTTTTGTTGTAGGCAACTCTGGCCTATAGGCCTAAATCTTACAGATTACCTCGACAATCTTTTACAAATTAGGGACCTACTATTTTATAGTAGAATTTCATAAGTTTTTTTGTTAATTGAGATTCTATAAATTGAAATAAGATAATGGTTCAATAAATTAAATTAGAAAATATTGAGAGAATTGTCAGCATATTTCATTACCAAAAATTTAGTAAATTACGTTGTCAGCAATTGGAGTCCACCGCTCTTCCCAATATTTAAAAAAATCATGCATGACCATAAAAGTTTTCTACTGATACTGATTTAGGACTGAACTCACTTGGATGAATATAAATGTCTTAGGATATGATAACTGATAATCAAAAGTCAAGACACTGTACACATACTAAGCGAAGGATGTTCTTATAAGTATATACAGTAAGTGACTAAGGATTAAGCGAACGTTGCAATTATTAATTTTACAAGTTCTCTAACAATAATAAGTTTAGATTGTAAACAAACTGAATTATACAAATTGCCTGTCATTCCAATTAACCAGCAACCAGCATATAACTGTCATATTTTCGTACAGTCGTCATACGTTCTGATTTAGATTCACCCATTAAATTACATTTATATTTAGTAACATAAATTTATAACTTTGAAGTCAATAAATAAATAAATTTACAATAACTTTTTCTCTCTAAAGATTATAATAATTTAAAGATACAATATAATTATCGAAACCCTTTAAATTAAAAAAATGTCCTTTTTGTTACCTAATAAATTCAATAAAACTTTGTATTTCGTAAAAGAAATTAAACTTGATAATCTAAAATATTTTCATCTATGATAAACAAAATAAATTTTTATCTCTAAAGGATAAAGGATAAAGGTTTACGGTTTACCAAAAAAAAAAAAAAACAAAATTTAACCCAAAAGGACACAACTTTTAAGAATTTTTTCTATGTTTTTCTTTTTAGATTTTTGTTATTATCCTTTTCCATGTGTTAAATATTTGTTTTGTTATTGTGTCGTTTGAAAGTGAGAAACTTTAAAATCCTTACAACATTTCTTTTTTGTGTTTGGCCTCAAATCGCAAAAAAAAAAAATTAAATTCTGTTGGGCATCATTATTATAGGTTTGACCCTTTTCTATTCTGGGTTAATGTCCCTCAGGGAGACAAAAAAAATTATATTTCTGATTTTTTTATTAATATAAAATTTTATTATATATAAAATCATATCTGTCAGTCATCCATTCTCTCTCTGTATACAGTCAAAGTTCTTAGGGACGAATAAGAAATGTAGCTGAGAAACCATTTGGGAGACAAAGTCATGTTTTATCGTTTCAAAATTAGAATTTTCAGCTCAAATATAATTTCAAGTAATTTTACAATTTAAATTTTGCCCTTATTGTGAATGTCGAGGCGAGAGTCGATTCTGTATTGATCTATTTGTATGTGATTATGAATGGCGATTTTTTTAATAGATAATTGTCGATAAAATCGACATTTGTAAGTTATGAATTTATTGGCAACAGAGAGAAACTTTTCCATTGAAAACAACAACAATTTACGGAGATGTGCAGTATATACAGCTAATTATTATTTTTTTCAATGGAAAAATTTTTCTGTTGCCGATAAATTTATATGCGTCTACAAAAAAACACGGCTAATATATAAAAAATATAATTCACAATTGCCAAAATATCAAAATAAATCCCAATTAGTCTTAAAATGTAAGATAATTTGAAATGTGATATGGTAATACTCTTTAGACGAGGCGATATAATCACAATAAGGCTATTTATCTTATAAATCAAATGCGTATTTTTCCTAAAATGAAAACCAACATTTACGATTTGGAATATGCTAAATTTTCTTTGGGAGAAGATGAAATCTGAAATTTACTAAATCAAAGAAAATTCGAATTATAGAAGTTTGACTGTATAAGTAAAATGAAATATTTTTTTGTATATAAAAATTAAATTTCTTTTCAATAAATTGAAGGATGCCGAGGGGATGCTCCTGGGTAAGAGACATATATACAAATATAAAAAAAGGACAAAATAACAAATTGAGAACTTTATATATAATATATATATATATTAAATTTACTTTTAATTTTATTGTGGAAGAAAGAATCAATGAAGAGAACAGTATGAATCCTTTTTCTATATCTAGAAAATAAAAAATTTTGTTTATTTCTAATTTTTCTTCTTCTTTTTTTTGGAAATGTGTCGATCAATCTATTTTTTCTTTAAGGAGTCCTTTTCCTTTTTCATTGTAAAACTTTTGATAAATTAGTATACACATACAAAAAATAAAGTGTTAGTCCTTTGGTATTTTTCAAACAGAACAACAGAAATTGATTAAAGAAAGTTTTTTGTTGTTGTGGGTAGTTTAAGATGGTCTCCTTTGAATATTTGAAGATAATAATTTATTTTGTGATTTTGAATCTCGAGAATTTCAAGAAAATATATTCATAATTCATTATCTCTAAAATAGAATTATGTAATTGCAAAATTATAGTTCTAAAACTATAATTCAATATTCATGTCATAGTTGATCAGAAATTCTCATAATTGCGTTATAATTCTGAAATATCCTCTTCGATTTTTTTTACAAAATTAGATGCGTTTAATGAATTTTGTGATTAATTAATAATTAAATTTGGTTTCGATAGGATTACAGGTCAGTCAAAATCTGATTGTAAATTTAATTGGCAAATACAATTTGATGACTGTAATTATGGGTTCAATCTCTTTTAATCCTAATTTAATTTAATACTATGAAATTCAGATTATGTACTATTAGTTCAGCCAACAGATTTTTATAGTATATATCTTTGAAAACTATTGAGTAAAACGCTTCAATATCTGGATAAACAAATATTGATTTGGTATGAATATAAGCAATTTAATTACAATTAAATTTAATTGATATACGCATATAAATATTTCTTAGAAACAAAATAGATTTCCCAATTTTAAACTTATTGCGATTAAATTTTTAATTTTACTTCCACTAAAATGGAAATTGTCCAGGTAGTAATGAAATTTAGGAGCGTCCAGGTAGTAATGAAATTTATGATAAATTTTAAGCCTAATTAAATTATAAAAATTCGAACCAAATTTCAGGATTTACCAAATATAATTGTTGGTTCTCTATCCTAGAAAGTAGAAACTTAATTATTTCTCAGCAAAAAAAAGTATTCAGAACACAAAAATCAACATAGTAAAATTACAATTTCAAAAATTTAGTAGGTACATGGTATGTACATTCAAATTCGCAAAATCTTCAAAACGTCTTAATTATCTCACAGCCAATTATATATAACAGAAAACAGAAATTAAGACAAATAATTAATTCTAAGATTTTCTGAAGATATTATTTTAATTTAGTGAAGTTAAATCTATTAAATCTATAAAAATTATTTCAAAAGATAATTTAAAATTTCTGATAGTTTAATATAAATTTCTTCTCTTCACAATTTTATGCTCTTGGTTAGTTAATGTTTTTATATAAAATTATAAAATGATCATTACAACAACAAAAAATTACTTTATATTAATAATAAAAAAAAAAACTTTTGATTTACTTACCGCAGGATTATGTTTTCTCTGTGAAGCCAAATATACATAAAGCAATTAAAACATAATTTCAGGCATCCATTATTAAGTATATGAAAGGAAATATTTTTTTTTTAATGAACATTTTTTTATTTATGTAGTTTAGTATAATATAAGTAAAATCGAAAAATTCAAAAAATTAGGAAAAAAAAGCATCATTAAAAAAATGTCAATTCGAATTTTAAATTTTTTTTTTTTTAAAAAAAAAGCAAAGCTAAGAAATATTTTTTTAATGACTTACATTAGGACCATCTTCTTTACCAGGACGAAGTCCAGATGCACACATATATGTACTACCAATTGTTTTAATTTTTTCAATACCACTAAATTTTGGTTTAAGGAGAAGCTATATAAATGAAAAATTTTATATTATGTAAATCGTAAATTTCATTTATCCAATTAGAAAATTAGTTAATACACATAATAAATCATATAATTAATATCTTTGACCTTTTGACCATAAATATTATGTATACTTACTTTATCAAAATCACAAATAATCTCATTTAATAATCGTAAACATTCTAATCCTTGTTTATTAACATCAGATTCATCATAAAATTCTTTATAATTTGGTATTGATGCAAACATTACAGCAACACCAGCATAACTTTCATGATATAATTCAGCTGAACGATCTTGATGTAAAAAATGTGTCGCCACATGAGCTGGTAATATATTTTCCAAAAGAATCTAATATGCAAAAAAAAAAAAGAAATATTAAAAGGGGGTTAATTACTTTGTATATAATATGTTATTTTAATGGGAGACTAGATAAAAAGGATAATTAGACTTGGATTATATTATATACAATGTATTCGAGATTAAAACTTTATTAATTTATTTAATTTAAGGATCTGTAGAAATAAATGATTATCGTTGGTTTGAAGTTGATGTTTTTTTTTTTATTTAATTATAAAAGGGGGAAAAATTAACTAATTTTTATGATTTGTAATAAGTTTTTGGGGAGAATGTTTTACAAATTGGATTACATATGGAAGATTAAAGGATGAATATAAAATCTAAGTAAAAAATTTAAATATTAAATAGATTCTGTTAGATAAAACCGTTTTTGAGAAATTGAGGGAGATTCTTCTACGCTACGCTATTAATTTGTAAAATGAAAACTTAAGTTTTTAAATTAATAGCGTAGAAGAGATAATTTTGTTTTCAATGAAAAATCAGTACTAAAATTAAAGGCCAATGACATAATAATATAATTAAATAAATATTAAAATCAAGCTGATATGAAAACAGCTTACATATCCTTAAAAGAAAGTGGGTAGTTCTAGCTAGTAGTTCCTTGATCTACTATTTCTAGTTCTGGTTCCTATGAATAATGTCTAGTTATTAAATCTATAAAAATTTGTGCTACGAAAAATTTGAAATTTTGCTATGACCTCCGATGTTAGACAATAATTGTTTATTGCTACTTTTGAAAATCTCACACTATTGATGCTATAGTATACTTCTGTGATTTAAGGTTCATTAAATTGTCTATATTTAAAAAAAATTTCTATAAACCTTAAATTGTCTATTTTAATAGTTTTCAACAGTTTTCCACTTCAAAATTTTCATTCTTAACTATACAAAAAGGAAAAAGCTCTTTAAAATCTACTTTAAAATTTTAATTTTAAAAAATAAGATGAAAACTTTTCTATTTTTTTTGCCATGTTGATGGTTTAAGTGTAACCATAAACAACAAAAATAAACTTTCTGTCTACATTTTCATCAGACAGAAAAAAAAATTTCTTCAGCACTTACTGGATATTCTTCAGTTGTTCAGTTTTCCGGTTAAAGTACAAATTTAAATATGTATTGACAAGAATGTTTTTCCTATTTACCTATTTTTCTGTCTTATTACAAAAAATATTACATAAATAAATTATTAAAATTGTGAATTTAAGGAAAAATTTACTGAAAAGACAAAACATAAACTAAATGACATTATTCAAGGATTCAAGGATTAAATTTGAATAATGAAAATTTTTATATTCTTTTATATACTCTTATATAGTTTCCTTAAAATTGTTTTACTTTACTTCCAAAGATATTTCTAATATAAAATGACATTTTTATGTTTATTTGTGGGGTAAAGAAAATGCAATTTTGTTATTGAATATTTTAAAAATTTCTACCAAAGCACAAATATTTTAAAATTTATAACCTCAGGAAGAGAATGTTTATGAATTATTTTTACAGAGACAATATTTATTGTAAAATCAATAATGTAGGTGGAAAATATATATATTCCTCATTGATTTCTCGTATTATAATATTGTTCTATTGAATATAATGTAATATTTAAATTTCTCGCCAACACTTCTTAAATAAAGGACTCAACTTTCAGATAATAATATCGTTAATCAAACGACATAGAAGACTAGTATCAACAATTTTAGAAATTGTGTTACATATCAGATAGCATTAAATAATCAAATTTAATTGTATAACGATCAATTTAAATTGTACAACAATCAATTTGATCTAAAAATTATTTTAAATAGAAAATTTACCTTATTAATTCCTCTCATTGTTTCAACTTCTTCCTGTTCAACTTTCAGTTTAGCTTTCCATAAGAAATCTGTTCTAGCAACATATTCACCTTGTCGATCTAATGTATGTAAAACAGCTGTTATTAGCCATAATAGAAATAGTCCTCGTAGTGCCAATGGAATCCTATATTATATTTTTAATACAATTTTTCTATTTCTAATAAATAATTATTAATCAACTTATATTGGATATCACTTACGTTTCATTCTGATATAAATCATAATCTTTAAATAAATCACTTGTCCATAATACAGAAATTTCACCAAAACCAGCTAATATCATTACAGTTAATTTTAATATAAAACCAGCTCTTAAAAATGCTGATATTGCAGCTAAACTTAATGCACAGCATAATAAATAGGCCGGAGCTGTTTCAGGTATTTGTGATGATGATAATATTATTGATGATGCACTAACAACTGGTGGTAATTCAGTTATATTTAATGTTTCATTATAATTATATGATAGAAAATTAATTAATGTTGGATCATGAATTTCATCTGTAAAATTGATCTGTAAATTGATTTTTAAAATAAAAATTTAAATTTTTATTTAGTTTTTTAGTAATTTTTTTTTTTTTATATTTATGTGAAATTTAAATGTGATGCCTTACAACACTAAAAACAGCACATGCTGATATTAATATGTTCATAATAAAAAATATTGCCATACGTATTGTTCGACTATTAGCAATTACTTGTCCAGGTCCATTATTACCTAATTCTGATGATTCAGACATTTGTGAATGGCTTAAGTATAAAAATAGGCCAATAGCAATTATAGTGGCACCAAATGAACCCAATAAAGCAACATTACTTTGAAAATTAAAATTAAAATTTATTTATTTAAATATTTGATAATATATTATGATTATAGCAAAATTGATTTACCTATGAATAACAACAAATTGAACTGCAGCAATTGACAAAAACATTATAAATGCACAAATTAAATCAAAACGAAAATGTGGATCTGGTTGTGCACGATACATTGTTTCACGTGGTGCATTACGATACCACATTGTTATTGGTTTTAATTCAGTTGGTGGACCACAACAATTAAAATTTGAACAACGACGTTCCGGTGGTAATAAATTTGATTCAATCATAGCAATACTCTAAGTAAGGAAAATATTTTAAGAGAAATTAAAAAAAAAAAAATATATTTTATGTTGTGATTATTTTTGTAAAATATTTTTATATTTAAAAATTTACCGCCAAACCAATATTTTTAGCTAATTTTGATTCAGCAATATTTGCAAATGGTTTTGATGCACCCCAACATTCAACATATTTTGTCATTTTTGATGATGGACGTGATCGTGAAACTGGACCACCAGGAACAGCTAAAAAAAAAATTTTAAATGAAAAAAAATAATATAAATTTAATGATTTTAATTTACTTTTAATGAAAATTTTTAGTTAAACTATAAAAAAATTACAAAATTTTGCTTTTGTGTTATATAATTCAAAAAGTTATATTTTAATTTAGATAAAAAAAAGCATCAGATAAGTTAAATAAAAGTGGTAGTAATAAATCTATTTAATTGAAGATTAAAGATTAACTAATTTATTTATTTATTTTTTGAGGAAAAGAAAGTTTGAAACTTGTAAAACAATTTATATAAACTTTCCTAGATAAAAACAAATTTATTGATTTTCTTTTTCTTATACAAAAAATTATTTTATTTAGCTTTAATATAAAAATGTAAAAGATTAAAGTTTGTTAAAAGCGAATTATTTGTAGAAATTTGCAAGTTTTTTTGAGAAAAAAAAGCATTAAAATCATAACATAAAAATTAAATTCATAATTCATGCAATTATAGATGGCGTTGCTAAGTCTAGAGATGGCGTTGCTCAGTCTAGATGGCGTTACATTGTCCACAGAGAACTTTTTATATCATTTTAAAGATGTTAATAAATAATAAAGTGTCACATTAAATTATATTTGTTGCAAGTTGCAATTTAAAATATGTACTACAAAAAAATAAAGATTTCTGTAATATCTAAATAAAATAAAGCACATTGGAAAATACATAATTTTAATTGCAAATATATATCGCATTAAAAAAACAAGCTGCCATAGTATTTAAAGCAAATATATATAGTTCAAGCTGGATCTGTTCTGGCCAAAGCAATTTATACACAAAAAAAAAATCAATAGATCATTTTGCCAGATCAAATTTTTACAAATAGAAAACTTACCATTTCCATGAATACGAAAGCTGTCACCATTTGAAATTGACTGTTTTCGTAAATCCATAAATGCACCCGATGATCGTCTTCGTTCAGCAAATCCAATTAATCCTTTATTTTTTTTTTTATATTTTTGATATTATATTTTTATATGTAATTTTTGTTTTTTTTTTACGATATTTCATTTAAAATTTACGATAATTCATTGAATTATTATGATTGAATCGGATAACATTTTGTGCATTATTATAAGGGGTATATAGGGGGGTAGGTGAGTTGCATGATTTATTATGTGGACATGCAAGGAAATAAAAAAATTTAATAAAAATAAATAAAGCTATAAATAAGGGATGACATAATTATTTTTTTTCGTTTATTTTTTATTCACAGTCAAACTTCTAATAATTCTTTAAGTCGATAGCCACTAATATGTTTCATGTCATATTGTATGCAATCTCTAACTTGAATGTTAAGTTTCCTTGAGGATTCGATTTAAAGAAGTTTGACTGTGTGTTTTATATACATTTTAATTTAATTAATTTAAAACTACAATAATTAATTGTCTACTTATGTTTTGAACTGAAGTCATAAATTAATTAATAAGACGAATTACTTATATTTAAATTATTTGGGATTTGGAAATATCTACACAATTATACTTGCAATTTCGTCATTTACTCGTAATATATTTTAATTATACATTTAAATTAAATAAATTAATGTTTTCAATTTCAATTTTAAAGGAATTAAATGGCAAAACTTAATTCTAATATTAAAAATTTATCAAGAATGTAGAAAATTTTGAATATTTCAATATATCCTTTTGAATTTTAAATTAATCTAGTATGAGAATATTTAATTATAAACTGAATAAACTATTTGCTAGAAGAAATAAAATTAGTCTAATTGAATGACAGGATTTTAGCATAATTATGATATGATTGATACAAAATGTCAATTATATTGTTAAAAATAATGTATGGTAGGTTCTGCAATCTAATATGGAAAAAAAACGGATAAAGAATAAATCTATTATAGAATAGTTTGCCAAACAAACATGTTTTCAGTATTAAATAGATAAATCGCTCGAGGACAGTCAAAGACTTTCTTACTGATTCAATGATGTCTGAAATACTCCTATCATCCAAAAAAAATATATATGCCAAAGAGAAATGGTTCACACAGAAACGATAATACTTGTTTGTGTTAATCGATCCCAGAAGAAATTTGAATATTTATTTAAACATTTCTTCATCCTTTCGGTATTTTAAAAACTATTAAAAAAGGTACTACAGAAGTTCAAATTAAAGATCGACACATTTTTGCCAACCTAATAGCTTTACACAAAGATGGTAAAGTCCTGAAGAAGCAATAGTAAATTGGTATAGAATTCAGGATATAATCTGTAACCAGGCCGACAATATACATATACAGAAAGTATAACCAAAGCCGTATACATATATTATTATACGGCTTTGGTTTAACCGTGTAAATTTTCGACAGAAAAATATTTACCGCAAAAAACCTTCTAAATTATGTTAACACCGAGAAATAAAAGATCATTCAATGTAAAATTTGAAAATTTTACTTTCCATTTAATGAAAATTCGTCCGGATAAATTATTTTTAATCACTTAAAAAATATTAATTTCAAAAATATATTTTAGCTGACGTCGTAAATTAATAATTTTCTCATTTTTCATTTCAATAAATTCTATATACTTAACTTTAGGATTTAATATATTAACACAAATGATATTTTCTTTAATTATCTATCCTTGAAATATATTCAAATTATTATTAACTTTCATCATTATCATAATTTTTTTTTTCCATATTTTGTACAATTTCTTTTTCTACAAAATGAAAAGTTTAATTTATTTTCCTGGGAATAAAATTTGTGTGTGCAATTTTACACTTCAAAAATTTTCTTAATATAATATTTTTTCTACAACACACAATATTTACCTTTAAACAAATTATTATATGTATAATCTTTTCAATGTCCTTAAAGGTATTAAATATATATGTATGCTGACATTGTCACGGTACATGGTAGATAGAAATTCTAAAGAATTGCAAGGATATTAAAAGTACTGTAAATGGTGTTGAAATGGAATGAGAAATAATTAACTGAATAAGGAAAAATTGTATAATAAAAAAAGCTTTGTATTTATAATTTTCCAACTGGGTCAGTTTTTTTTTTCAAATTAAATTCATCCGAAGATGAAAAACTTAATGATGAAAAAAGATGAAAAAACTTAATTGGAAAATCATTCAATCACCAGAAATATAAATGATACGAAACTAATATGCAATAAAGGGAATAAATTAAATGACGCATCAAGCAACACCAACAGATGACGAAGCTCAATGGTGACGAGAACCAATTATAAAATTTCGGAAAGAAAATTAGTGGTTCAGTCATCAAGAATTGCAGGTTAGGAAGATATCGCAATGACAATGAGTCCAAGTTTGTATCGTTTCTTTTGATATTCTTTCCATGCAAAGAATCGCAAATTGAAGCAGTTCTGATATAGTAAAACTATTATATTAAATTCAAATCTAGAAAACCAATCTATACTATCACAAGAATACCATTTACGAACAATCTTATATTATAAACAATCATATGAAATTTTTCAAATTGAATTTTCTTATAGAAATTTTTCTCTCAAAATTTGTAAAAATTTAATAATTCTATCAAAGTTTGTTCACTTGAGACTTGAGAGCATCCCAGAATTATGCTTTTATATGGATGAATAATAAAAAATCTATATATGTATGTACATCATACACAAATTATTTCTAATAATATTTTAAAATTCTTACCTTGAACTGAAAGTTTTCTTCTTCCCTTTTCCGGTATCTCACCAAAGCCAGTTGATCCAATTGATTGTCCACCATCATTTGGTAATGCTAATGTAGTTGATTTACTATTTGTATTTAATGCATTTAATGCTGGTATAGTATCATCTATATTACCACCACCAATACTTCCAATTGGTGTTGTTGGTACACTACCAACTATACCACCATTCGGAGCTGTTGTTGGTGTCAATTGTTTAGGTTTTTCATCTAAAATTTGTATCATTTCTGATGGTGTTGTTGATTGTTGTTTCTGTTGTTCTTCATGTAATTCATTTTCAGATAATTTAATACATTTACTAATATTGTTATCTTCGATATTTTCAGTTGTTCCTGTTACTGCTGGATGGTCTATTATTGAATTTTGACTTTCCAATAATAATGGTTCAATAATAGATGTTGCAGGTGGTGTTGGTGGTTGGGCAATTTCAACAACACGAGGAAGATTTGGTGTTTTCTATATAAATTTTAAAGAAATATAAATATTTTAATAAAAGTTTTTCAAAAAAATTTATGGTAAATATATTTAAAAAAATTGTTAGCTTTGGAAATAAAAGCTTTTTTTTTTCTACTAAATTTTGTAGCCTGAGGCGATTAATTTGTTTTATTTTATATAAATTTTAAATTTAATTTTATTTACCTTCGGTGGTATAATTAAATATGTTTCAATTTTATGATCAGCTAAATATGAATCTCGTGATCCACCATTCCCTGGTTCAACTTCAAATTTACCATTTAAATATTCAAGTGTTTGTTTTGTTATATGAACACGTCTATATATGAAAGGAAAGAAAAATAAATTTTAAGATCTATAATAAATTTTATGAAATATTTAAGTATAATAAATTTCTATATGTAATTTTCATAACAGGTTGAATTTATGTAATATATCTTTAAAAAAAAAAGTTATAGCCTATAATTGAAACATGGTTTTATATAATCAAATATTTATAGAAATTTTTATAGCATGCATAAGGATTTACAAGGTATATGTTAATGTTGGTATAGTATATATTAAGAGTAAGAGTACAGACTTCATTATTGATTTTTACTTAAACCACAATTTAAATTTAACTTGTACATATTAAGATGAGAATTTATATGTATTTAAAGTATAAATATGTTGTTTTGTAAGTACTTTTGTAAAATTCATATGAGCTGAAAAATTTGTAATTTTAATATAAAAAATTTTGGAAAATAAAAATTGGAAAATAATTAAAGTAAAATTTGAATTGATCGAGAAATTTTTTTATATTTTATTAATTTACTAAAAAAATTAATTTACAATAAAAGATTTAGTAAGTTTATAAATTCTGTTTGGTCGTAAAATGCAGGTAAAACTCTAAAAAGTTTGTCCTTTTTTATTATATTATTCATTGTCCTAATTATCAAATTAAATCATTAGCCAATAAAACTTTTAGGTTCTTTTAGTATACTATTTTTGTCAATATTAAATTCTTCTATCATTTCAATTTATTTAAAATTTAATTTTACCTACAACATTCATTATTTTTTAATTATAGAAATTCATAATTACCCTGCAACACCTCCACTTTCCATATGATTAGCTAATGTTACATCATCACTCCATACATCAAATTGCCATTTTCTTAAGCCTAAAACACCACAAAGAACATTACCAGTATGAATACCAATACGCATATCAACATTAAAACCAGTTGCTTCACGTACGAATCTATTGAAATTGTAGAAAAAAAAATTATGATAAATTATAAAAATTTAAATAATTTAAATATTGGAATTATTAATGCAATATTTGTGGTTATAGCGCATTTATCTGTAGATTTATCTCTAAGATCAATGCTTTTAGATGTTGATTGTATTTAATTTAGTTTCCGGAAGGACTATGTTTAGTGTTAACAAAACAAAATAATTACGACGATTAAAAAGCGATGATTTGTGCATAATTTTAGCCTTCCATTTTCGTGACTATAAAACAATTAGTTTCCAATCAAAATTAATAATTTACTATCGTCATGTTATCCAAACGTATATTTGCATATAAATCTGTGTGCTTTAAATATTGAAATTAGATAGAACCAATGATAATTAGACAGCCTTAGTCTTTCTAAGTGTTGTGTAGTGACAATAGTAATATAGAAGGACTTCAATAAATGGTAATAGAAGGACTTCAGTACTTAAGTCGTGCAATTTATTGAAGTCCTTCTATTACTATTAGAAGTTTTTCTATTACCATATATCAAGATAGGCAATAGTCGAATGATTTAAATTTATTAGCCCAATATTGCAAGAATATGTTTATTTTATAAAAATGATCAAAATTTTGCTCACAAATTTATCGATAATTGAATTAAAATAAGTAGAATTGCCTGAGTTTAAGGTTTATGCGGCTGAAAAATTTTGTATTAAAAATTTCGTGGAAGAATAATTTATATTTATTTAAAAATTGTAAATTAAAACCTTTTCAATTTCCAATAAATAATTTATAAATTTAAAAATTATTTAATCTCAAATAGTTTATGTCTATAGTATGCCCTTCTTTACTATATAGAAAAGACTATTATATTTTTCATTAATTTCAATATAAAAAAATTGTGCAATAAATTCTAATATTCAATTTTTTAATGTCAATAATATAAAAAATCCTTTTTTTTTTTCGAAAAAATAATAAATTTCCTATAATAAATAATATAATATAAATATAAAATTTATTATTATTTTACCTAATAGCATCAATCATTTGTAATCCCATATTAACAGTATTGGCAGCATGTTGTGGTTTTGACATTGGTAATCCAGATACACAATAATAACAATCACCTAAAATTTTTATACGCAAACATTGATTGTCCTAAATAAAAATTTTATACATATTTAGTATAGTAGAAATAAATATTTATATAAAAAAATAATATTTACTTGTGCAATTTGATCAAAACGTCCAAAAAGTTCATTTAATGTTTTTACCAAATCACTAGCTGTTAATTGTTCAGATAATGGTGTAAAATTAACAATATCAGCATATAATATAGATACATTATTATGTCGTTGAACATGTAATTCATGGAAACGAGCTGATGATGTTGTTTGTCCACCAGCACGTTGACATGCATCTGCCATTTTTAACATTATACTACGTTTTACCTATATGTAGAAATTTTGTAATTAATATTAAAATTTTAAAATTTACATTATTTAAAAAAAAGGATTACTAAATTATGCAAAAAAAAACATTTTAATGTAAAACTTGATTATATAAAACATTATATAAAATATACATAATATTAAAATGTATGTACATATAATAAAATTTTTGTGAATTTAGATTTATAATTTATTTGTTTATTTCCATCAAGGTCTTATAATTTAAATTTTAAAGAGATAGAATAATAAATTTTCATATTAAATAAATTAAATTTAGAAATTTTGTAGAACAAAATTTTCATTGGATTTTACTTTTTAATGGCCAAATGATTCAGTTTGTCTTGGCAGAGTTTATATGCATCAGATGGTATGAAGTGTTCTAAGTATTAAAATTAAGATTTTGTTTTAAATTCGAGGGAATTAGTATCTTTGAAGAAATTCACTTGATCCAATCTTTTAATCTTCCATGGTGGATCATAAAACATGAAAAAAATTCAATTTTTAATTTACTTATATTTTTACCATTACGATGTTTTTTTTTGAAAACATATTTAATTTTAACATTTTGCAGGTCACAGCAGTGGTCTGATCATGTTCATGTGACTCTTTTGTTTAAGAGTTTAAGCGATAGCTCAATGATCTTTCCGACTACCAAAGTTTTAATAATTTAAACTGAAAACATTTTAGTGTAACATTCTTAAAATTATTGTTATTTTGTATATCTTTAGGCGCTAATAATTTTCAAAGTGTATTTGGGTTACTTAAAATTTTGAAACTGTGTCCGAGAAATCTTTAAGAAGAAATGTGATTTAAGACTAAATCATATAGATTGGTTGTGCATATTTTATAAGAATGGTTTTTTAGTTTAATAAGCGAAATATTTTATGTGATTTTCATAGCGAAAATTATTATTGTGTTAATTTCCATGCCACGACGAATGTAAGTTATTTACAATTAATTAATTTATTACAAATCATTTAAATTCAATTAAATATACAAAAAAAATTTAAATCTTAAATTTTCATCTTTTTCCATCTATCTGTAAAATCTGTAAAACCTTCTCAACCATATATTAAATTAAACTTTTGTACAATAAATATTTAATTGAACAAAATATAGCAAAAAAAAAACACAAACAAATATTTAATTTAATTTTCAATCATTTTTCTTATCATACACAAATATCATCTTTAGTAAATAACAAAAATTCGATTCCAATCTCTAATATTCTTAATTCAAAATGAAAAACAAATATGTAAAATTAAATTATAAAATTTAATTGAAAATTTATATAACAAATTCAGTTTATAAAATATATTTTATGTACTCATTTTTATATGATAATTTTAATTGATTCAAATTGTTACTATAAATAAACGAATCAAATAAAACAAAATGAATAAAAATATTTATTTAGAATTAATAATTTAATCAATTTATTTTATGTATTTTAAAAATACTTTTTAACTTTACTGATTACAAAGTATAAAAATACTAATAATAATAATAATAAAATTTTTGCTTCTATCAAAAAAAAAACAATCAACACTCTATACAATCCAATTTAAAAATCATCATTCATTTTTATAGAATTTTTCATAAATTTCAAAAAAAAAAAAAATTTTTGTTTTGTAAAACAATTTAATATAAAAAGAACATTGAGAATTCATTTAAAAATTTAATGAACGACTCAACAATATCGCAGATTTTCTATATCATATATCATAAAAAAATTTTATATTTATTGAAGTTTATAGATTTTTTTCAAGTGGAAAGTCGTATAAGTAATCTGTTTTTTTTTTTTTTAAAGTAAATTAAATGGAAAAAAATATATTTTTCACAATGTAAACATTTTGTAATCGAAATGGATTTCATATGGATGGATGGAACGGAAGAAACTCTCGAGTATCCAACGCACTCATCATGCCATAATTGACTCCATTATGTACTCCCTTAAGCTTTCACTACTCTAGTCCCCAGATCGAATTTATAGATTGGTCCCTAAAGCCTTCACTACTCTAGTCCCCAGATCGAATTTATAGATTGGTTTTACCATCTCTGAGCTCCCACTTCCGGCAGATGATTCAGGAAGTGCGAACTAAAATATTTATAAGGCAGGGAAGGCAGTTCCATATAGGACAGAGACAATAGCACATAAAATGCGAGACTGTCTTACTTTCATCATAGCAACCTCTCTATCTACAGTACTTTGATATTAAAGGACTTAATATTTGCTCTTCTAAGAGATTATGGCATCGATTTCATTTTGAAAATTTTAAATTAAATTAAAATCTTACATCGCGTCAAACTTGTAGTCTGTAATTTTTCATTTTTCTGAACCCACAAGTGGGTCAAATTAGTTTGGTGAAGATTATATAATTAATTTTACCGAAATTACGACAATTTTGGTTAAATCATTTTTCCGAAATTAAAACTTTTCAACATAAATTTTTCAGAAATCAATATTTTTAAATTCAAATAAATTTACACAATTCAGATTAAATTGTATAACATAAGAAAATCATTAAAAGTAAAAAAAAGGACATTTTTGTATAATCTAAAATGCAAATTTACGAAACAACAGAAAAATCCATTATTTTAATGCTTTTTGTTTCCATTTCATCAATCTAAGTTTTGTTCGTTGTTAAACAATTTAACGAAATAATAATATCCTTTTAAATTTCTTTCAAGGATTTTATATAGTAAATCATCTAGGATTTTATTTTATACTAGGATGGTGATGGGAAATTTAGAAATTTTTTTTTGTTACAATGATGATACTCTAAATCATTTGCCAACAATTTGGTATATGATGGAGAAAATCGTTTTGTTACAATTTTTTTATTGAGTCCTTTTTGCCAACAGAACAAATAGTTATATCAACTGAATTTCAGTGAACAAATATTGACTATATCGGAAAGTTCATTATGTTTACTTTTTTCTGATACGTGGATAGTGGATACTATAGTGATCATGAAACTATTTTTATAATTTCAAATATGATTTCAAAAAGTAGATAAATGGACTTCATCCAATTATGAAACTATTTGCGAAATAATCAAAATTATATCTATATAAAAATATTCTTCTTGAAATAATCATAACATTTTCCAACACATAACATCAGAATTTCAATTCCGTGATAAACAATAACAGTATAAATTTTCCGGAAAATTGAATTTCTTTTTTGTGTCGAAATAAAAATGATTTTTTTTTTTTTTTTTGCAATTTTCGTATATTGTAAATAATAGAAATTTTCACATGAAATGCGATAAATTCAAGTACATACATACTATATATTATTTTGATAAGCAATTTTTCTTCTAATTTTCCGTATACGAGTATGGTATAGATTTTTTTTTGTTATATTTTATTTTCTTTCTTTAACAAAATATGCAAAATTTTATATGAAAATTTTAAATAAATAGTGAAAAATTTCATTTGAAAATAAATAAATTACAAATATAGATAAGGAAAAATTGATGATGGATAAAAACAAGGATCAGGATTTTAAAATTTATGTCCATCAGAAAATAATTTTATGTATATAAAAATCTGAACTTTAAATTTCCAAATTCTGTAATTTTTATTCTTTATTTACTATTTTGAGAAATTCGTCCAACATTTGATTATACGATATCTCTAACTATCATTTTCCATTGTTTTTTCTAATTTTAGTAAGTTTGGGTCGGGGGATCGATCAGTGCATCAGATGAAATGATCTATTAAAATTGTCTTGCAAGCACAAAGCCAGAACAATAGTTGTGTCCATAGGACTGGTAATTGATGAGCATGCGGCCAGCATCCCGTTTTATCAATCTTGTTGTAGTTGTGTAGAATCACATGAAAAAAGACAGTAGAACATTTTATATGTAAGGACTGTACCCTTTGCAGCCCCTTTCTAAACGACTTTACCGACTTAGGCAAGAAATTATTCACTGATATTCTATATTTATTGAATGCCACAAAGTGGCTCTAACTAGATAATTTCTCTTTAAGCCTTGGGGCACCAATGCCAGAGTGATTTCAAACAGCACTCTGTATCACGGGAATTTCACTCTTACCAATCCACCAACTAAACATTGTAAATTTAATGAAAATATCTTTTTTATTTGTGGCCTATTAAAACACACAGACAAAATATTGTGCAAACATAAAAAAAATATCATTTTTATGCAACCAATATAAAATTGTGAAAAATATTGTCATCCTTTTTGTTTGTTCATTGAATTTTTAATATTAAAAAACTTAAACAACCATAAAAAAATATTTAATATATGACCTTATGACTTTAAATTTTTTTTTAAACTTTTATTGTTATTTGTGCCATCAGAAGTTTCCTTACACAGAATGATGAAATTATTTCTTTAATATAAAAGATAAAAATTGATTTTTATGTTGTTGGAAAAAAAAAATAAACATTTTTACCCTTTCCAACTTTTGAACTAACCTCAAACTATTATGTAACTCTATAACGAAAAAAGGATTATCTATCTATCTATATATAAGTTAAGTAATTTATCTATAAATCTTTATATATGTATCTATAAAATTCCGCCCAGACAATAAAAGCACAATTATCCTTTTGTGAACTTTATCTTGCAGCAGTATTGTATATAGTAAAAATAAAATAAAGCAACTGGTTATAGATTTTAAAATATTTTGTGCTACAGGGTATATTATTATAAAATTTAAAATTGTATTTTCAAATTAAAATCGAAATGAGTTCCATCTTTATAGGGAAAATCTGCATTAGTTCTGTTTAAGAATAAAGCAATTATTAAACAATCTTCCCAATTGTAATTGAATGATCGGTAGGCACTAATCTTGCGATCACTACAGACGATTTATGTTACTGTTAAGTTAACCGATCTTGCTATCACCATTTAGACGATTTTTGTTGCTGTAAGGACGAAACGAAAATAGATACAGCAGAGCATTAGGTGCGTGAATGTGACAATTTCGCATGACATAACTAATTAGGCTGCGGTTCATACTGGAAGGTCTACAAAATCAAGAAATAATATCTATGGAAAATTCTTATTATTCGTAAGGCCAAGTTTGAAGTTACCTTGCGAAGAGATCATAATAGATCAATCTGTTATTCAGAATGATTTATAAACTTTCAATTAAACTACATCCACATAAACCAATTGTAATCTCCTTTTGTATCCAGCAAAATGCATTAGATGCAGAGACAAATCCTACCGGATCCGCCCGGTAAATGAGGTAGACTGTTAGGTTAATAAAAGAACTAAAGGATATAATAGAATTGCAATAATATACATCACAATCGCATCCACTCGAATTATATAACTGAACATACAATTTCAAATTCACGTAAATAAATTTAAAATGAGTCACCCATTACAATACATAGAAATATTATAGTAATAATCATTAAATAATATTTATAGATTTTATAGTTTTTTTAAAATTATTTTTACCTCAGCTGCAATATATGCTGGTATAACGCTAAGTAATAATTGTTCTTGCTGTTCACGCTCACATTCTAATTTAACTCGTTGTTCAATACCAGTACGTGTTCCATCAACAGTACGTTTATGTGCTGCATCCGACATTATCCTATAATATAATCCAGATACAGATGCAGTTGCTAACATAATTACTTCACCAACTAACTATAATTTCAAAGAGAATATATGTATATATTAAAATAAGTATTAAGTACCTTACATGTAGATTACATGTTAAATGGAAATAGAAAAAAAAATATAGATAATAAAATTATTTAAAGTTTATATTAATATTTTTCTTACCATTTGAATGTTTGGTGAAAAATCTTGACTTGAACCAACTTTATAAACAATATGAATTATTGTCATACATAATGCAAAAACTAATGATACTGGCCATGATACTGGTAACATTGTATGAATACCCTATAAAGAAATATGAATTATATATGTTAATTATGTTTAATATAAAAATTGTACCACCATTTTGAAAATGTAAAATAAATTGTAAAATAATATTTCAGCCATTTTGAAAATTACAGCAGAAATATATAAAATATTTTATATTGGAATATATATATATAATAAAATCGATCACTTTCATGGTAAATTACGAGATATTATAAAGATCTAGAATATTGAAATCCGCCATTTTGAAAATAATACCGAAATAATATAAATTATCAGAAATTCTAAACTAATATTTCTAATTTTTCAAACGTAAATTTATATAAATTAAGTTCAAATTTTGCAACATTTAAAATATTCCATAATTAATTATAATGATAACCGCCATTTTGATAATTAATATTTCTATAATTACCAATACAACTGCAAATAATGGCAATGGAGCTAATGGTCCTCCTGTTACAGCTGCTATTGTTCCCAATGCAAATGTTGTTATCAATGCAAATGCTAATGCTGCAAATGGTGAACTTAATACAGCTGGAAATTGCAAAGCAGTTAATATACCACCAGATACAACAGCTGCCACAGCCAATAAAATCAAATGAAGAATATTCTACAAAAAAATAAAATAAAGATGAAAAAAAATTATAAATTCTTTATTAAAAAATCTAAATAAAAATCAAAAGAAATTTTTGCCATGCCAACAGCTCAAAATATAATAAAATCTGAATATTTTTGTCTGATTGAAAATAATCTTGTATAATTTACAAAAAATCCAATAAAAAAGAACAAAAAAAAAATTAAATTTATATTAATTCAATTTTTATGTTACCTACCTGATCCTTAATCGAACTTAAAATGATTGACACAACACATGCTACCAATGATATTGATAAACCAGAGATGAAAAGTGATTTTCTTAATCTTTGACGATATCGTGTATATAAATCATCCAAATGGGAATTTTCGGCTGCAACAGAAATAAATAATAAATATAAAAAGAAAGAAAACAAACATTATAAATAAGATAACGTACGGAATCAATAAATCTTATATAAAATGGAAATAAATATTTTTTTCAGAATATTTTGTTTAAAGAAATAAAATGTCCTTATGAAGATTTTAAAATTATCTGCCTAACTGGTATAATAGTTTTTAACAGAATTTGGATAATTGTTGCTGTTAGAGTTTTAAATTAACAGCAACCGAGAAAGAATCGTTGTTGTCATTAACAGGAACAGATGATGGTCTCAGTAGTGTCTTAAGAGAAGAAAGAGTTCCTGGTTTGGTCTCCATAGAATGGAAATGTTTGTCTGGTTGATACAACAGTTGAGATCATTAACATAGCAACAGAAAATGAACATTTCCTGTCATTAAGATGGTGGTCTCAGTAGCATTTTAACAGAGGAAAAAGTTACTGCTGGTCTCACTAGATTATGGTGTAAGTGCAAAAGGAAAAGAGATCTTCCAGAGTCTCGTTCCGACGATATATTTTAGGAATGTTTAAAAAGATGATAAATGTTGCTATTAATGTTGGTTTCCCCAAGTAGTCTAATTAATCATTATCATGGACTAAATGAGTCACACTTAAGTTATTTTACCCCAATTAAGTTATTTTACCCCAATAACAGAGGTAACCCAAGATCCTATGTAGAATCCGAAATAAACATATAAATAAATATATGTCAGAATATATTAAGTATTTTATATGACTGAGTTGAAGAACTCGACTTAATCTTCGCAGGATATATTTGAGACAATCCTAAGACTATAAATAGTCTGATAATGACAAACTTTCAGAAGTTTTTCTATAAAATTGTTAAAATTATATCTATATGATTACTTAAATCTTCGTCTTAAAATGAAGTTTGAAATAAACCCCAAAAAAATGTTATATATCTTTTAAGACAATTTTTTTTGTTTTTAAATCAAAAATAAATTTGTTGGTTTGATTTTATTTAATAAATAGCCCCTTAAATATTCTCCCGATAATCTAAAAATAAAGTTATTTATATCATTATTATTATTATTTATTTTCGCACTCCCACAAAAATCTTTAAAAAGAAGTAGAAAAAAAATGGGAAGAATTTATTTAATAATTTATTGATTTCACTTATAATAAAATTATCCAAGAAAATGATTTTGGGGAAAGAAACGATGAAACATAAAGAGAGAAAAAATATAAAGGATCATTTCAAGGTGGATTTTTTTTCTTCTTCTTCTTCGTAAAATCATTTTATTATTCTTATCATTATGTTGACACCGAAATTAATTGAGAGTTAATAAAAGTTTTGTTAAATATTTATTTCTGATCGTTTTTCTAATCAACTCTATATAAATTGATTAAATTTATTTGATTTTTTTTTTCATTTCGAATTAATTAGTAAAGAAAGTATTACAGAGAAAAGTTAATAGTAAATTTAGAAATTTAAATGATACTTTTTTATGGGTATTTGGCAAAAAGGATATTTTCTGTCATGAATTTATTTGGTTACATTTTTTGTTATTTTCCTTTTTTTATCTAAAAATTAAAAAGTTTAGATTCATTAATTTGTTGTTCGCCTCTGTATATAATTTGTTATAGAAAAGAAATGAATTTTAGTCACGATAATTTGCAGGTCCATCAACTTTTAAATTGGAACTTTCGAGAAATTCATTTATTTTAGCTAGGTAAATGTCAAAATTTATATATACCAAAATTTAAAATTGTGTAGTTGTAGACCAAAACTTTTAGAAAATACCTAAAAAAAAATTACAAATTTAATCATGATACTTTACGTAAGACTATCGACTTAAATTCTATTTCACATATTTTGCAACAATTTCTTTTATATTAGCCATTGATAAATGTCAAAATATAAAATCATAGACTAGAACCAATATATCCAAAATTAACAAATTTTTAGAAGAAAATGACCACAATTCAAAATTTGATAACAATGTTAGTACATTGATCCACATATGTCACTATAAAATCATAGTAATGTTTACATACAGAAATAATGTAAGCTAAATTATGCAATTATGGCCTTTAATTAAATATATAAAAAATGAATTCAATTAATAAATTAATGTAAACAAATTAATAAAATCTAATACCACAAATATTCATTATCATTTCTATCTAATTATATCTTAAACTATATTCAATATTTTGTAAATATACCAATATACTTGATTACAACTTTTCCCTTTTCGTATCTTAAGTTAATTAGAATTTAGAAATATACGACAACGTTAGACACAATAATTACTAAATTTCGACGTACGATTTAAAAAAAAAATAATTTTTAGAAATTAATATCGAAAAACATAATTATGAGATATAAAAAAATAAAATAATGTCTATATTTGTTTAACTCTACTAAATTATCATAAATTTGATTTGTTAGATAACCAAAACCATACGAACATTTTAATATATATAAAAATTTTTGTAGTAATGAAGAAATTATTAATAATCTGTATTTGGAAATTAGGGTCCGGGTCAGCGTCCCCCTTGTTAGTGATTTGACGTGCACACCTAAGCCGAAGGTCCCCCATGGGAGTAACACGTCCCCCATGGGTGTGGCTCCATTAGGCAGGAGTTATCCTTTGGAACAACAACCAGTATATTTCTCCGTGCAAGCGGACTCGTGGAAACGGGGCCTATCTAAATCCCTGACTGAAATAAGTTAGCCAGCGCTAGGGTCCGGGACAATATGATATCCGATCTTTCGATATCAAAGTATATTTTATTGGTAACCCTAACAATTGCTGGTTTTTTAGAATATCTAAATTTGCTTCTCTATCCGCCATAACCTATACAAAATTAATCCGAAAATTATATTCCCAATCAAAAATTACGTAATCAATACGAAATTCATATAGTAGTACGTTACACGGATACTAAAAAATGTCGCCTTAAAAATAACACTTGAATTCATTTTGTATACATTTTTGATTAAATTAATTTCTTCTCACACCAAAAATATACAAAATTGAACTAATCAACTAAAAATTAAGGCTAATTGATATACAGAGAGAAACCTCTAACTTATAATTATTCTACTTTTACTAATCGATTTGTTTTGTATATAAACATTTTGTAATGATGATTAATTCAGTTTTGTTATATTGATTAAAATTATTAAATAACAGAGACGGAAGTTTTACTAATAACGGAGTTTTACTAATAAATTTGTCCCATATTATAAGGATATTGAAATGATTGTCGAAATTTAATTTGACGGTCTCTGATTCGATTCGATTTAAATCAACAAATAAATAATAATGTGTAGTAAATTAGTTAGTATAGTTTTCTGTTATACAAAAAAAAATTATATGGTGATTAATCAAAGTCAAAGAGTGATTTAATTAACATGTATCTGACATTATGCTCAATTAAATTGAATTTTGATAACATATGAATATATTTTTATACACTTATAAATTTTGAATAAATTAAATTGAATTTGATTTTTTATGGTTTTGATTTGTATAACACAGAATTTAATTAGTAAGACAATTTTCTACAATTTTAAATTAGATGAATAAATTTTTAGTTAAATTTAAGTGTAAAATAATCAAAAATATATTTTAAGTATTTTTAAATGCTAAAAATATTGAATTTACAATTAAATATTAAAGGGGGTTAAATAATGCCTGTAAAAATTTATATTTTGTGCCAATAGTTGTCAGAATAAGAAATTCTGAAATTTAATCTTTTTTTTCTAATCTAATTTGATGATATTTAATCATCACTTAACATAATTATCCTCTATTTATTTCCTCTATTTGAACTATAATCAATTAACAATTTTCATTATCTTAAATATTGACTAAATGATATTATGGAATAATAAATTGGATTTTCTTTTGATGACAAAGTAAAAAATCAAGCCAATTAATCGGTTCTTCCTCGGACATCAGTGGTCAATAAGTTAATTTAATGTTTTAGCAGCTGTTTATGATTAGAAATATTTTCATTACCGTATTAATTATTCATAATCAATAATCCACAGTAATCTAAAATATTTTTTTTACTTTACAAAATTCTATATTTGAAAATTATATAATTGAATAATTTGCATACTTTAAGGAGCTTAAAATTTTGAAATTAAAATAATTGGGTGATCGAAACAATTTAAACAAAACTATCGTTTACAATCGAAATAGCAATTGGAGAAATAAAAGGAAGATTAAATGATGTCCGACAGAGTGCAATGAGATTGGCTTGAGTGCGTGGATTCTTCAGGATTCCGCTCTATCAATCCATCCAAATGACTACTACATTAAACTAATTTAATTGAATTACTAATTCCAAACAGTTTCTAAAACTATTTCAACAGACAAACATACGAGAATTTTCTCTATATATTTCCACAAATTAATTTCAAAACGCATTCAACAAACAGTATTACTAAATAAGACAAATAATTTAAGTAAATTATAAATAATTTTAATTTAAAATGAAATTTAGAAAACCATTTGTCATATATAATTTTCATTTAGTGCGGTTATTTTGAAAAATTCATTTTGAAAATAAAAAAAAAAGGAAAACACGTACAAATCTTATTTAATATTATTTTCATTTCTTATCTAATACCAGTACTAAACTAATTTATATTCTTACTTTAATATATAAGAAACAGGATAGAAATAAGAAACCACCAATAAATATACTAACTATTGTTGGTATTATACGAGAGAGAAAATATATCGTATACCATATTATATTAGAATAAGGAAATTTTAATTTTTGTATGCCAAACTTATAATGCCAGATGTTTTATTTTTTTTTTTTTTTTGTGTGGATACGTAAAACGTGTTGACATATTGACATACCCAATTACGTTGAATGTCATTATCGAAATTGGGGTAAAACGAAGAAACAGCATGTAAGAAAAATATTGTAAAATTTATTATTTTTCTTGTTTGTTATTGTGGAAAAAAAAAGAAAATAGATTTTCTTTATTATTATTTATTATGTATATTATTTTTTAGGGGGAATTTCCAAAATATTATAACAAAAATAAAAAAAAAATTTAAACAATTTGTTTACCTCAAGTAAATTTTATGATTTTGTTATTTCAAGAAAAAAAAATCATTTGAAAAATTTTGTCTGTTTTTTTTTGGTTAAATAAAAATATAACAAATGACAATTTCGTCATTTCGATTTAAATCCTTTTTTAAAGGACACGAAAATTTTGAAATTCCTTCAAAGAAAATTTTGTTTCGAAAATTTGTATTTCTGTTTTCTTTACGTTTCATTTCAGATGATGTCAGAATCGCACAGAATTGAAGATTGGAGAAAAAATCTCTGTTGGCCCTTGGCCGTACACCAGAATAAAATTATGTAAATTTTTCTCAAATGTTAAGAAATTTTTACGATTTTTAAGAAAATTACGTATAGTTGAGGTACAAACGAAATATTATGTACAAATAATCATATTATTTCAATAATTCCAAAATAAAGAAGAAACTTTTCAGATTTAAAATGTACATTTATTGGTTATAGCGATATTTGGAATAATAGCCATTTAGAAATTCCAAAGCATTTAAAAAATCTTTTAATTTGCTCGTCGAGATAAAGCCAAAAAATCTAATGCATATTTTCTTTTAACAAATTTCGTCAAAACTGCAAAAAGAAAATATTAATTAGATTTCCTTTTCACAATTTATTAATGAAGGAAATTGTATATTCATGCAATGTTTTTATCAGTAAATTATCAGATCAGATAACAATTTAATTTAATACGCCTACGGGTATGCACAGACATATATTTCACAAAATGATGCACATAAATTAAATTAACACTGCTAAAAATGTTATTTTTTCCATTTCTAATGAGATAAAACACAGAAAAAATTTAAGAAATAATAATTAATGGTCAGCAGAAAGAAGAAAATCAAAATTTAAAAGCTACGACTTAATCATTTTGAAATTATACAGAAAATATTGTGACTGAAACATTTGATACGATACGTATGACTTTTCCCTTTTAGACCTTTTGAAGTACAAAATTTTCTTTTCGCAATTTCTTTATTCGAGGAAATTGTATTCATTCAATGATTATCATCAGTAAATTATCAGATCAGGATAACAATTTAATTTAATGCGCCTAAGGGTATGCATAGAAATATATTTCATAGATTATAATAATAAACAATTCATAGATTATAATAATAAACATAAAATTGTAATATTTGGTAATAAAATTTTATGTAGGTAACAGAAATCAGTTTAACCTTTTTTTTTTAAAATATATTAATAAATTTCAAATATATCCTGATTTATATATTTCAGCAAAATATAATAAACCGAACAACAAAAAAAACAAAATTAAATTTATTTTTAATTAAAAAATAACGAATTTTATATTTTTCTAACTTTGTTTTTCTCTTTTATGCTTTGTTATGTTGTACAACATTAAACTAATTAAAATTCAACCAATATTCTCCCAAAAAAAACAAAAAGAAGAAGGTAAAATTGATAAAGAATAAGAAAATTTCCATAAAGTATAAAAAAAGGACGAAAAATAAAAGAAATTTTTATAATATAATTTTGAAATTTATAACGAAAAAAAAAATTATGGTTTTTTTTTTATGTAATTTTTGGTCATAAATTATTTGAAAATTTTTTAAACATAAGAAATAATTGCTTAATGTTTTGTAATTTTTATATTTAAATGTAAAAATCTTAATAATAATTTTTTTTGGATCCTTAAATAGAAAATAATGGATTTTAATGAATTCATCCTTTTTTATATATAATAATTTACATTTGATTTATATTTTTTATTTCTTGTTATTACGATAGTCTATTATAATTTAATTAATGTATAAAGAAAGGTGGAGTTTTTAACAAGGATTCTAAATTTTATGCACAAGACAATATTTGGCAAAAAAGAATTTAAAATTATGGTCAGTATTAGCTGGTGCTGGACAAATTAAAATGATGCTATTCAGTCATACAAATGAATTACGTAATACGTGATATTATAAATCCAGAATTTTTGATATATCACATCGATAATATAACATTACCCCTAGTGTGAAGATTAAACAACAAACATAGAAAAATCAATCAACAAAATTTACGTACTCAAGGAAATAGTGCGCCTAAGGTTATGCTTTTGGGTATAATAATACTTGTAAATGGGATGCAGTATGCTAGCGTTGGCTGTGGCTGTAACCTTAAAATGTTTTAACATATGAAAATCAATAGAAATAAACACAAAAAAAAGCCATCGCCGAGTTTCAACAATGTTAAAAAAATAACGCCAGGCCTAGAAAAATTTATATGGCACTACTGGCAATTATAAGTTTTGGAGGCAATTTATTGTTAAATAAGTATATGTATTATATTACGACAAATTTTGCGCATAAAATTATTTCGACATAAAATAATAAATTTTTCACCGCCAGCATTTTGTTTGGCTCTATTAACATTAACGCTAGAGAGAAAAAAATCTACAGTTACAGCCACAGCCAACGCTGGCATTCTGAATTCTGAGTCGCGCATAAGTAAAACGATTTAGGATAATTAATAATTGTATAATTCTATTTTGTTAACAAAATAATTCTTAATATCGGACATAAAATACTATTTAAAGTGGAGATCGATTAATTGTTCACATTGAATTTATTATTACATTTCAAAATTACTAAAAAAATTAGAAATTAACTTATTCACATTTTTCGTACTTTACTTAAGAAATCAAGTACGAAAAAAATATAAATAAAAAAAGTTTTTTAAAAATACTTTCCCTTAAAGAAATATTCAACTAAAAAGTAATAAACAAGCAAATAATACCACATCAATGTACTTTCCCGTTGAAATTGAGCAACTGTCAACAATAGTAAGGGAAAGTAGACCTTATCAGAATTAATGCCATTTATAAAGAGGTCTACCTTTCCCTTACTATTGTTGACAGTTGCTCAATTTCAACGGGAAAGTACATTGATGTGGTATTATTTGCTTGTTTATTACTTTTTAGTTGAATATTTCTTTAAGGGAAAGTATTTTTAAAAAACTTTTTTTATTTATATTTTTTATTTTACACTTTTTAGTCGGTCAAATATTTATTCATTTAACCGACTAAAAATATTTAATTACCTTGACAACTTGGGTATGATTTGTTTGAGCTACTCATGGCCCACGATTCGGAATTCCACATGTGGCTGATGTTTTTTGTATAATCGGCTCCACATGACCCAGGGTACTGCTCGGACTACGCTTCAAGACCTTTTATTTGATGCCCCATCGATTTTTTTATGATGGGCCCCCACATGACATAGGTTTTGGGCCCTAACATGAATTATGAAGCTCCACGGACTGCGCAACGAGATGTATTCTTCAATACCTTTTATTTGATACCTCTCAAGTCTTTTTGCATTATGGGCCCCACAAGACCCAGAGTACCTCTCGAAACAGATTTTGGGCCCACGAAATGTACTCTGCACGACCTTTCGAATATACTAAAGTATATAATATGATCAATTCATAGTACAGAATGTACTAGAATTTACCATATTGCACAAGTAGTTGGGGCCGTGAGGCCAGGGTATCGGTCCAAACGGACCAGTCCAACTGCTCATCTACCTAGTTTTGTGTCTAGAGGCAGGTCGCAGACAGGCAGGTGGACACGTCCACCTTCAGTTGTTCTAGTTTCTTTACATCATTCATAGATTTCATCTATACATCATATATACATTATATACTTTGTAGTATATAACATTTGATATATGAGGCATTCAGGGGACGTGATGGCAGAGAAGCTGCCTGATCTAGTCCGGGGATGGCGTGTTTGGTTCGTAGTCACTACACCAGCAACATGTCCAACCGGCGTGGAGCTTTGTAGTATATAACATTACTTTGTAGTATATAACATTTGATATATGAGGCATTCAGGGGACGTGATGGCAGCGAAGCTGCCTGATCTAGTCCGGGGATGGCGTGTTTGGTTCGTAGTCACTACACCAGCAACATGTCCAACCGGCGTGGAGCTGCCGCTCCCTTGTACCAGAACACTCCAAAATCTCAAGTGCATTTTGTGCACCCTCTGACTGCAAGTCCGCCGACGTGATGGCAGAGAAGCTGCCTGATCCAGTCCGGGCTGAAATGCAGTGCTCAAAAGGACCACTCCTACCACTTGTCCAACCGGCGTGTGTGCGCAGCGAGCGTGGGGGCGGTGGGCCTCGTGAGATGGCGTCCGGCAGGGGGAGGGGAGTCCACAGGGCTCCTGACGAGAGGCGGCCCCATATATAATATATAATATAATATACTAAAGTATATCTATATTAATATAATATACACAACATTAGTATATATAACATAGTAAACTATAATATATACAATATATAGAATATACTAAAGTATATAATATGATCAATTCATAGTACAGAATGTACTAGAATTTACCATATGGCACAATTAGTTGGGGCCGTGAGGCCAGGTTATCGGTCCAAACGGACCAGTCCAACTGCTCATCTACCTAGTTGTGTGGCTAGAGGCAGGTCGCAGACAGGCAGGTGGACACGTCCACCTTCAGTTGCTCTAGTTTCTTTACATCATTCATAGATTTCATCTATACATCATATATACATTATATACTTTGTAGTATATAACATTTGATATATGAGGCATTCAGGGGACGTGATGGCAGAGAAGCTGCCTGATCTAGTCCGGGGATGGCGTGTTTGGTTCGTAGTCACTACACCAGCAACATGTCCAACCGGCGTGGAGCTGCTGCTCTTTTGTACCAGAACACTCCAAAATCTCAAGTGCATTTTGTGCACCCTCTGCCTGCAAGTCCGCCGACGTGATGGCAAAGAAGCTGCCTGATCCAGTCCGGGCTGAAATGCAGTGCTCAGAAGGACCACTCCTACCACTTGTCCAACCGGCGTGCGTGCGCAACGCGCGGGGGGGGGGGGCGGTGGACCCCCTGAGGGGCGTCCGGCAGGGGGAGGGGAGTCCACAAGGCTCCTGACGAGAGGCGGCCCCATATATAATATATAATATAATATACTAAAGTATATCTATATTAATATAATATATACATTAGTATATATAACATAGTAAACTATAATATATACAATATATAGAATATACTAAAGTATATAATATGATCAATTGATAGTACAGAATGTACTAGAATTTACCATATGGCACAAGTAGTTGGGGCCGTGAGGCCAGGTTATCGGTCCAAATCATATATATGTACATTATATACTTTGTAGTATATAACATTTGATATATGAGCCATTCAGGGGACGTGATGGCAGAGAAGCTGCCTGATCTAGTCCGGGGATGGCGTGCTTGGTTCGTAGTCACTACACCAGCAACATGTCCAACCGGCGTGGAGCTGCCGCTCCCTTGTACCAGAACACTCCAAAATCTCAAGTGCATTTTGTGCACCCTCTGACTGCAAGTCCGCCGACGTGATGGCAGAGAAGCTGCCTGATCCAGTCCGGGCTGAAATGCAGTGCTCAGAAGGACCACTCCTACCACTTGTCCAACCGGTGTGCGAGCGCACCGTGCGGGGGGGCGGTGGTCCCCGTGAGGGGGCGGCCGGCAAGGGGAGGGGAGTCCGCAGGGCTCCTGACGAGAGGCGGACCCCCGGGTTACTACTGTTGAAGACCTTTTATTTGATACCCCACATGGTTTTTGGTAAGATGGGGCCCAATATTGCCCCCGTTTTAGCCATACATGACACACGGCGCCCCAAGAAATACACCCCATTGAGATATACACTTCAAAACATTTTATTTGATACCCCACATGATTTTTGTGTGGTGGGGTCCAACAATGCTCCCGTTTTGGGTCCCGGCATGCTTTTTTAGGTACATTTAAAAATTTAAGCGGCCCTCCGTGCCCCCTTCCCCCTCATCAAAAAGACCCCAAATTTATAGGGCACCAAACTTCCAAATTTGAGCTCAATCGGTCAAGCCGTTTAAGAGTTATGGCCAGGTGAGGAGATACCGAAATACCGACATACTGGAAGTGTTAATTCATAAAAGGGCAAGTAATAAATATACTGGAAGTGTGAATTCATAGAAGGAAAAGTAATAAATTTTACATTTTTTGTAAAATTTTTAATTTTCTGTTAAATTTTGCATTTTGCAATATATTTTACATTTCTTTTAAAATTTTACATTTTCTGTTAAATTTGCATTTTCTGTTAAATTTACTTCTTCAGTTAAATTTTACAATTTCTGTTAAATTTACATCTGCTATTAAATTTTACAATTTCTATTAAATTTTACATTTTTCTGTTAAATTTACATTTTCTGTTAATTTCAACATTTAACATTTTCATTTTCTGTTAACTGGTCTTGGGCCCGTTTGACCTAAGATGTACTCTTCATGACCTTCCATATGATACCCAACATGATTTTTTTTTATTTTAGGCCCCACTTGACCCACGATGCCCAATGGACCACCCAACGATATGTACTCTTCAAGACCTTTCATTTGATACCCCACATGATTTTTGTATGATGGAGCCCCACATTGCCCCCATTTTAGCCCCTACATGACACACGGCGCCCCACGAAATACACCCCATTGAGATGTACACTTCAAAACCTTACATTTGATACCCCTCACGATTTTTTGTAATATGGGATCCAACATATAAGAAAATATCCTTTAATTCTTATTGTAACAGAAAAATAAACAATAAACATCCTATTACATTGTAATCTATAATGTTTTATAACACATTATCTTCCTTATTTCCTTTCAAACTCTTTCCGCTTCTCGTAATAATATAAATAATATAAAAATTATCACAAAAAAATATTTTATCAAAAATAATAATAATAATTCATGTATAAACATTTTATACAAAATAAAAGTTTTTACAGTATTATGCATGGAAAAATTATATCGTAGTAGTTTTCTTATCAAAGGATTTTTTATTTATATTTACTAAGTGCAATTAAAAGTGACAATTTTAGAATGCTGGATGATATAAAAGTTTTCCTTCATTTTTGAATGAACATTTACAAAGTTAAATTACATATTGCGCTCTCTTGTAGGCAGAAACTGAAATTGTAGTAATTATAGAATTATCTATGTATATTCTACTTTTTAAAGATTGCTTATGTGTACCCTTCAAGACCTTTCATTTGATACCCCACATGATTTTTTGTATGATGGGCAGAGGTTTGTATGATAGGCCCCACATGGCACACGGAGTACATCTCGTTGCGTAGGCCGTGGGTCAAGTTGGCAACTCAACGAGTTGTACTCTTCCACAAGGTGTAATACTACTTATTTGAATTACATTATTATGAATTGATAATAATATTCTATATTGCAGCGCTCCTAGCGGTACCAAGTGGTATAATTGGTCATATATTTAATTGTATTCTTCATGACTTATACAATATTTCATTATATATATATTTCCTTTTATTTTTAAATTTACTATATTTATAATAAAGTCACAATTTTGTCACAAACAGAAATTTAGAGAAAAAGTAATTACAGCGCCATCTATTCAACAAACTTTAAATTTCATAATATTACTCTAAATATTTCAAACATTCAAGGGAATTTCAATTATTGTGATAAACAGTCTGAAAAAGTTGAAATTAGTCGACAAATAGACAGATTTATTTTTAAAATACATAGTCTAAAAAGGATTATTTTTATCTCCCAAAAAAAAAGGACAACAAAAAATTTACATCGTTTATTCTGTTTATATACACAGAAAAAAAAATTCTTTTTTTACAAGGATACGGGAAAAAAAACATAATAAACAAACAGGACGTAAAAGCTCATGTCCTTCTTTCCCTTTGTTAATTTTTCTTTTCTTTTTTTTTTTGTATATTTTATCAAACTTATCAAGGACAACACAAAATATTTTTGAATATTATACAAAAAAAAAAATTCACTTAAATCCCGCTTATAAAAAAAAAACTGTTTTGTAGGTTATTGTACACCTAAATGTATGCTATAAATTATAATATATATTTTAGAGTTGTTGTTCATTTGTGATGAAGGTGTCCTTCCTATTCCTATCCTTTTTTTTTAATATTTTGTATTTTGTGTGTTTTTGATAAACAACAACAAGAAAAACAAAATCTACTATTTTATTTTATTTTCGCTTATTTTCAGTTCAACAGGTGCGCAACATTTAAAAAGGATTACCTACTATACATATATAAATATAATTTCAAAAAAATATTATTAATATATATTTTTTTTGGTATACGTATAGAAGAACCATAATATCGCGTGTATATACGACATCCTTTTAACACGCAATCAAATTTTTATCAAAGAAATATTATAAGAATTTATTTGTGTATGTAAAAACTGAAAATTGTTGTAAATATATTTTTTTTTGATTGATCGATAAAAATATTTTTTAAATCATCCTTTTTTTTAAAAAAAGGATATTTTATTTTTTGAAACTGATGGGAAAATATTTATATACAGACATTTTTTTTGTTGTTGTTGATAAATTTATGATACCTGGTGTATTTAGTAGCTCTAAGGTGGTTGGATTTTGATTGAACAAGAAGTAAATAAAATAATAATAATCATAAATCAATAATATTAAATGGGGGTTTGTTTGAAGTTAATTTTTTATTAATATTATGTTTAAAGGATAATGCCGGCTTTGTATCACTTGAAAGTATTAGGACTTCTGGGAAGTACACAGATCTTAACTGAGTATTGAAGTCGAGAAATAAATAAATAAATTTGTGTAATTATTTGGATAATTTTTACATCGTTTTCTATTGTAATGTTGCAGAAGCTGAATTGGGAAGTGGCTTGGATTATTTCGTATAGATATTAGAAGATAGTTTTGTTGCATTATAGATTAGAAGATAGTTTTGTTGCATTGAATCAAATTATTTGCATATAGTTTTCATAATACAAAAGTGGAGAAATTAAAATTACTAATTACAGAAAGTTAATTGGTTGCTTCTATGATCTACTATCTTCCCTGTGAGCCTGGATCATTGTACTAAATGGGTTTTAATAGTGAATTTATAGTACTACACAATGGTAAGTAGTAGAAATATATTGTTGACGAAATGGACCCCACAGCATACCACCACAATATCTCCACAAGACCCCATCTCCTTCTAATTATTTTAAATCATTACCATTAATCTATATCCAAATATTTAAAAATTCTAATTTTAGGGCTGTTAGCTGTTCTGATGATCAAAGAGGCCAGAACGACAGTAACAGAGTAAATTTAATCTGCAATATAGTGCAAAATGTCCAACATTTCTCTGCTTCTTGAATAATAAAGTAATCAATTAAAATTTTTCTTTTCAATTTTATTAAATTATTTTCAAATATTAGCACATTTTATTACAAATATGCTAAAAAAAAATTATTTCTGTTTAATATATTAAAAATATATTCTATATTTATGAATATTGATTGATTCAATTGAGTTCCTTTATGGTAAGATTAGGAAAATTGATACTTTTATGAATCAATTAATATTTACTGAAAAAATAAAAATAAAAATTTGAACATATTTAAAAAGGTTTAAAAATAAATCTTTAAATTTTATTTTGGCAATCAATAAAAATATGTAAGGATAATATTTCAGAAGAAAATATATATATTTAAATTTAAATTAAATTTTAGCAAATATAATCAAAAGAAAAACAATTTTTATATTATTTATTAAAAGTGTTCGTTAAATTGATTTATTGATTTTGGTTAGGGAAGTATAACAAGTTCAAGGATAATTCGAATAAAATATTTAATAATTGATTAACTTAAAAAGATTATTTTGAAAGACAAAGAAAATGTTTTTGAAATTATTTTGTTCAACATTAAATTTAAAAATAGCGTCCAATTATTTGCGAAAATAATCATTCAGACGAAAAATTGTTTGAGTGCTGAACGGGGCAAATATTTCCACATTTTCACTTGTTTTTAGAATATTTGTCATAGAAATCTTCCTAACGCACTGAGCTTAGTGATCTCTATGACAATATAGGGCTCTATGATGAGTAACACTCCAACATACAAAAAAATATTTGTAATATAGGTCGGTTAACTTAATGCTTTGTGCAGAAATATTGTCAAATTGTAAGTAGCTTCTTTTCCCACAACTAATTACCACCATATACTAAAAATATATTAACTTGTAGCTGACACTATACAATACTAATTCAAACTTTTTCTATTAAATATCTTTAAAAATTGAATGCACACTGGAATTGAATGCACACTTGAGGTAATACACATTTCCATTTATCCATGACAAACGAAATCATTTATTTTCAATTATAAATGAAAACAGGAAAAAAAAATTTCCAATTAAATAGAGAACGGAAAAAATAGTTTAAATTAATAGTATGGTTATATACGTTTTAATGATTGTCGATGTACATAAATTTTCTCACCTAACGTGCTATTAATAGAATTACATATATAAGTATAAAATCATAAATCAATAAATTTTTATTAAATCGTAAATTTTATAAATATATGTACATATGTCTTTGAGTTATAAATTGAAAGTTAAAATCTAGTTCTAGACAAACATGAAATTAAATATGAAAATATGAATAGAAGGATATACATGTTATTTTGAGGACAATTGTGGTTTTTTAGATTTTGAAATATAAAGTTTCTCAGATTAGTCAAATAAAGGATTTATTTGATTGCAATTAAATATATTGGATACATCAATAATTTATTTGACTTAGTTTTAAATTCAGTCAATTAATTATCAGTATATACAAGTATACTTAGAAATTTTAAAACAGATGGTATTACGTAAAGTGATTCGTGACTTGACTGGTGACTCATCACTCATATAGCTTAATATTTATGTATTATTTATGCATATTTATTCTGATGGAAAGTGTGGTGGTGCAGGCATAGCTGGGACAAGCTCCTAGCTCCCTTAACTTCTGGAGTAGGTGGCTGATGCCTGTCTCGTTCTCTTCTCATCTAGGTCTTCTTTCTTACTGTTTTTTCAACCTTCGGTGGGTGCAGCCTTCGGCATAATTTTATATAGAAATTTCAAAGCAATATCAATATTGTGATATATGACAGTTGATATTCATAAATCACTTCACGTAATATACCAGCTCTTGGTTACAAATGGTTAAACTGCGATTCTTTTGCTCACATTTAGGCTATTACGTCCTAGTATTATAAATTGTTATATCCTAAGGAAATAATATGAACTGAGTTTTTAAGGAAAATTCACAAAGGATGTGTTAGAACAATAGATGGCGCTGGTATAAATCCATTTAAATTACGAAAAAATTAATATCAAATAAATTCATTTAAATCTTCTTTTAGAATTAATAGTTTCTAATTAATGTATAAAGACTAAAAAATATCCATAAAAACTTTTGTATGTCATATTTATATGACATATTTAATTAATTATTTATATCCTTTTGAATCATATAAATATTTGCAATGATAAAGGAACAGGAATATAAATATCCTAAAAAAAATTATTATCACGAAACTTAAACCTATTAAAGTTATAACATAAGAAATATATTATGAACATTAACATACATTATATTTGATTATACATCATAAATTATGGTGGTTTTTACAATATGTTTTTTAAAAAGATTTTCCCATATTGGATTTTTTTTATTATACTTTGCTACATAAAAAAATATTGCAAGACAAAAAAGTATAAAAAATTAAATGGATTTTCTTGCAAAAATTATAAAAATTTAAAAGCAAATCGATATCTTTAGAGCTATCATTAGTATATAATTAATAGGATATTAAAGAAAGTTCTAACAAAATAATATATAATTAAAGTTTAATAAATTTATGATTAAAATTACAAATTTATTTAATTTTTCTGGATTCGTCAGCAAATTTTTCTTCTAATATATAGTGAATTATTGATTTATTAATACACCAATTAGATATGTAAAAAATACATAAATATAAAAATCTGATCAAATTCTACTAAGTATTTTTAATTTCCTGGTGAGTTATGCTATTAAAAAAAATATAGAAATCTTTGTCTGAATCTTTAATTTCGTATATAGAACATATAGAATATATAGAATATAGAAACCACAAACTAATAAACTCTATACAGACGATTAACATTTTTGTCATAATTTTCTAGCTCTACAAAGAGAGAAAATGATATATTATGGAAAAATGTAGATAATGTAGAATAAAAAGTAAATAGAAAAACGAATTTCTCCATTTTATATTCTACGTTTTCCAGAATTATCTCAGTTTAGCCATAAAATGACAAAAATGTTATTCTAATATAATCGTCTGTAGAGTTTATTAGTTTGTGGTTCTATATACGAAATTAAAGATTGCAATCTCTATTTTCAGAATCTATTCTATATGGTATTTTTAATATATCTTAAAAATTGAGTACATTTAGTAGAGCATTTAGAAATTAGGGAGCCAAATTGCAGACTTTTTTCCGAGCTTTTTTCCAATAACTTCGATAAATTAAAAAATATTTTAAATTGGTTTGGATATTTTTATTATAATTAAAATAGACACCAAATTCACATGTATTGCAGAAAGTTGATGTATTTCGCCCAAAAAATGGCAAGGGGTTTTTTCCATTAACTCGAAATTTTCTAATATAGACAAATTTATTGAGAAAATTTTCCAAAATTATATTTCTTTTAAGAAAGTGCATTAATAAATAAATTAAAATCAGTTGCCTCACTCATATAATTTATTAATGAAAATTGCTTAATTATATAAAATCTTGCAAAAAATTAATATTTTGCATATTTTTAGGTGCTTAATTTAATTTAACGGCCGTTTAATTTTATAAATTTTTTTAAAATATTAAATTTTTTAAGCTAATTGACCTAATAAAACTATGTACTATAAATAAATTGATTATTGGATATAAATATTTCATATCAATTGTTAAGCAATATTAGAAAAAATTTAAGAAATAATATTTAATAATTCATTTTCCTGGAATAATAATTTTGGAAAGGAAAAAATTTTTTTAAAAAAATTGAAGAAGGATGCATTTTTTACCTCTATTTAAACCATTTCATTTTTTTCTAAATAATTCTATATATATATGGGAATTCCCTTTGGTTTACAATACCTTATAGTTCTGCATAAAGGCAATTTTGAGCAAATGTGGCCTTTGACAAACTCATAATATTAGTTTTTCATATTTTTTACAATAAAATTACAAAATTTATGCACTCAATTCATTTGACAAATGACATTTTTGGCTGATTGATATTAAAGGAATGAAATAGAACAAAATAGAATTATACAAAAGCTTTTATCAACCAATGAATGGAAAAATTGTAATTTATTAATTTCTGACTATTAAGGCTGATAGCATATTAAAGGCTAACTAAAATGTAAAATTTCAAATATTTAAGTAATAAAATTTTGTGTAATTTATATTTCTTTAGTAAATTGAATTTTATATAAAACTTTATACATTTTCTTGACTCTAAAACAAAATTTTCCAAGAATATATTATGTGTTTTATCTTTATCTTTATGATCTTGAAATATGTTGTCCATAAAATAACAATTTATTATTTTCGTACACAATATAAATGTCCGAAATTATCTAGTTTGTTAGTAAAATTAGATTATAGTAAAACTGAGTACATATATATAATGCTATTTTGGGTGAAAAGCAAAAATGCTATTTAAAAACACCTCGATAGACCTAAATGAACTAATAAATGAACCGCCTGATATCATAAACATCACAAAAAAAACTTTCATATTAAACATAAAAAATATTCTTTAATAATAAAAAAAGACACGGGGAAAAAAAATACCATATTAAAACAAACTACATAAAATGTTGCAAAACAGAAAAAAAGTGTAATTTGATTTCATAATAACTACAAACATGAAGACCGCCACACCCGGACAAATGATTAATAATAAAATTTTATGGTTTTTTATAAAAAAAAAAAAACTTTTGTTGCTTTCTTGTTCTTTTGCACATGTGAACACTTCACCTAAAAAGAACACACACAAAAACGACCACAAAAAAAAAAATATGATCATCATTAAAAAATCTAACATATATTTGTGATTATCACAATTACTCATCCTTTTTAGAAAAATTAATATTAAATTTTTAGTGGTAATAAATAGACGGGATTATTGATTTTGCGGAATTTAATAAAGTTCATAGGGAAAAAAGGTTGAATTATAAAAATTGTGAAAAATCATGAAGAAAATATTTTTTATTAGTCGTTGGTGAAGTAAATATTTTTTGCAATTTTTTTTGTAAATATTTTGTAGTATTTGTCGTTTAGGAGGTCAGGGAAATTTTAGGTCTTTCAGTCTTTCGTCGACAAATTTTTAATTCATTTTTAAATTTAATGCTAATTTTTTCAATTTAATGGAATAGAGAAAGTCATTATATAATTTCGTGACAGTAATTCATTATATAGTAAATTAGGAGTAAGAGTAAATTAGGGATGGACAGTGTGTTGAGTAAGTTAACAATGAAATAACGTTACATTATGAAAAACGGTACAAAAGAAGGGTCAGCGAATTAATTAATTTATAATAACTTATATATTTTGATTTTTTTTATGAACAATCCCTCACCAATCCTCAGAATAACTAATTCAAATAAAAAGGACCTTTAAAGCGAAATTAATAATTAGGATCAGTGAACATAATGCAGAAAGATAATTTACATGTTTTCAAAGTAAATTTGAGGAAAATTTCAACATTTTAAATGTTCTTGGTGTAACGAATCAACTTAGTCTATTTTCAAAGAATTCTATAATTGAGAAAGAAATGTCGCATCATATTTTATTTTATCAATGACGACAAAATATGAATGAATAATAATGAAACTATAATGATAATTAAACAAATGCTGGGGGAAGAATGAGAAACGCAGGTGAGTTTCCTTCATGTTTGAAGGATATTAGAAACAGCAGGATTTTTTCTTTCATTGATTTTCCTATCGTAAATCATAAGCAGCTAGACATGAATGTAAATTAAAGTTTATTCAAGGATCATGAAGGGAGAGAGAAGTAATTTTAGTCTGAAACGAGTTAAAACCATCCAAATTGGGATCGTACATTCGTAGATAAATGTGATGGTCTGGGAAGTTTAGATGTTCTGCAGAATATAGTGCTGGAGTGAAACACTCAAGAATTCGTAAGATTGGAGGTAAAAGGTGAGGACAAAAATTACAAAAAAATACATAAAATCTTGGAGCATTTAAAAGGACTGTATCTGTAGGGATAGGAAAAAATCTATATTCTGTCAGGCGATATTATTGGAATTAGTAGAAGGAAAATAAATGCCTGCAAAATTGTCTCTTTTGTCAAAAAAAAGTAATATTTTATACTTCAGCAACACAAATTAATTAGAATTAGAAATTTCATTTGTCGCAATCCTATCAAAAAAATAATCATCAAAACACTTGATTTTTTTTTAAGAGCATTTCATTAATCGCATTTTGAAGTATTTAAAAAAATGTTAAATAAATTTCAATTTCCACAAAAAAAAATTCAAAAAAAAAAAATTATACCAATTTGACATTTACACCCAACTTAACAGAGACTTAATACTCTTAAAAGATTATAAATGCTACATCATTTTGTATTTTTTAAATATAGACTATAATATGGGTTGGCACAGGGGGAGGTTATATTTTGGGTTGGCATAGGGGAGGACCTTACCAAAGAACGAACAATGGGAGTGGTTAAATTGTAAAATTTTAGGTTACTGTGTATAAGCAAAGGAAAATATTTAATAGTAATAATTTAATGTAACTTTTAAATAGTTGGAAATTATAGGAAATTAATATTTTTGTAATTGACTTTTTTTTTGTCATGCTGTTTTAGATTTCTCTTTTTTTATGGTAAAATATTAATGTTTTTTTACGAACTCATAATGATAGCAATAAATAATAATAATAATAATATTTACTATTTATTTATAGGATTAATATCGCTTTGAAATGAATGTGATAACGATTTATTGGAATTGTTTTATCGTGTTTTATTTGTTTCTTTCGTTTCTGTAGCAATTAAAAGTTAAATAATCACAAATAAATGAGTTTTTTACTCTGTTTTTTGTTGGGTGTTTTTATGGAAGTGGGAAATATGGTTTAATTTGCTGAGTTTTTAGTTTGCTAAAATATAGGAAATGGGAAATATGGTTTAGTTTGCTCTTGCTGAGAGGAAGAGATATAAAAAATTTGCTTTTGTAAATATTAATGTTACTTGTCTACTTTCAAAAACGAAATTATCTATTTTTACAATCATATCTTAATTTTTCATGAATCAATTTTATAGATTGCATGTATTTTTTATCTATGATGCCTTGTAAATCGCATAGACAGGAAAAGAAAGCTTATCAGCTGGCCTTTAGTATTGCGGTGGAAAAAAGGTAAATTCTACAATATATATTTAGATTTGGAAACAATTTCAATAAACACAAGGAATTTTATCTTTGAACAAAATTTGTTCGATTGTCATCCTACTATATAGTGTAAATTTATGAAATATATTTACAGATTTGATCTAAGTTGTTCATGTTATATAAAGCCTGGAAAAAAATGATACTCATACGAAAATTAAGACTATAGTTTTTCATGGAGGAAAGCAACGCAACAATCCAGCAATATCTTTCAACATTTCAACATTAAAAAACTAATTGTCTATGGATAATAATAATTATTTTAACTCTCCAGAAACAACTAATGGTATATGTGTCGTGTCATTAGTCCATTTCGAAAATTTACAAAGTATCCTTAACCATTTTAACTCACAACAAACAGAAAAAATTGTATATATAAGTAATAATTGTAGAACCATCTTCTTTCCCTCCCACGGAACCTAAATAATGTAAAAAGCTAAGAACCCTAAAAAATATTTCCTACTTTAAATTTTCAAACTATTTATGTCCTCGACAAATATCTGTAATATATAAATAAAGAATTACACAGAAACATGATTTAAATTTTGTTAGTTAACTGGAAAACGACCAACTTTTAATATTTAATCTAAAACAATTTATTTATTAACCATTAATTTTCATTATTTCATTAATTTTCATCCATCATTTTTAATTAAATTAAAATCTTTAAAAAAAAAATTTATACCAACAATTAAATAATTAGTCGCTAACTTTTCCAAAATATAAACAAAAGATAAATTATTATATTTTCCAATTTTTTAAAGAAAAAAATCTTTTTATATATTAAATATTTTTCTCAAAAAAATAAATAAGGAATTTCCCATTTTCCCGAAAATGAAAAACATACAAAAAAAAGAAATAAATACAATCTTGTTATGGTTAATAAAAAAATTCTTTCAAACAAAATAATATAAAACGAATTTCTTCTTCTTATTATTTTTTTCTGTCTTGTCCTTTAATGATTTTTGTGTTTGACGGGTATATAAGGAGGGAGAAAAAAAGGACTATTATAACAACAATAAAAGATCACGTACACTTCTTCTCAACAAGATTCTTAAAAGCTAATTTATCTTTCTTTCTCTTCTATTCTTTCTTATATATATATAAATATTATTTTTATTAAATCTAAAGGACTTTTATCCTCCTGTTTATCCTTCTTCTTCTATCTCAAAAAAAAAAAAATCTTTAAATTCAAAAAAATCCTTTGTAACATACCTGAAACACCATTTTCCTTAGTTTCATCATGACTATCCTCTTTAATAACCTCAGTGATTATAAATTTTCCCATGTTGATGATGGCAATGATATAATCATTTAAGTTTAAATGAAAATGGGTGAAAATTATGATTTGTTATTTTCTTTTTGTTATTTTTTCTTCTTCTTCTTATATCCTTGAGTATCCTTTTAGCCACACTTCAACATAACACTGGACGTAATACAAATACCAACATGAATATATAGACGAATAGATTTTTTTTTGCTGGCTTGTTTACACACACACAACAAGAGTATAATGATGGGTGGGTGGGAAAAATTATGATGATTGTGCTATATGTATTATCCTTTTATAATTTTCGGTTATAGTTTTTATAATATTTGTTTAATTTTTTTTGTTTTTTTTTTTTTTGATGTTGTATCCTTTTACGTTGTCACATCAGACGACATTTTTTATTTTGTCATTTTTGTTGTTCTTTTTTTGAATGATGGGTGATTATTTTGGGGGTTGGTATTCTCTGTTGTTGTAGTTATATAATTGTCCTTAAAAATACTAGTTGAATTTTCTGTAAACATAAAAAAACAAACAAAGGACAACATTAATTTAAGTAAAAAAAAAAAAAGATAAATAAATAAATAAGAAAAAATTAATTTTTACAAGTGTGAAAATGTGTTTTTCTATTTATTATTTTTTAAGTATAATTAAAATTTATTAGTTTAAAAAAAAGTGTTTATTTAACATTCAATTTAACATTTTAGACGGGGAGGACTGTTTTCGTTGTGAGACAAGTAAATATTGTTGTAATTGTAAAAACATGAATAAATTAATTATTTATTTATATATTTATCTTGCATATCTTAAGGAGTTTACTTAAAAAAGATAATTATATAAATCTTATCTTATAATCGCCTAAAAATATGCAATTTTGTACTGTCGTCGTATCATTATAGAGAGAGAAAAATTCCGTTTATGTTTTGATTAGTTTTTAGGCCCTCACAATTGCAAAAATGCATTTTTATTGGAAAATTATCATTGCATAGTTTTTGTTTCATTAAATTTTATAAAATTCTTAAAAAAAATTTGACTAATACTATGAAAATGGTCAGGGGTTTGTGAAATTTAGCTTTTCAGTAATTTACATTTACTATTCGTTTTGAAAATCTGTTACTTATTAGCCATTTTTGAACATTTACGCTTAATTAAAAGTAAATTTTTAGGATAATAAATTAAGTAGTTTGCGATCAAAGACATTTTAGAAAGTTGTTAATTTATCTCCCCGTTTTTTAATTTACTTTATATTATACACAATTACAACATTTCATTTATTACATCATAATTTAATAATCACAAAATGTAATTATGTATAATTATGTAATTTTTTAAATTATATTTAATTATATCGTTAATAATTGATATTGAACTACAAGTAAAGCGTCAAAAGTAATAATCAACACTTTAATTATTATTATATTAATTAAAATTACACGACGATTAATTTAATTATTTATTATTTTCTTTAAAATATTTAACCAATTATTTCTAAATTTATTAAATCTTCTTCCTAATTTGAAAATCTGTTGCAAGAAAAATAGAAATTAACATTTAGAGGAAAATTTAAAAAAATTCAATTATGATAAAATTTCAATTTAAGAATTTTCATTAATCAATTTTAATAAATTTTGTTGATAAATACTTAGAATAAATTCATTAATAAATTTGAAAGTGTTTTCATTATAATATACAGAATTTCTTTATCTTACTGTGGCAAGATTATAGTATAACACAAAATATTCTGAAATTTAATTAACTGGTGAACAAATAAAATGAAGTAGAAAATTGATATATTTTTATATAAGATTATAATTATAAAAATTTCAAAATTAACGATAAATTAATGTGGATGATCTAATATGGAGACAAACAATTGTATATAGATATAGACTATACTTCAGCAACCTTTTAGTAAAATGATTTTTCGACTAAAAAACTATAGTACAGATCGAATTAGTCCTTAGTCATCGATTAGGGGATTAGCCCTCGACATTAAATGCGATGAAATATAAACATTCTTCCTTACTACTAATTGATTAGATTAGAATCCTGCTGGTAATCATGTAATTCGTACAACCAGTACAACATATATACCAAATTGTAAGATCATAAGATCATTATCTTATCTATAAAATTTACATAACGTTAGGCGCCCTCCAAATATTTGCCTGATAAATTAAACAATTTTAGGTTTATGTAATCCGTTAGTAGAATATTCAGAGCAAATTATTTTTGAATAAAATATAAAATTACTTAATTAATTCAATATATTTTTCTCAAGAAAGAAAATCAATAATAATGAATAAAAATTAGTCTAGCAACATAGCAACATGACCTACCCTAAACAATTCTATAATGAGCCCAAAAAAAAACCATAAATAAAATTTATAAAACTAATATAATCATAAATAGTTCATCAACACAAAAATTTGCAACCACTCAATTTAAATTATTCTAATTACATAAATGAAACAAAATTACTAAACCACAATATTTAAAATTCCATTAAAAATTATGGAAAAAAAAACATTTTAACAATAAATTTTCCATTTCATATATTTTTTTTTTTTTTGCATCACTGACCATAAAATTTATTAAAAAAATTAATTGAACGTAATAATTTTTCATTTTTCATTTTTCAAGAATATAATTAAAATTTTCAATATTCAAGAAAAAAATATATTTTTAATAAGTAATATTTAACAAACAAAAATGTTCAGTCATAAAAAATATTTCAGACATTTTTGTCTCCATCACACACAAAAAAAAGGATCCTTAAGGCTATTTTTTTAATAACTTTATTGTATATGTCCAAATAAAGGAAGAGAAATGATTAGTATTATTTAGTCTAACGCACAATTGAAATAAAATAAAGAATTTTTTATACGCAAGAAAATATATTTTATTTTCCCATTTTATAATCAAAAAATCTAAAAATTTCCCAAAGTTTTCTGTAAATAACAAAAATTTTTGATTTTTGTATTATTTTAAAAGTCTGAAAATAAAAAAAAATCAACAATAAATAAAACGTTTAAATTATCCATGGATTTTATCATTTTTGATTGTTCCCTAATGAAAAAAGGATCAAATTGTACCTATATATGTATATAAAAGGAAGATGATTTACAGGATATTTTTATAACTACCATAGGCACTTTTAATATTTTACATATTTTCATTTTTAGATTCCTTTAGGTATATAAAACCTTTTTTCAAGTACAAATTTTCAATGGAATTTTTGGGGGAAAATGTATACCAAAAATTAGTTTCAGTCTGGTTGTATGACGTTTTTCTGTCTGTTCGTCTGGCCTTTTACAGAAAAATTACATCATTTGTGATAGAAAAATGAAATTAAAGCTATGAGGGGATAAATACTAAATAATATTTTACAAATTGATCATTATATCATAAATGAATTATAGCTTGAACCACTGTCATTTTGGATCTTCGAAAATTGATAATTTTTATTTTGAATCTGTTCTTCGCAGCATGGACGCATTTTTAAAATTCAAAATGGAAGAAAAAACCACCAATATAGAAGATTTTTTGAAACCAATATGAAATGTTTGTGAAAATATGCAAAGAATTAGTTGTATGTTGTAAGTATATGTATTTAATTTCCACCTGAATTCGAAACGCTGCATCATAAAATAATTATGGCAACAGTTTGTATTGCATATTTTCAGGTGTTCACGAATTACAGTGGAATATGAAAAAGACCCGAATGATTAAAATTAATTTGTATTTGGTTTCATTTTGCTTCAATTATATTAAGAACCTTTTAGATATACTTTTAACAAACCCATAAACCCACATCTAACATTTTATTATTGCTGTATCCAACTTTTATCTTATTACATAAAATAAATTTTTAAATATTTTACATTTAAGTTAAATTCTTGTACTGTTCGTTTATATACTCGTATAAAGTAATAAGGATATTATATTAAGCTGATACACACTTATATATATCCTTTTTCTGATATAGAATTACAAAAATAATAATAATAATAATAATATAAATTACATAAGGCAACGATCAAACTTCGAACAATTATGTCGAACATCTGTTGAACAAACAAGACAAATAAAGTTTGGTTTTTTGTTGTTCTTAAACTTAACTTTTTATGCTCCCATCTCTCACTCTCTTTATATAAAAACCAATTAAGCTTTTTCAGTTATTTAAAATAATCAACAAAAGGACATAAAAATAAAGGATTTTCTCCTTTAGGTTATTTTAAGATCAAATAAATAATGTTTTTTTTTTTGTGACGAGAAATATTTATGATGGGGAAGATTTTTTCTTTGTTTGATGAGCTAAAATATTTTTCTTATCATTTATAAGATATTTTAGCTCCTCATTCATTTATTTTAGTTTTGAGAATTTGTTTATTAATTTATATTAAGGATTCTTAATATAATATAATTATTTTTACTCAAAAATATTTTTAAATTTAAGGATATAATAAATGTTTTATTTGTTGAAATAAAATGCTAAGGGGAATGAGGACTATTTGCTTTAGTTAAGTCACAAGCGTTTCTGGCGGCGATAAATTGACCGAAGATTTAAAATTGAAATTTGTCAAAGTGAGAAGATATCCTAAGAATATTGTGAAATTGTTTATCGAACAGGAAAAATGCTCGTTTCCCTCATTGTTTCCTTTTTTTCATGTTAGGTTCCGCAAAAGTAAGCAATAGCTTCGTATTTTTCTTCGTGCCTTGAATACTTGAATTGGAAGGCATATATGTATATGGCATTGGAAGGCATAATTCAGCAATACAAAAGCGCATTCCTGAGAAGCTCTTCCACGGAAGCAATGGAATTTTTTTCCTATTGCTTCTAGATCGCTTCCCCAGGAAGTCCTTCTCAAATTTCCCGTTCAGGTAAGTTATTTAAAAATTAATTTCTTGAAAATCTAAAGAAGCAATGATTTTCAATTCAAATGACACAACTACTTCTCTCGCATAATACTATTTACTATTTAAGTTGACGCATTGATAGAGCTTTACTATCGACTCTATTTCCACCAAAAAAAAATTGTACAATTTTAGTTTTAATTAATTAAAATTTACTTAATAAAAAAATGGTTATGTAAATGGTTGAGGTTCAATAGACCCATTAAAAAGTATATTAAATTTTCAATATTATTAAGTCAAGATATCATAAAAAAATTGTTTTCCCATGCGAATATTTCAAAAAGTTATATTAGATAAAAAAAAAATAATGCTAAAAGGTATATAAGAATATTTAATGCAATTAATAAAATTCCAGAAAATTTTCCCAATAAATCATAATTTAAATTAAAAATGTTCTTTATTAATATAAGTTATAAAAATTAAAAAAATATTATTTATGTTGCTTAAAGGTATCAAAAAAAAATTGTACACTGTTAATTTTTGCAATGAAGCTTTTTATGGTCATAAAAATGAAAATTTATTATCTTCATAAACATAAATTTGCAGAGAATTAAAATTGGCAAGAAATGTTTCCCAAGAGAACTTTTTTCCCAAGTCCCAAGAAAAAAACTATCTTTGAAGGTTTCTGTCAAAGCTATAAAGTATCCCATTCCCCTCACACCAAACAATTACACATAAAACCTTTTTCGCTGTTATTTTCAAATTGGGCACTTATAAGATTCCAAGCACTTATAAGGTTATACATACCATATAACCAAGCACCAAAATTCCAAGCATATAAGGTTATAAGATTCCAAATGAAATAAGTTATCTGACTAAAAAGTGTCATACTGATACTGTAAAGGAGATGATGACAGATTTAAAGGTTCATATGTCAAAATCAAAATATCTGTCAATAATAAATAATTTTCCAACGGGAAATTTGAAAAGGCCTTCCTGGGGAAGAGATCCAGAAGCAATAGAAAAAATTGCGTTGCTTCCGTGGAAGAGATAAATCAACAATATACAAGCGCCTCTCAGGAAGGCGCTTCTGTATTGCTGAATTGGAAGGCCATATAAATACGAACATATTGCTTACTTTTGCGGAACCTAACATGAAAAAAGAAACAATGAAGGAAGCGAGCGTTCATGCCTCCATAGTTTGCATGGAGGAAGCCTACCATTTCCCATTGAGTTGCAGTCAAATTCATTTTCAAAGTTTTTCATTGATTTTATTTTGGTTCAATTGATTGACATCAAAATGACACATAAGCTAAGATAGTAAATAATATTCCAAGAGATTAAAAGAACAATTTACCACAATTTGAAATTAGATAAATATAATTTTGATATTTTGGTTTTATTAAAGAGGAAAAATCAATATTAAAATCATTTTATGTAATATCTAAAAATTAAATTACAATTTTATTATTCATAATTTTTATTGTACTTTTGCATTTTTAAACATAAAACAAAAGTTAAAAAGTTATAAATAAAAAAAAAACGGAATATGATCCAAAGAAAAAAAATGCTTTTTATAAAAAAGAAAAATTATCGGGAAAAACTTTGTACAATTTTCTTTTTCATTCTTCATAAAACAAAACAAAATTTTCAAGAAAATTTATCTTCATGCTTGAAAAATTTTCTTTTAAATTTTTGTTTAAATAAAAGGAATAAAAAATATAAAAATTATTTTTTCTTCTCAAAAACGATTTAAAACACTAAAAAAAATTTTCAATACTTTATTTATCTAACGACAAGCTTTAATGCGACAAATAGACAGACATTGATCGATTGACTATTGAAAAAATAATGAAACAAAATTATCCACACTTCAATTTCTTTTTTTTTTGTAATTTTTTGGATATTTTTCAAATTTATGGACAAAAATTTTGTCAAAGGTTAAAAATTATAACGATTTATATTAACAATCACAGCCGAAGCATATATTTCATCTAAAATTACTTGGTTTTATAATACCAATAACAAATTTACTTAATACTAATAATCGGGTCCAAATTATGACAACAACTGATTGACTAATAGATCATTAAGGTCATCTACTTTACTAGAGAATATAGAAACCTATGATTCGCGGCCATTTAAAATGGATCCATTTATTGCAATAGAATGTCCGCAACAGTATTCCAATCAACGACTTATTCCCGGGACAGACTTATTTTCGGCCAAGACTTATATTATAGACATATGCCCACATTGATCTGATCCTAGGCTCATATTATTCTGTTGGATCAAGAAAAGAAGAATTATTGTTAATTTTACTATAACAGAAATTATTTTAGACAAATTCTTTAAGAAGTAAACGAAAAATGTATACCAGAATTGGTTGGTCGATTTGAAAACAAGGAAGGCGAGAGCACCGAGACCATTAGCGTTCGTTGTACACTCCACCGACAGCACATTTGTTCTTAGAGCACATCGACCCATCCTACTTCCCTAATGTACAAAAGGACAGAGGCAGCCTGCCTCCAACAAATCCGGTACGAAGTAAAATTCTAAGTGTTTCAATCTTCTGTAGCGGACTGCGGGGCATAAACAGAGAAGGTGTTCTATAGCAGAATTAAAAATTTCATAAAATTGGGAAAAACTTTTTCTATACACAACAAAAGCCAAAGGCATTACACAAAATTTGATAAAGAATGAAAATTTACACACGTATTTGGTGGAAAATAAATAAATAAAAAAAAATAGGAAAAAATTCTTTAATTTAGTCAAGTTTGATCGAGGAGAACAGAAAAATAAAAGTTTTCATTTTATTAAACAAAAATCTTGTTAAAGAAAAATTGTTCCCTTTTTTATAGCTTTTTTTTATAACTTTTGTTACAATCTTTTCTGTTCATTTATTTTGCCTTTTTCTTTCTTTATCGTAAAATCCTTTAAAGACAAATAAGAAGAAAATCTATTGAACTTTTGCAAGAGTTAAAGAGTCTGTACATAATAATATAAAATGATTTTACTGGAATATTTAGGAAAAAGTTTTTCTTCTATTGCTTAATAAACAGACAAATAATTACATTTTCAAAAATAAAATAGTAGAAGATCAATTTTAAGTTAAATAACTATTTAAATGGTGTAACACGTAAAAGTGTTAAAAGTCTATGGTAGTCTAGGGATCTGGTACTCATGATAATGAACTTTTGTTGAGGACGAAGATTAAGTTTCTATTAAATTTTTGATATTCAAAGATTTAAACAAAAGTAACCATTAAAATTGTTAAACTAATAATCTAATAATAACAATAATTTAAATCCTTCTCAGAGTTGAATCATTTTACTAGTACTTAAGACTAATAAAAATATACAATTTAATCTAATCTATTATTAGTGATCATCCTTTTCCTATTTGTACCAGGCTACACAAACAATTTAAGTCACTCCCATTAAATCCCAGCCCACCTACAATTAAAGTTACTCCCATTTAAATCCCAGCCCACCAACAATTAAAGTTACTCCCATTACAAATCTTTTAAATTATATAACATAAATTTTTCATATTCAATTTTGAATTTTTGTAATCTGTAATATTTATCATTATCTGTAATGGAATTATGAATTTTCGTGATTGAATCAAGCCAATAATGAAATGTTGTAATAGAATTTATGAGAAACAACACTTTTTCAAATATAATTAATTCCGACAATTGAAGTCGAATTAAATGATTATAATAATTAAATTGAATGTTCAATTTATGGCAAAACTAAATTTCGTTATTTCTCAAATTGTAAAAATTACTAAATCTTCTTCAATTTATTTGAAGTAGAATTTCTTTGAAGAAGCCAAAAATTAAGAAATAATTTCTAAAAATTGTTTTTGTAAATTTCACACCTCCAAAACATTGAATAAATTAAAATTTAAATTGATTTTGCGTAAAGTAAATTTTGAAACTTTCCAATTTATGTATATACAAAAATTCTTTTCTCTCCTATACCTAAGATTTATCTATGTTTCAGTCTACTAGCAATTTAATTCGTTCATCATTAATTCATTTCTTACCCAATTTAAGAAACAAACAAAAAACTATTATATTAATTTATTTTTTAATTTAATTAAGTCTTTTTTAGTAATTTAATTATTTTAATTAAAATAAACTTTTATCAATTCGTTTTTGAATTGAAAGAATTTTGTAGATAGAAATAATAAATGAAACTATGAAAAATTATGATGATCAATGATCATAGATACAAATAAAATTTTATAAAAAAAAAATTATTATAATAAATTTAATTATAATATTAATTAGCACTACAACTAATTTTTTCGTACTTGATACTACCATAATACAAGTTAGTATAACAATCAATTTTCAATTTATTTAGAATATTTATGTAAACAATTTCGAATATATGAAAAAAAATTTGTTGGTTATATGCTCAAAAATATAAAAACTAAAATAATTTTTAAAAACATAAAAATAAACAAATAATTTAATCAAAAAGTAAACTACAAAAAAAATAGTAGAAATTTTTAGATGATATTAAGGGGTATGTGTGGTAAAATATTAAAGAATTTCTTTTATAAGCGACTACCAATCAGTCAGTCATTTGCTTTGTTAGCATTACATTTGAGATATAATTTAAAATTAGTCAGTATCCTTAATTAACACTATGAGTTGTAAATTTGCAACATGATCATATGTAGGACTTATAAAACCATATAGATAGATCCTAGACACCTGATGTTCTAATATTAAGTGCCAAGGATCTTCAATTACCAAATCAATGGTAACTATACAGACATAAACATCGGATATTAGAACAAAAGGAAACTTTCAGCTACTAGATATGCTATACAGACTACTTCAACAAAACAAGCCTCAGAAAGCTACTCAATTTTGCTACATTCTATAAAAATACTTTTTTTAGCAAATGGAAAGAAATTCGTTTATTAGAAGCAAACTCGAATTCTTCCAACTGTTATGGGTGGAAATTTTACCTATCCTTCGAAATTTACAGCCTAACATCATAGGACCACAGGAGTTCTAAATACATACAAACATTCTGTGTTTTGCTACCATACAAGAATTTTATAATTTTGTAAGAAATTCTAAATATAGTGTTGTCAAAGATACTGTATCAATCTAGTTCTAGGAATGAAGAAGAGCCGTAATTGGTTTTTGGCTATCTGTGCAATAGAACCATTAAGTATAAGTTGACTAATTCTAATTGTAGATTTGAAAATTTTTCATATTATCTTTCAATTATCATAATATCTTATGACAAAAAGAAAGAAAAGCATCGATGGAGACAATGATAGTAAACCGAAAAAAATGGATCAGTTTACCCCCATTTTGGATCAGTTTACAGCCATTTTGGAACAATAAAACCATTCAACTAATGGACATCGCTAAAAGTACTATATAGCCATTCTAGTCTACAATATATCGAAACAACGACAATTTAAAATTAATATTTAAATTTTTGAAATTTATTAATTTATAAAATAAGCTAAAAAATTAAAAATATATTTTTTTGTTTATCCATTTACGTCAAAAATTTTATATTTTTGTTTTTTAGTTGTATTTAAGAATGAAATTTATTAACTAACTAAGTAATTTTTAAGTTAACACTTTAATTTGTCTTCTTCAATAAAAATTGTATATAAATGATTTTTTCTCCAGTTTACAAAAAAATAAATAAATAAAAGAAACACAGTCCGTTTTATGTCCGAATTGAAAACATACGTTTTCTGTTGCTGTCTGTATCAACAGAACATTTATAATAAATCATTAAGTGTGCGTATATAGTGTAAACGTTGCCAGAGTTAAATAGAAAATATAATTTTTATGTTAAGGCAATTTTAAAAAATTTCAATTTCAATATTTTTTTTTGCTAAAATTATGTACATATGTACTCGTACATTATTTCAATTAAATATGTAAATCGGTCAAATTAATTTTTGAATGGAAACATTTTTTTCATTATTTGTGTATATATCTCTTTTGTTATGCTGGGGAGGTCATGGTCGACCTTATGATGTGTGTAGTAGATGCATTGAAATAATAAAATGTTGATTATCATTATATCTTAAATAGAATCGACTCAAAGTCATTTAATATTTTGTAGATTACTTTTAATGATTTAATGTTTTATAATATGTGTATACTTAAGATGGGTGGAATCTGGAATTTAAATATTTCCGCAAAAAAAAAAATATGTATTCTACATCAGAAAAATAAAATTGAAATTATTTTGATTTACATTTTTTGTTTTTGTATAGATTTTCGTTTTATGGTAAATGAGACAGATGATTAAAAATTCTATTAGAAGTTTGTATAAATATGTTGGAGGGAATTATCTTTTTATACAGTAGTCAAAATTATCAGAATTTAACTTATTTATAGTGGCGATTTTCAGTAATCGTATTACCAATTAGTATTAGATTATGTAATCAATTTACAAAAAAATTATACTCATTACTTAGTCGCGAATCACCGAGCCTTTATTAATCGTGTCAAAGTTGAGGTTTTGCAATTCAATTAATTTACTTCATTTGCATTTAATTCAACTACAAAAAATTACTCGTACTTTTATCCACAATAAGTAACACGACGAGACAATTTTATATATATTTTTTCTTGTAAAATATGATTTCACACTATACAGCACCATAGATAAGTATTACTGTCCATTGATTTCTTACGATGATAATTACGGAATGCTAGTAAAATTTTTACATTCATTGTAAATGTCGGATAATTCAGAATTATATTATAAAAAAAATTATTTAAAATTTATGTAGAATAACAATTTTTCCGTAACCGGGCGATTCGACTAGAACAGTTCAACTTGGACAATTATACTTGGTACAATTTCACTAGGGAACATTGTCACAATTCATTGGCACAATTCCACTTGGTGTTCTACTGCAATTGATTTTCTCAAATAAAAAATTCGACTTGTGGTCGATTCCATTAGAACAATTCAACTACTTACACATATCAATTCGATATGCATTTGTCAAACGCGATTTTCAACCTAAATGCGTTTGACAAATAAAATTAAAATTTGCTTACGCATATATAGAGTAAAATAATTGTTCTAGTGGAATTGGCCTGTGGCCTCGAATCGGTTCGATGGAGACTAGATAGTTAACATTGAACTGTAAGCTTTGTTGTTATTGGAAATATTTTATTACCCCACAAGAAAATATTTAACTAAAAGTAAAAAGAAATTTGAAATTAATTTTGAAGACAAATTAAAATATATTTTAGCTTTAAGCCAAATTTCTCGTCTTTAACTTTTGAGTCTGTGTACTGTGTCTCTGTACTCTAGTTACAGGCTGTAACTGACAATTTTTCCCTGTAACTAAAAAATGAAACAAAAATAAACTAACAAACATAAAATTTACTTTTAAAAAAAAATGTATATAAACGATATTATTTTAATTAGTCTCTTGTGGTTTAATGAAAAATTGTCATTTAAGTATAATTTTATTTTTATGGCAAAAATAATTCATTTATTTTCTCTCTTATTTTTAAAAATATTGAAATAATTTTTCATTTTTAAATTAGAAATTTTTGTGTTTAACTTTTTTCCGTAATTAAATGAGAATATTATAAATATTTTACACTTCAAACTATAATAAAAATTTAGCAAGAAATTTATTGTAAATTTAGCCAATAAAATTTATGTTAAAATTTGATTTTAATTTTTTTTTTTTCAAAAATATATAAAAATTTTGTATATTTAATTTTTTGTATAATTAAAATCAAATTAAATGACACCTACGAAATGTCTGGGGTCTTGAAAAATTCTACAAATAAAATTTTAAGCAATTGCAAAATTATATTTAGTGGATGAAAATATTTAGATAATTTTTCTAAATATATTCAAGATATAAAAATTATATATGGAAATTTAAATATGAAATTAAAATATAGTAAAATCAAATGAAAAAAATGTTTTTGAATTTTATATCTTAATTAAAAAATCAGCCTTTTTTTATTTACAGGAAATTAAAATTCTAATTATTAATGAAGGATAACAGCAGAAAATTATGTAAATATCATAAAAAGGAAAATATACTTTTTTTTTTTTGAAAAGTAAATTAATATAAAAAGGACTAAATATAATTTGAATAAAATAATTAAAGTTAATTTTAATTATACGCACATTTTACGGAACATTTAAAATAATTAATTTTATTTATACAAAATTTGAATTTGAGATTTTGTTTGTGGTTTAACCACAGAAAAAAATGTCTATAAAATACAAATTTAAATTTTTCTTCAAAAGAAATGAAAAAAAAAAATTGAAATTATTTATGTAAATTTAAATAAAAATTAATTAACGATAAAATTACCGGTAAAAACTAAACATTTATAATCAAAGCAGAAAATAAGAGAAATTTTTTTCAAATATTTTTAGTTAACAAAAATTATGTTTGATAGTTGATACTCTTAAAGTCGAAACACGAAACTCACTGCCAATTTTTGTCTGTATTTAATTCAAGACCTTGAAATTGAATACTAATATCTATTTGTGTGGATTGTGTGGAGTTGGCAAGTATTTCGGTCCTAATTAACTAATATATAAATTTTCGATGGGAAAGTAGAATATTTTAACTTGAGAAATGTTTGAAGTAATTTATGTCTTATTTAAGGCACATGAAAAATTTATTGAAATTCTGGACAAAAGGACTATAAAGTTTCAGAAATTGACAGGAAGATTTACCAGTTTTATTAAAAAATAATTAAATTTCATCATATTATGGAATTTACCTAAATCTATAAATCCATTTGATTGGAATTTGGAACATTTTTCCAATCAAGTGTAATTTAGATTTTGACAATTTAATGGTTTACTTTGGAACATTCATTACAAAAGTTAATCATAGGTATATATCTCCAATATTGGATGGGAAATTCATCTCAATGAAATTTTACATTGACACTATTACGCCTTCGAAAGTTGTTCCGAAAAAATCATAAAAAAAAGCAAATTTTGACACTTGTCTTAAAAAAGGGTAGAAATTTAAATTGAATTTTTATAATTTTTCTGAAAATCATATTAATCCCAAACCTCTAGGCTTATATAAATATTTAATTTAAATCTTATCTAAAAGAGAATTTTCTGCGATGCATTTTCTCCAATAAATTTTCTAGAAACAAAATACGAAAATTATAATTTATAAGAGTTTAAATTTAAATAAAATATTTACATATTTACAATATTTCAGTATTCTGAATTATTTTTCCAATTGGGAATTTTCTCGTTAATTTACATAAAAAACATAAAATTTGATTTGAAATAAAATCGATATTTCACTTTTCCTTCGGGAACAAAAAACTATTAATAATTTTATAATTTTAGTTTCTATATTCAAAAGCTCCAAAGAAAAATTTCATTTTACAAATTTTTAGAGTTTTCTTTAATAAAAATTGGAAAATTTTCTGTTATAAAATATGAATTTCCATTTAATAAAATTAATTATATTTTCAATTCTCTTCTTCAATTGTTTTCACATTATATTTTTTTTTTTAAATTGTGTAAATGTTATTTTAACACTAAAAAACACAACCAAAGAAGAAATGGAGAAATGAATTTTCGTGTTAATTAATTTTTAATTCCAACATCAAATAAATTTTTGATTGTTTTTCATAAAATAAAATAAATAAACATGGAAAATGGAATGAAAATATTATGTGTGTAAAAAGTTTAAGTGTTTATATGGAAAATGAAAAATATAAATGATTTTTTAATTAAAAATGAGAGAATTTTTTTTTTGGACGGCAACTTGTTAAAAGGAAAACCAAAAAATTTTGTTAAAAGAAGACAAAACTGAAGATGGAAAATTAAAGTGATGAAAATTCGTTGTTTTGTTGTCAATTTCTTAAAAAATCCTTGTAATTAGAAATTGAATCTGTAGTAGAAAGCAATATGCCTGATTAACACATATTTTCCATGGATTTTCCAAGAATTTTCCAAGACTATTGGTTATACTCGTAATCTAATAAGAATTTATACTTTATTAGATTACGTTATACTCGTAATCTAATAAATATTATCATTTTACAAAAAGTTGTAGCAAAGCCGTATATAATATTATATACGTATATAATATTATATAATATTATAAACTACAACCAAAGCCGTATATATTATATACGGCTTTGGTTGTAGTTTGCCTCATTACTATAATATTTAATACTAATATTTCACAGTGAAGGGCAATGATAAAAATTAAGTAACCTTTGATATAGCTAATTTTTACAATATAGTACATATAGTGAAATTTATGATGTTGCTGTTTGAATCTTTATTTATTGTTGATCACATCCCTAGTTATTGTTGTTTACAACTTTCTACGTTGCAGACTACAAAACCCCATATAGTGTAAGATAATGATATATTTGATATGACCTCACCATTTAAACTTTAAAGCCACAATCAATTCTACCGATTGACCTATTATTATTAGCACCTAACATACTACATTTGTTTTGTTAAAGAACGATTTATAAGAAATTCAATCACCATATCTCAAGGGGCAGAAATTAATGTTAATTGACGGAATGGAATTACCATATAACTTTAGTGTAGAATAATCTCGTCTAATGTTCATTCATATCATATGACCTAACTAAAAAGATATAAATATAAATTTCAAATTAAAAGGTGTTACTACTATCACTGATGCAACCGTTCGACTTATTGCCGGAATAATAAATCCAATAACAATTAAAATCTGCACTAAAGTTTATCACCCATTCCCATTAAATTTAACTTAATTTATATTCTATCCATAAATTTCACCTAAAATATTGGTAAACCTGTGTTTAATTGAATATTTAATAATCAAATGAATATGGTAAAGAATTTCTATATTAAATTATTAAGTAATTTTAGCTATAAATATTTATATAATCTGTTCATTACACTCTTTTGATCTTTCAAAATTTCCATAAAAAAATTTCTTTTACAGATAAATATGAGAGGAACATGTGCTAATGCTAATGACAACAACATTTATTCCCTTCTAAATTTATATACGCGATATATAAACAAAAAAAAAGAAGAAAATCTCTCTTATCATAACAAAATCATTATATAAAAAAAAATATTACTGTATATATATTATTTAATCATTACATAAAAATTTATATTAAACATTATAAATTCTTCTACGTTTTTATGCTTTGAAAAGAGAACGCGGATAAAAAATATATCTGAAACACGTAAAGATATTAAAAATAATCGATTTGAAAAACTTGCGAAATCATAAATATATAAAAATTGTTATCTAACTTTGAACATTTTCAATCTATTATCTTCTCTCTGTTAAATCATCTCATTTCTATCCAAAATAGATATTAAATATTTCTAGCTTTTGTTATTTATCATTATTTATCTCATATTTCACGATTTTATATTCGATAATGTTTCTACTGTCATTAAAAGTTCATTTTTATAATTACATATTTTTTTTTATATAACAAAAAAATGATTTAAAATTTTCCACTAAAAAACTTTTTTTTAAGTATTTCCGGAAAATTTAATAATAATTTATTTTTAATACATACTTTTTTTTAAATTATTCACCTCATTTCAATTGGAAATATAGCAGAAAATATATATACATATGTATATGTGAAGTGTTTGATAATAAAAAATTAAAGGTGGAATCACGGTTGAAATATTTTTCAATCATAGACAATTTTTAAAAGGTGGTAGTACACCAAGGGAAGTTAAGAGAGTATTTTAATGTAGATGTAGAGTGATGGTAATATAAATAACTTGTGGTCTGGAATCAACATATTGGAATCAACATATTGCAACAGACTTTCTTATGCAATATGTTGATTCCAATCCAACCCATAAATTCGTCTCTACCGGAGAAATTGTTTATAACAACAAGCTAATGGTTTGGTATGGAATCAATTGTTGTCAGCATAATTGGAATCGATCTCTAAATAGTACACACTCACCCACCATCGCTCTAAATCTAAATATTAATTTGTAGTACATACCCTGACCTTTAAAGATACTTATAAAAATTAAAGACAAAATCTATGACATTCTGAATGGGGTATAGAGTAACATTTATCAGCTAACAGACGTCTTGTCTAAAATATTCTAATTTAGTACATCAAAGACCTGTACTACAAAGAATATTATTTGGCCTTTTCATGATCTAAACTAAATTGAAAATTCTGTAGATGAGAGAGAGAATGATTTTTCGATTCAACTTAAGTGGTATTTAAGGCGGCGATAGCAAGTCACTATAAAAATTAAGTACACCCGCAATAAATACCACAAAGAAACTTAACTATTATACGGAAACGATTCAAAATTAGTACATCTCCTAAAATGACAATAAACTGTCACCGAAACATCTATAAAGTTAGCCTGTAGCGTCGCTGATACAGAAAGTCATGAAATTTATAATAATTGTCTGTTTTTGACACAGTCAATTTTTTCCATTCCATCGAATTTTCTCTGTTTAAATCCACCCACTCTTAAATGGAATTTAAAATATTACAAAATAAAAAACAAAATTTATGTAAAAAAAATTATAATATAAAAAAAATGTTACTTCATTTTTTTAATTTAATAAAAAAAAAAATGAAGAACATCTTCAAAAAAGTATTTAAAAATCACAAAAATTTAAATTAAATTTTATAGTCCAGTATTTTTTTTATTAAAAAAAACTTTTTGGTTAAATTTTGATTTTGTTTTTAATTTCAAAGGAAGAATTTTTTTAAATTTATTATGAAAGTAAGGAAAAATAAAATTATTGTAATAAATATTAACGAAAATGTTATATTGTATTAAAAGCTGTTTATTTTTGTATATATGTCAGGGAATGTCAGGGATGGGTATACTATTTTTAGTAATATAAAATTTATTTTAAAATTTTCTTATTTCCGTGATCTTTTTTTACCAGGTATATTTATTTCAATTAAAGCACAACTTAAGAAAGTATATTTCATTATAATACACTATACTTCACCCTTTGGTATACTGACGTTGTAATATAATAAGTTAAATATTAATATCGCATCCAGAACTATTTAAAATTTCGGTTGAATGTAGAATTAATTTTGACGACAATTGTCATACCAATTAACAAATAAAGAGACATTTGTCGTCAATATTAAAAATTCAATAAATCAAAAGTACCTTCAAACATAATGTAAATTTTTATCGAAATGGTAATAGCCTTTTCAGATCAAATTCGTTTTTTTTTTTACAATTAAAATTTATCATTTTCCAAATCATCGTTTACAAAACCTTTGTACTTCATTTTGGAAAAAGATTAATTTAAATTGTAAGAAGCCTAATTCGACCTGAAAACTGCAATAAACAAAATTAATAAGTTTCATAATTACAGTACGATCTGCTACAGTTTAAAGGAGACCAACATAACAGGGTACTTACTTTGCTACTGGTAACTATTTTCTACAAAAATTTGCAATTTTTATTTGGAAAATCGACTAATAACTTTTACCGCGGTATCGGAAATGGACAACAATCTAATAAATTCTAAAATTATATGATTTCTAAAATATATTTAGGTATACATGTAATGAATCAATGGTTCTAACGCGATAGATCTTATCATATCAATATGTAGAAGTAGATTAGAACGAATCCTTTTTAACAAATAAACTAATTTTAATATAATAAAGGAATTATTAGAATGATAAGTGTTGGTCTAATTTGGACTGTCACAAAATTTATGAAAGTGAGAAAAATTAAATTTTCTAGTTAGGAATTTTCTTGGTCTCTCTATATGACGTTAGTATAGCAAAGGTCTATAGTAATTTTACTAAATCCGAGACTAAAAATAAATAATTTTCTTATTTGAATTTAATATACAAAATAATTATATTAAAAATATGATTTGTTTGTTTAAATATCTTCTATTTATATAAATTCAAATAATGTTTATTTCATTTTCAAGGTTCAGTTAATGTATACAAGGTTAAAATATATATTTAATGAGATATTTTTCATAGAGAAATATCGTCTTTTTTTTGTTGTGGTTTTTTTATATTTATCTTTTTTTATTTGTAAAAAGGAAGATTCACCCAAAAAAAATAGACATACAAAAATAGATTACAATATCTGAAAATTAAGTTACAAATATAATTCTTCAAAAAACAAAAAGTTTTATGGTTAATGAAAATTGAAAAAAGTGTTTAAAAATGAAAATAATTATGAAACGATCTTAGAAAATAGAAAATGATTTTGTCAATTCTATTATTAAAAAGGAGATATAAATTTTTTCTTGTCTTATAGAAATGCCAAAATGTTGTCTTCCATCATGATGATGAAAATGCGTAGATGAGTGGGTCACATATTGCGAATAGGGTGAAAATTATAATGTACTTATAGTATATGATTGTAAAATAAAATGATGAAAAACAGGAAAACGTCATAATGAAAATGTCACATAAACAGATACCAAACTTTAGTACTATGCTGCGGTATTGGTATTCAAGAGGTAGTAGCTTCAAATCACAGCGTAGAGTAACTCAATTATCAACAATTATATTCGACTGCTGATATTATTCTAGTTTTAAAATGTCATTAAGTTAAAATTTACTGAGTTTTAATAGTAAAATTTGCATAAATATATTTTGAAGATTGGATAAATGTCAGGAGTCTAATGCAATTCTGAAGAATTATGTTAGTTTTTAACTAAAAGCAGTTTCAGGGAAGAAGATGGTAAAGGTGTCCTAAGCTGAAATTGTGCTAGTGAGGGAAGAAGACGGTATATAAGCGTTTTAGATGTGAATTATATTAAGTACACGACATCGTACATCAGTATAGTGTAAGAAATTTTAAAATAGCTCATAAGTACAAAAATATATTTGAAATTTCTTCTCTTATACCCATAAATATTTATCATAATTGTGCAATTCTATACAAAATACTATTATTATTTACATACGAATTTTCAATTTTGACAAATATTGGTGAAATAATTGTGCAATAGCGAAATTTCAAATAAAGTACGTCAAATTCTACTAATTTCTTTTAACCAATTTATGATAATATCAAAAAAAAAAATATTTGATTATTTTAATGATCACGCAATAAATATTTTATTAATAATTTTCTACCTAATTCGGAATTGTTTATTAATTTTTATGATAAATTATCATTAACATTTTTTTTTATAGTATAAAAATTAAAGTTATATAAAGACAACAATAGAATTTATATTAATTCGTTTACACTTTCAGCTATAATTAAGCTTAAAGTGGTGCCGCATACTTAATTACGTCATGAACGTTGATAATAATAAAAGTTAAATAAAACTCTTGACACAGAAAACAAAACTTTCAATTTTGGATTGAAAATCAATTTTCAATTTTTGTTAAAAAATTAAATTTTAATCAAAAATTAATTTAAATAAATATAAAAACGAAAATGTATAAATCTATATTTAAAAATAATTATATAAATTTTTGAAAATGAATCAATATTGAAGATCAAAACAAAATTATTGATTTATATTTTTCCAATCTATAAAATACAAATTTTTGTAAATCGCAAAACTATAAATAAATAAAATTATTGAAAGAAAATTATGTTATAGCGTTACTAGATTTTAACGATAAACCTCATTTTCTAATTATAGTTGTCCGGAAATTAAGTATAATAATTAACAAGAAATATTTTATATACATTATATAAGAGGGAATAAACATTATAAATTTCGGAAATGATTTAAAAAATATTATATAGATAAAGTTGTTTAAGTGATAATTAAAATTTTATTATTAGTTTTATTATTCAACTATATAACATTTTGTTAAAATTAGATAATATTTATGTACCTACTAGAGATAATTTTGAATTACGATTCATTAGTGAGTATTTGACCTATAAATTTGTTCAATTACGTTACGTGATATAGAGTAATCTAAATTAAATTAGAGTAGAAATAAGTGATGACATTAGTTGTAACTTCTTATTAGTTGTCTCAAATTTCTTAAATATACTGAGCCGATTCTCAGATTATTCCAGATCGTTTTAGAGAACAATTTTGATACAATTTTTTATTCAGTTCAAACCAGAGCAAATCAGAGCAATCCAGAGCAGCTTTTAAATTTGTATAATTTAATTTTCTATGTATACAAAATGAAAATTAATGAAATATTATTTTCAAATATGGTATTAATTGTAATGTTCAAAAAAGTTCTATGATTTCAGAACTTGACAAACTTCAATTTCACTACTCTACTCTGATCTACATTATTCTAATTCTGTAGTCATGGAACACAGCATGTGATGTGTGATTCACTGAAAATTTTAAAATAAAATAATGTAATTATTTTAAAGTAAATTTAATTGTTTGTCTAAAATTATAAATTCTTTCTAATAGCACAACATTTTAGTATAACAAAATTATTGAATTTGTAAAATAATTTTTTCGCCATTTTTATGCACAGATCACAGCATGAAATTTATCATAACATTTAATGTGCAATTTACAATGTTTTAATAATTACAACTAGAACACAGACAGATAAAGCTAGTGGATAATTTTTAATTTTTAATCACCATGTGTTTGATTTCTGATTTGAAATATTTAATAAGCTGAACTTTAATTAAAGTGAACTATATGTTAAATATTAGTTGGAAAATAGTTGGAACAGTTCTTCAATTTTCACTCCCAATCGACAGACAAATCGTCAAAGTGACAGAAAAATTAACATAAACGATTTCTTCTTTTGCAATATCAAAATTTATGTATATCCATATATTTCGTTATAATACCACCCAGAAGGTCCGAAATCAATTTGAATAATTTTATATTATATTCAAGGACTATAAACATATATTTGGATCGGAAAGACATTATATACTTGACCATATTTGAATAATTTTTAACACATCAATAAATTTTAGTAATAAAATTTATCATATTAAATTTGTATGCTAGATACAGCAAAAATATGTAATACAGATTAATTTTTTCTATTAAAATTTAAATTAGAGAGAGGAAAATTGAGTTGGAAAATTCAGTTGATAATAATTTGGTTATATAAATTATTTCATAGTGTGAGAAGGAAAAATATTGTAACTGGAAAAAAATTAAGTAAACACAAATTTATTATAATTTTGTATTTAAATTAAAAATTATAAAACACACAGAAAAAAATGTAGTTGGTATACAAAATAACATCTACAATAATCACTTTATAGTTAACAGCATCAATTGGAAGTTATTACAGCTTAAAATCTAGTCTGTAGGCTGTAGGCAAGAAGAACCGACACTTATTGTATAGCCACAACCTCAATTTATTTATTATGATTCCAATTCTGCTATTTCAGTAATATAGCAGAATTGGAGTCGTTGCCTCGAAGTTGTTCCACTTTCATCCATCATTTATAGAATTAAAAAACTCTAACTTAGTTAAGAGCCATTTGAAAGTTACGATAGTTTCGCTTGTTTTCTGAGTGAGGTAATAAAATTATTCTACGATCAAAACAATTTTCTTACAACAAAAATATCGATTTAAAATTTCCATATTCTCAGCATCAATAATTGCAAAATGATTTATCTACCATTTACAATATTTTGCGATTCACCCACAAGAATTTCAAATGAAATTTTTAAAATAATTTTTCAAGAAAAATTCTTAATTATTTTAAAAGTGAAAACTTATTAATTATTCGCAAAAAAAAAATTTTGTATAATAAAATTATAAATATTTTCTAATTTGCAATAAAAATTGGCAATAATCCTTCTTAATGTGATTATAACTTAATATATATATTAATAATTTAAATTTGTTGTGCCAAAAAAATCAAACAAATTTTTAAATATTTAATTTTAAAATTATAAAAGTTTTTAATTTTTTCCATTTACACACACCACAGACAAAAAATTTCTCTGGATTTTTCTAATATTAATTAAATTATAATATATTTATAATATATTTTTCATATTCATATTAAATTCTAAATTAATTTGCAAATATTTTTCCACCATTTATAATATTGTGCAATGCAGCCGGCAGCCACTGTTTCTGAACTGATGCACACTATAGTAAAATAAATAATTGCAATTAACAAATATTATTTTTTAATTGATAATTGAATAAACTAATTAAACTCCGGTTAGATTATAGAATAGATTTAATTTATTTAAACAAAAAATTTAATTTATGTCATGTTTAATTAATTCTATATTATATAATAATTAATTGTATTTGCATATCTTTTTATGAAAATATCTAAATTTAAATTACGTGATGTTTAATAAAAATTGACTTACTTAATTGAATAAATTTAAATTGTTTTTGTTTTTCTTCTGTGTCCGCGTTAAGAAATAAATAATATAATTAATTATTGTATATATTAGAAAATATGAAAAATTGTTTTCAATATTTTTTTAGTAACTAATTATAACTTTTTATAATTAGCATAAAATGTTTATTGATAATAAGATATGTTCTAGTTAATTAGTTGTAGTTACTTATTTAATTGTTTAATTATTTTTTATAAACAATTTATTTACGTATTAGGAATTAGGAGTTTAAGTCATCATTATAATGAATTTTGAGGATTTTGTATATTAAATATTTGAATTACGTTTTGCTCTTATATTTAATCGTAATCCTATTAAATTTTAATTTAAATGAAATTTGCAAATTATATGCTATCAATAATTTCTCTCAAAGAAATATGAATGATTTTGATTACATTGAATCATTGAGTCATAATTCATTAAATTGAATCATAAAAGGAGATTAAAATTATCTATTAGATTGCAATTATTAGTTCATATTTTAGTGTAAATTTAAAATTATATTAAAATTTATATAATTTTATCTTTAGTGATAGATTCCTAAACTTAATTTACCTAAAATTAACAGATTTTATGTATTTCGAACACAATCAAGATTACTAAAACATCAGAAAATATCAACATTCCGTGCGAGAAGTTAATGTACAATATTTGAAAATGAAACAGCAGAGATCTCGGAATAGGACTGTGACTTTCGACACTGGAATAATACGGTACCAGGCAATCCTCCTATCGGCGTCGGAATGAATCCGTGATAACAGACCTAGTAAATAGTATTTTAGTGGATTGGGACATAATGTTACCATTACCCATTCTATAACTAAATTAATTTCCTATTATATCCTACTTTTATAGATTCCTTTAATAATGAATTACTCGTCATGTTGGGAAGTATAGGATATGATAGGAGTTTAATTTAGTTATAGAATGGGTATAGGTAACATTATGTCCCTTGAACAACAATTATCAAATTATTCAATTTCAGTAGTGGAATCACATAAAGTGATTTGTGATCTTACAATTTTGCATAGAAGTATTCAATCATTAAATTAAGAAATCAAATCACCATATATTTCGCACGTTTATAGAACTACACTAGCAGAATTTTAGTTCCTTAAATTAAAATTATCTTTCAAAACAAATTATTAATGAATTTGTCAATCAATTAATCTTTATTAAATATAAATGCAATACTTAATTGATTATAACATCACGATATAAAAATACAATTTCTTCCATATGTTTTGCCTATACAGAATTATAAAATATAATTTAGACTTCTGTTAAAATTACTTTTGAACGAAAATTTTGAATTTCAATGATATTAAAAGTATATTAATTTTTTTTTATTTTTGTTTACTTGTCACAATTCATTAAAATGAAAAATCACATGCAGCTTTTATATTATATACATACTTTTGGTTATTTAAATTAGAAATTCTATGGTGTATATACTGTGCAATATTCATCATTTAATTTAAATGAACCAAACAAAACATCTTTTGAACACACAAACATTAATTTCAAATATATAAAAACTGACATTTTTCAAAAATAAATAAAAAATATTATGCATAATTATAATTAAAAATCTTTCACCTTTATTAAATACACTACATCATATAACATTTTAAATAGAACATTTTCTATATATATACTATATTTGTAGTACACAAAAAAAAATAAGTATATATTATTTTTATAACACAAAAACAATTTCTATTTTTACTCATTTGCATAACATATAAAATTTCATAAAAGATCATCATTTACAACAGAAAAATATGTTTTATATCATTATTTTATGTAAGTATATACTAAATACGAAATTATGTACTTTTAAAGTGCATTTACATTATATAAACATTCCCTTAAAGAAATTTTCTCTTAAGAAATTTGAAGTTAAAATTCTAAATGCAGTAAGTCAAAGAATTGTAATTTTGTTTCTAAATATTAATATTGTAAGTCTCTGAACAATCAGTTTTTGTGAGCATAGAAACTTGAATTTGGTGATCGACAATTATTAGTCACAACAATCTTTGTTTCATCTTCTCATACCTAAAAAATGTGAAAACTAAACACAAATATCCAGAGGACAACATTTGTTAGTATATAGTTATTGGGGAGCTATAGTTATTGGTGAATGGCCCAAATGAAGAGTATAAAGAGTGTTGTCCAAAAAATTCACTAATTGAGATTTTGCTACAATAGGATTTCAATTTAGTTTTTCGATTAATTCAACCACTGTTGCCGAGTATTAGCCGAACGAAATACTTTAGGCTTCTTTTTTGGTAAATACTGGTACACGTATAAGCCATTATAAGCCATTTATTTTGAAAACAACTATCATCCAAATACTTATTTTGTTATTAAAGTACCATAAATGTATTCTTCTACCAGCCCGATGTCATACCTTGGACTCCTGAACTCCATTATTGACTCCCAATTAATGAATAACGCTAATATTGTAAACCTACTTCTTCAAAGCAGGGACAGCCATACAACCCGTGTGTAATATCCTTCGTAATTTACAAGAATACCTCAGTAATGAAAAAAAATGACTTAATGCATTTTGCTTGTTAACTACATACATATATTTAAAATAAAATATATTTGTTTAATGTTTTAGAAAATGAATACTACTGAGAATGGATGTGAATAAGGTGAATTTATGATTTATATTAATTTTACTTTTTTAATTAAACAGTTACGTGTGTTCTTAGGCTGAAATTTTGGATATTAAATGATGATTTTCATAAACAGAATAAGTTATTGGACTAAGAACATAAGTCAGAACGGAAATCAGAAATCAGAGATCGCCACTGTCCTTATCACTGCATCCTTTCGGTTTATAGTAGGACGCTATAAATTAGTATATACACTGATGCAGCACGTATACTAATGCATTATTACACCGCTCACATATAATATGTTAGATGATTGAAGTCATGTGATGCGATTATACTAGACCCGTAGAGGAGAAGGTCTATACCCAAACCACTGTGCGAAATTATGAAATTTTTCAAATTAAGTAAATTATTTAATTAGTAATCGTAATCGAAAACTCTCGATCAACATGTAATACTCCCGCAGCGGCTATATATAATAGCTCGTTAAAGCTTAAATTTAAAAATTAGATCTCATGATAAGATGGCACATTACATTTATTTGTTCAGATTACCAGAAATCATAATGTCACTTTTATGTATATTTCTTTAAACTCCTTAGAGTGAATCAATTTTTAAGTAAAATGTAAATGTTAGACTTTGCTAAAACTAACTAACCTTTAACTTTAAATTAAACTTTTAAAAATTTCATGTATAAACTATAAATTCTCTACTCAAATAAAAAAAAAAACTTTTTATTTTAAATATTTTGTAAAACTTTCTTTTTTTTATAAACTTTATAAAAAAAAAAAGTTACTCTTATTTTAGATAATATCTTTCTAATATTATCTTAAAAATATAAATTTATAGTTGATTTTTTTTTTTGTTTGAAACTTTTATAAAATGTTTACCAACAAAATGTTGCAATATAATTTCTGAAAATAAAAACTTTTAAGCATGAAAGGATAATAAAAAACTTTAAAATTCTGTGACAGTTGTACGTCATATAAAAGAGATAAAATATAAATAATTAATTTAATTAAGTTGAAAACTTAAATTATTTTTTTTTCCATCAAACTATTAAGAATTAATTCTTATTGGGAAGCAGACCAAATGTAAAATTGGTGCGGTTAATGGTTTGGTTTGGAGCAATTTTGAACTCGTATTTGTATCGAATAAATTTTGTAGTGGAAACGACATTGTTTAATTAATATAGTTCGTATAGTTTTTCAGATATTGAAATTTAACATTACATATACGAATCCTTTTACAGACCTGGTGTTACGATCACTTTGAGATAGAAATATCTATATATACCTATTAAAATGATCGTAACATAAAAGAAACAACGAAATATTTTGAATTTTTATGAAATCCGAGAAAAATTTAACTTCCACAAATGTTTTCTTTTCATTTAAAGCCAAAATATTAAATTTATTTGCATCAGTAACACAAATTAGTAATTCGAAATTACTATTATTTTCTTATGTAAGAAAAATGACAATAATTCTTCGCAATAATTACTTTCCAAACTTATCTGATGTACGAAGGAAATTACATTGCACCACTTAGCTAGCTACACAAACACAATGCACCATTTAGCAGTTGCTTTCAACAGCTAAGTTGTACAGTGGTTAGAGCACCTACATTCAAACTGGAAGATTCCGCATTTAAGTCCACTGGCAGAAGCATTTTATCTGGAATTTGAATACCATTCTTTCTTTCAGTAGGCTAACATTAATGACATATCGGTGAGGTTTCAACAACGTATATATATTTAAAATAAATATATAATAATACAAAAATATGCTACATCGACAATATCCCTTAAAAAAGGATTTTCACATTCCCTCAACTAAACAGCAATCGGTCAAGGCTTTAAAAGAGTCGTTTTCTTCCTAAGTTTATGCTGGTAAAATTAAGTAATAATTGTAACAATAACATTTCAAATATGTTGCTACTATATATCGTCTCATTAATTAAATCCTCTTTTTCACTCAATTTCAATCCCTAAACTGAACTATATGCTAAAATAATAACATAAAAAATAATTAAAATTAACTACATTAGAAACCCTTTAATACTTTTCCAATTTCTACTTAATTCATTTACATTATATATTTCATTTTTAATTTTCCTCCAATTATGATTTCATTTAATCAATCTTCAATCTACGATTTTTAATCTAAATAGAAAAACCTCTATCTTTGGAGAATAAAAAAACAACAATCTGCCCTCATTTATTAAGAGTTAAGTCCATGCCATATTACAAAGTTTATCAAAATGCAATTTATATATTTCCCCAATATAATCAAAAACCCCACAGCTCCAATTTCAAACTAAATAGAAAATTAATTCAATAGAGTTAGAGAAAATTTTTTTTTTATGCCGCCGTTGGTTGTATCGGTTTTCACATTTTCTTTTATATATTTTTCTATTTTGTTTTTGTGGTACTATTAATATCCTTTTCGAGAATAATCATATTTGATATATACAGTAGTTTTTTTTTTATATCGAGAGAATCCAATTAAGTTTCACAATAGGAACAAAAAAATGAATGAAATGGAAAAAAAAAATAAATACATTATAAAAATTGGATCCTTGTAGCTATTTACTCTTTGACACTTTTATATATATATGTATATATATACGTTAATATAAATTAATTTTTAACCCCAGAAGGAAAATGAATAATAGCTTTAATATAAAAGCAATGTATTAATATCACTACTATATAGTATATAAGTCCATTATATATCATCATGATATATCAATTAATAAAAGAAGATTATTTATAGATTGAAAAGCCCATTAGAAATAGGATATTATTATTATATGTAGAAATGATTATGAAATCTTTTATTTTTATTTTTCTTACATTTATGGTTAACTTTTCTATTTATTCTATTTTCAATCATTTAAGTCAGACAAATCAAAGAAAAAATGTTGTATGTATGTATATAATTAAAATCAATGATACATATTAAAATAATATCTAAAGGCAAATTATAGATTATATTCGACACAAAAGTTTCATGATATCATAATACTCTAATTTTCGTATATATAGTTATAATTAACAAATAAATGGGAATTATTGGAAATATTTTTGTGCAGTGATGGCCTCAGTATAAAAAATAATGACACCTCAGATGTGAAATCTCATAGTCAATATTTAAACAGAATTTGAAATTTGGTTAATTATACAAATAATGGTGGTAAGATAAAGGATGGCTCGAGTACGTCTAACGAATCTCCATATTTACACAAGATTTGATTTGAAACTCGATATTCAAATCAAAGAATAAAATATCCGAGCCGCCAAATCATAATAAATGTTACAGGCTGGCATAAATAGAAGGCTAGCATAGTAATTTTTACAGGCTTTCGAATAAAAACTGATTACAAGAAGAAGATATGGATGGACAGAATTGAAAATTGATCAGCTTAAAAGCGGAGTGCTGTAATCTTTCATGTCCAGTTCAAAGTCACCATATAGAATTTTAGTATTTTCTTTTATTAGTTTAACTTTAGTGTGACCACAATTATTATAAATATCTAAAATGTTTAAAACCTTGTATGTATTTCGTCAATTGATCTCCTGACCAAGAAGAAAAATATACTTTTTCTACGCCTAAGCAAATAAGTACACATTTGGACTAGAGAAAAATACGATTTTACATTATCTCAGTTAGAAAACCTGGAAAATTTCAGTTATTTATCCCATACTTTTGAAAGAATGTTGGTCATTTTAATAATAAGCTCATAATGAGGCCCCGGATTTTATATAAAACAGTCGATCAAATAAGGGGCTCAATAATAAGTCTCACAAAATTAATCCTTAATAATACTATTATTTTAGAATTACATAGTTCATTCTTAATTATGAAAAATATTATTTACTAATAATTTTGATTTTTTTTAAGTATATATATATATAAATATTTTTACTATTTAAGTAAAAAGCTTAAATAATAATTTTATTCAACACATTTATAAACTTCTTCTTTAAGGATACTTTAATAAATTTCTTTTTACATAAATTACAATTTTAATATTTTATTAACCCAGACATCATGAAATTTCCAAGAAAAAAAAAAAAAACTCATAAAGTCATATCAGATTGTTATAACATAAAACATATTTTTTCTTTAATTTACTTGAAAGATCTTAAAGAAGGAATTCCCTTGTGGTTTATATACTAAATTTCCTATATAATCTTAAAAATAATTTAAGATATAAAGAAAAAAAAACAACAAAATTATATTACATGCAAAAATATCCTTGATATACCCAAAAGAATAACACATAAAAAATATAAATACCATCATCACAACCACCCCTTAGAGATATAAACTGACAGCTTAAGTGATAATTGAAACTTTATATTATAGGAGAGGAAGAAATTTGTCTGCGATTTTTCTACTAATATCTTCAATGCTATAAAATTATTGGATATATATATAAGTATAGTCGGAAAATTTTGATTTCATATATGATAACAATTTTCGCTATATATTTGATTTACGTATATAGTTAAGGAAGGACTGCAGACAGTTCACATAACTTGGCAGTGATTTTGACCTTTGTGAATGACGACATATTAAATAATCTGTTCATGTGGTGGACAATCAACAAGGAATTATAGTTAGCAAAACGGAAGTAGAAGAAGAAAGTAAGATATTTACACCATAATATTATCCTTATAATTATAAGGATATATATGATATACATTCTATTGAATTTTAGACTTACTAAGGTTTCTAAATCCAGGAATTTCTCTATAGCAAAAAAAATCATTTTAATTGGAACAAGAATTATTATATCATTTATATTGGTAATATATTTTTATATTAATTTGGTTGTCTTACTGAGTAAATTATGACATTAATTAATGGTCAATGCTCAATTTTACGAGATCACATATGTTTAAAATACATCGATCCAAAATAGCGACATGCAGAGGCTGCGATGATGAAAGGGAGACTCTCGCTAACTTTTTGTGTGACTGCCCCGGTCTCATGCACCTCCGACACAAATGTTTCAGGTTCCATTTCCTGAACGAGCTAACGGAGCTCTAGGGTGGGAAACGATTCTGAAATTCGCGCGTCAAATCGGGTAGCTAAGTCAACCGCTTTGAATTTACCGTGTAAATTGACTGTATCATGAAGTTCGATAGAGTACAATGGGCTATGTTGGCCTGAGTGCGTGGTTTCTTCAGAATACCTCTCATTCTATCCATCCATCAAATGGTCAATGCATGTCAACTCTATACCAACTTTAAAATACATTTTACTGAAAATTTTTCAATTAAATAGAAAATTTACCATTTCAGTTTAACATCACTAAAGAAGAAAAAACCTTTTTAATTTTTACTTTATGTTTAATCGATCCTTTTTTACCCATTATTACAATTAAATGTTCCTTAAACAATTTATATTCATTTCAAGATTCTTTCAACAAACAATAATACATATAACAAAATATTTATATATACTTAGATGTATGTTAAATAGATACTTTGTGGTTTCCCTGTATACAAGGATAATAAAAAGAAAAAATTTCAATAAATATATTGTATACCTAATAGTAATTTATTTCTCTCTTAAATTTTCAAGAAACTGTTTTTATATGTCTATATGGTTAATATTAAAATACGTTTTTGTTAATGGTTAAAAATATATGTATATATCATGAGCATTGAATATGTATAAGGATTTAATTTCTTCCTTCTTTTTGGTAGCAAAAAAAATACTTAAGAATTTACGGACGTTGCGTTTAGAAACAAATAAGCTTTATGGTTTTCTTAGAGTTTGAAGGCGTGTTTTATGAGCCAAAAATACTTACAAGGAATTTATAATTGAGTATAATAAGAGTATGAAGGATCCTATAGGGAGTTTTTATCTTGAAAAACATTTTTGGACGGTTTTATTATTTTATTTGTTGTACGCAAAAATGGAAAAAGTATCCACTTGAGTGATGTGACTTTATAATTTTGGCTATCAAAAAAAAAAATGAGATTTCTAATTTTTTTTAGAGCTTTTCATACTCCGTTCAAAGAGAAAACTTTTAAGTACTATTTTTATTTTCGCAACGTAACGATTTTTTATTATTATATAATTTTTATAACCGTTGAGATAATTTATATAAATTTGCTAAAGGGAGATTCAGGTTTTGCAATTTAACCCGAATCAGTCCCTAATTTTCGTAGATGAATTGGTTTCTCGTAACAATTAGATACAAATATAGAATTTTCTTGGCAATCTATATGAAGTATATATTGAAGATAACTGGACTATTTGCGGATTTTAATGGTAATAAAAAAATTTAGTATACATCAAAGTAATAATTATTCATGAAAACAACAGCAGAGAGTTTTAAAAAATATAACAAACATTTTTTTTACATGAACTATAAAATTGTATCAAAATTGATACGAGCGACTGATGTGGGTTAAATACTAAAAAGACTTAGAAAAATTTTTCGAAAATATATTAGAATTTAGTTACTCAAAATTAATGAAAATAATTTTAGTCAATACTTTAATTTTTTAGTCAATATTTTTTTATGTATCATAAGATAAGTAAATTACAAGATAGAAATTAATTATTCTACTTATTAAGTAACTAATATACAATATATTGCATCACTGTAATAATTTACTATATTCTATGGTTAACTACAAAAGATTTTACGATATTAGAAATCATTTAAAAATAATTTATATGATATTTACGGTCACTAAAAGATATTTACGACAATTCTGGGACAACCAAATAAATATAAAAATCTCCAACAAAAAAATATTACCCAAAAAAATTTATTTTATTAAGTATAAAGATTTTATGCGGAAAATTTGTTGGACAGATTTGCATTTTTTTCGTTCGAAAAATTTTTTGGTCCCACGAAATTTTGAAAGCTACGGCACAAAGTTCTACAGGTTAAAATGTCACCACATATTATAAATGAAATTTTCTTGACCAAATTATTTAAATTATTATATACTGTTACATATCCCCTATAATTTTGTAATATGAATATCCTGGATGTTATATACAGAATGTAGTCCTTCTAAAAACCTTTCAAAAAAAAATTATCAACAATAAATCTAAACGTTTTTCTTTCTATTATGTATACAACATATTTTTTTATTATCATTTTTTTTATAGAGCATAGCAAGTGGAAAATTTTTTCTTGTATAATCTATTGTTATAAAAAAAATTATTACCAAAAAAAAATTTATGGTTACATTCTTTAAATTTAGCCGAAATCCTTATCACCTCGTCTTTTTTTGACGTATATAACATACAATAAAATCGTATACAATACATTTTAAGTATACCAATAAAAATAACTTTAATTACTAAGCCGATTTTCATTATTATATTAAGTAACATAAAAAGAAAAATGGTTATGTCAAACCTCGTAACTCATAAATGTATAGTTCAAAATTTGACACCATCAGTAAAATGTGTAAAATTTTGTAAGAAAATTTATGTAAAAGTACAATGGGAAATACCACAAAGAAAATCAATATATATTTGAGAAATTATTGAAATTTTCTGTAGCTATATGATTTCAAACTATGGCAAAATTTTAATAATGGGAAAAAGGTGCTTTTTAGTGGTTTATGGACTGTTAAGAAGGCTGTTTGTCAGTCGCGAATCATAAATTGGGAGTAGTTTGTCTTTAATCGATATTTTTATTACACTATCAAACAATTCGATTGACTGTAAATCTGTTTCTGTCGTAATAAGTGTCGTAATTCATCAGTCTCAACTGTAATTTTGCAAGGTCCTCAGAAAGAGGTTAATATCTCTTGTTCCTTCTTATAGAGCTTCTACCATTGTATGTTAATATCTTTCGAATAGTTCCACACATGTGGAAATTTAATTTAGTTAAAATTACAATGCTAATGCATTAAAATATGCAAATTATAATTATTTTTATTTGCTAAATCCAAGGGAATGCATTTATTAGCCTCGACTGAAACTCATGCCTTAAATTTTCCAAATATGTAGGTGAAAAAATTTCATATACATACTTACTTAACATAAATTCAGTAGAAGTGCAATAATCTTATAACATAAAAATTTTATATGCAAAGTACAAAAAAGAAAATGCTTTTAAAAACATTTATGTATAAGTATAATATTTTCAAACTCTTGCAGTGCAGCCTCTAGCTATTTAAATTTAATATGTAGTTTAAAAGTTTTTAATGGAAAAATATTTACTATGTTATACAGTCAAACTTCCACAAGTGGCCTTTTTAAGACATTCGATATTGTCTATGAAAATTTTTCTCCTCAACTAAAATATTCAGACGACAACTGAAAATATGTTGCTGTATCAGCCCGCAACATTTTCTATCAACCTTTGTGTCAGCGAATTATGAGAATAAAATTATGAAAGATAATGTTGAATATGTAAAAAGTCCACTTAGACGAATTTTCAAATGGAACTGTTGAAAATATTCCCTTTATTCAATATTGCAAACACATTTTTCGTGAATCATATTTGTCTCGACTCTAGGAGAATTAAGGAAGTTTGAATTAGAGAATTTTGACTGCGTGTATCGAAAATAGAAAACCTAAATTTATAAAAATTGAGTGATTTACCAAAAATTTACCTAATAAATGAACAAATTAATTTTAATAATGAATTAAGCTTAAGCATTTTTTGCCCAACATAATTTTTCCAATGTGAACATTTTGTAAATATTTAATAATTCTTCTTATCTAATTATAAGTACTACGAAAATATAGTAATTATAGCAATTAGTATAATTCTTTTCCTCATATTATTTTGGGTTTAATTAATCATTTTCTCTAAATAGTATAATTAGAAAAATATTCGGAATTGTTTTATCTCTTATCAAGTCAATTAACCATTATAACCATTAAAGCAATTACCTAATCTTCAAATTGTTTTTTAATAAAATTTGTCTTAAAATAATAATTCATAAAATATTATTTATGTTGAAATTACCAAAAAACATTTCCGAGGGATTTAAAAAATATTATTATTTTTTTAATTTAATATATAAAAATCAAAAAATTTATATTTAAGGTAAAATACATAAAATATTCAATTTAACTAAAAAATCATTTTTTTGGAAATGTCATCAAAAAATATAAAAGTACATAACCTAACATTCCTTTATCGCCCCAAGGATATATACTTTTAAACTTTTAGATAATATTTTATAGAAAATTTCATTTTTTCTATTCACACATATACCAAGATAATCTGAAGATAGAATGTAAAATTGTATAAATATCCTTATCAGGATATTTTATGACGAATTATATGTACTTGTTGTTTGTTTTTTTTTTCTCTTGAATATCCAACTATACAGCAGTAAAGTAGGACATATATTTAAGTCTAAAGAATGAAATCATTTCGCAAAAAAAGCTTTAAGTTTAATAAAATTGCACCGTAGTTTAAATTGTTTTTAGTAATTTCATTTCTGTGGGCTGAAATAAAAGATCTACGACAATTGGATACCATTCGCTGGAAAATAGAGATAAAGGATTCTTGGTAATTGTAGAAATGAAATTTCAAATTTAGCTCGATATTAGTACACAATAATAAATATAAATATAAAGTAAAGTTCCAAGATCTGACATATAAAATGTCGAAAGATCACGTAAATAAACCGAAACCAACCGAACATAAGAATGATATGCAGTGGTAAGAGAAATTCATAAATGTGGGAAGTGGGAATGGGACCATAAAATATCATTATTCCCGAAAAAAACATATAAACTATGTCACATTCGAGGAATAACGTACAACTTTACTTAAACAATTCATTTACAGTATGCAGTATTCGTCTGAGTGGACTTTTTACATGTTCAACATTTTTTTTCATAATTTTTATCTCATAATTCGCTGAAAAAAATGTTACGAGCTGAATGTTTATCAGATTTTCGGTAAGCTGATATCCTTTCCAAATTTTTTAATAATTTATCAAAATGTTATCATATTCCCAACGTTTGTTACATCTAAATTACGTGTAGTGCCCTATTTCGGGCAAATATTTAAAGTAAAGCCATATAAATTTTCTTTCAGTATTTCTATTCCTTCCCAGTCACATTCACTGGTGTTCAATTTTAGCATCAAAGTTTCAGACAGACAAACCAACAGACCCTCACAACGACAGTAAACTAATGCTGAACAAAGTAGGTCATAAAATTGTCCTTTAAAATTTTAAACAAAATTCGAGAGAACAAAAACCAGAAAATAAAATCGTCAACAATTTTTAAAATGAAAGATGGAATAAAAATACTTTTTATTTATATGAAAAATATAAATACTTTCGCTTCAAAAGTACTTATAAGATTTATAAAATTTAGGTAAATCCTTTTGTTTTGCTTTATTTCTGTTTTTTTTTTCTGTGTCCTTGGCTTTAAAGAAAAAACTTTATTGGCATTTATTTGTTTCCAAAAAAAAAAGTAACCCCAAAAAACTTGATGAATATAAACACAAATTTTTATTATTGTGTGGTTTATTTGCGGCTTTAAACAAAAAAAAATTTCTTGATTTAAGATATCCTTTATGAATACAAATATGTATATCCTTTCTATATATAGAATGGATAGAATTTTTATAAACTTAAAAGGATATTATCAACGATTTAATTACTCTTCAAATATATACCAACAAATTTAAGGATAAATATCTAAAGGATTATAATCTCCTAAATATAATTAATTGTATATATATAATTATTGTTGTATATAATATTTAAATTCTTTTGAATTACCATTGGGTTTAATAGAATTTCAAATAATTTTTTTTTTCTACCTCATTTATATAATTTTTTGATCCTTCAATATTTTTATCCTTTTTATATATACATATATATATATATTATGTAGTAATGGGACAGGTAATTTAGGTTACAATTCCCTTGTCGAAGTATATCTATAATAAATGGTAGTAAATATATAATATTTCTATAGTAAGAATGACCACATATAATAATTACGATAAAAAAACTATGTTTAAGGATAAATATTAATTAATGTTATAGTGAATGTCGAATTCCCTTGACATGGAAAATAAATTTTACAAAATTTTATCAACAACAACACAACAATTTTATAAAGATAATATCAAATTTTAAATAAATTAATGTTGGTATTTATTTCATTAAAAAAGTCAATTTTACACAATTGAAATTCTCACCAGAAAATTTAGAATGAGAAAATGTAAAATGAGAAATTTTGAAAAATTAGTTCTTTTTCCAAATTATTAATTTAAGGATTTGTCGAATAATATTCCATTAAAACATCTTATCGGTTATGGGTATGATAAGTAAATCTATTTAAATACTATATAAGCTACGTTTAACTAAGTTACTATATTAATTATTTGTTATGTTTCGATAAATTAGATTTATTATGAAAATTTATAGAGGACTTTTTAGAAGTTGAAAAAGATTTTGATTTGGTAAATTGGATAATACACACTGCATTGTAGCAAATTAGTAACTAAAATTTTAATTAAATTAGTTAAATATTTCAGATTGGTACAAAAATTAAACTAAATATTTTGCGTTTATTTCGAAACCTTTACACAGATTCTGATAATTGAAAACTACATATAATAGTTTGGCTACAACTTTTAGTAAGTATATTTGCCGTTTTCGTTAACGCAATATGATCGCAGTACTGCAATGTATTAATTCTTTTTACTGGTATTTTGACTTATCGAGACAGTGAAAAGTCGACAACAGTTGAAAATTGAACTCAATGATTTCAATTTTGAAAAGGAGTAAAAGAATCCTTGTTTTAACACTATATTCAATATGCAAAGATATCCTCGTATCTCTTGCAATTCAAAATCTCATCGGAAATTAAATTATTGAAACTATTTTTCTAATAATATTTTTTTCAATTATTTCCCTCTGTTTACAATTTTTACCTACAGGTTTGTATGTCAACACGTCAAATTCTGTATCAAAATCAAATTTTATGCACAACATTTTAATACATTTATATATAGAAAATGATATTATGTCATTTATATAACATGATGTCGTAATCATGTTGCATTTTAGGATATAAAATATATATTGTTAGTGTTATTATGGACGATGAAATGTAGTATATATTAAACATTTCATTTTATAGTTTTTGAATTTGTAAACGTAGCAAAATATAGTAATGACATACTCGTATAAGTATCTAAGTATAAAAATATATATAAAATATAAATGAAAAGTGTCATTTTAAAATTTAGTAAAATAAAACTATTAATTTTATTTTTCCAAAAACCAAATAATCTTAACTACAAAATAGTAATTTTTCAAGCTGAAGAAGATTTACCATAAATTTTACATCATTTAACATATAGAAACTTTCTACACCAGATATTTCAATATTATTACCAAGATTTATTTGAAATTATCGATCTTAATAGATTTATAAATTTTCAATAAGTGTTAACTAAATCTAATGATAGACTATGTATACTAATGAGTGATAAATAAATTCAGCAGAACTCTTAAAATAGGAAATTACTAATAAATTTATATCTATACTCGTATATAAATATTTTGATATAATATTAATATTATTATTATTAAATTATTAAATTTTTTCCTAGATATTTATAGATAATTTTCTAATATTAAAACTTGTTTCCTTGTTTCTAAAAAATTTTCATAAATTTTTTTTTACCACTTTGAATAATTTTTTTAGCACGTTTTTTCAATTTTTCTACAAAAAAAAATATTTTTAGATTTTTCTGTTCGCATACTTAAAATTATTAATATTATTTTTATTACAAAAATAATTTAAATTATTATTTTTTTGAAAAAAAAAGACTAAACTAAAAATTATTTATAAAATTTATATTCAATTTTTTTTTTCTTGCCTGAATTACTACGTTGTTTTCTTTCAGGTTAGTTAAGCATAAAAAAAAAAATATTTAAATATCTTTATACAGGGTTATTTGAGGATTTGATTTATATTTAAATTGAAACAATTTTCTCGTCAAATTAAAAAATTTAATTTTTCTGCAATATTAAATTTTAAATAATTTTTTTTTTTTGGTTAAATTGAATCATTTTGTATACGATTACCAAATAAATTATATAATGTGCAATTTAATTTTGATTAAAATGAAATTTTACTTTCAAATTAAATAAAGGCAAACATAGTTGGTTTTCGGCAATTTTTTTGTTATTTACTCAGTTGTTTAAAGATTGAAACTTGTTCTATTTAAGTAGAATAAGTAAAAAAAAACAATATTCAAATTAACTATATTAACTATATTGAATTCAAATATTGAAATAAATAGTTTTGGGTTAATTCTTACTGAACAATTAATTCTGGATAAGATTTTTTACAGAATTGTTAGCTCTGCTAATAATAAATCTTATTAGCAGAGCTTTTAACATGGTGATTTCCATGTGTCACGCCCGCGGTACTCGCACTACATTTTTATACATATGCCACGTGTACCGCCGGTAGTACACACATAGTATACTTACTATCGAAAAAACATATTTTTCGAGTGCCAGTGGGCTTAAACTGTTTATATATTATGATGGTATATCAATCTATATTGATAAAAGTAAATCAGGATATTTTTTTTATGCAGGTAAAAAATGGAACAAAACGAAAAGATTACAAACATAAAAATGTTTATGCCACACACTATAACATACTACGGTACTCAACGTGTTAAAGTCTTTTTATAGTCAAAATTACAGTGTGGACATTTCTTAACAGCCACAAAAAAAATCTCATTGAAATGATTTTAGATAGTCTGAAAATATTAGTCGACTTGTCGAGTGTATTTAGTGGATTTAAATGAACTATAATTCGATTCAAATTTATCCTAGAGGAAAATGTTCAAGGAAATGGCTCCATATCATCGGATATACGATAGTTACGTATCCGAAAAAACGTCACTTAATGGGAAAATGTGAATAGCATCTGATCTGCAATGGTAGCTCCGAACCGAAGAACCTTTTATCGAAAAGAACAAAGTTAAAAACGAAATATCACAATAAAACGCCAATTAATATTGACACAAGTATACTATCTGAATGAAAGGATAACCAACCAAATCTCATGCAAATCATATTCAATTTTTCCTTCAAATTGTATATAGTGAAAATTATTTATTGAATTGGAAAAGTTTCATCAAACAATTAATACAAAATTGTAGCGAAAACTTTATAGGAAATATGTATTAATTTTGAAAATGAAAAATTTTATTCAACTTGAATTTTAATAAAGTTTTAATTTAAAAATGAATTTCTTTTTTTTTTTATTAAATTAAAATTAAATTCTTTTTCGAAGAAAATTTCGAAATTTATTTCTAGTTCAAACTTTTTGTAGTTTTTTTTTAGAGAAAAGCTTGTAGTGTAAAACTTTTTAATTTCATTTTAAACTTAATTTTGTTTTGTCTGATAATAAAAGTGAATTTTGTAAATTAATTAATATGTAAAAGTTTTTGACCTTTTAAATGTTTATTAAAATTAATGTTTGTTATAATAATATTTACTTAGTTGATTTGTTGGTTATTTGTAACCTTGACACTATATACATAGTTATATAATAAAATTTATTGGGAAAAAGTATTTAAGTGAAAAGTTATTACGGTAGTAAAAAATTTGTTTTTCAAATTTCATTTAAATTTGAACTCATAAATTAATAAAGTAAGTATAAAAAGTATAACTCATAAAGTATGAACATATAATTATTTAATATTTTATATAGAAAGTGAATGTTTTCAAATCTTTATTACTAAATTTGGTACAAAAAATGATATTTTAAATATTATTATTTTTGTTGAATTTTCAACAAATTGTCAGTTAAATTCGAATGAGCTAAAGAATTCATAATTACAAAAAATCTGATCAACAATAATGAATTACATATTGGAAAAATATCTAAATTAGATTATCTATAGTTAAATAATTTCATATTTTAATTAAATAATTTGATTGATAATTATAAATTACATAATTTAGGGAGTTTGAAAGCAATTATTATAAGCTACAACCAGATTTTAAATGCTTATCAAAAAAATCTAAAATTACCAAATTTAAAATTACTATAAGGATAAGCGACCATTTGAGTCTATGACTATGAGTGATCTTTTTAAATTAAGTTCGTATGAACTAAATACAAGTTTTTCGAAAATTAGATCTGATAAAGGACGAATTTTGAAGTAGAAAACAATAATTTTTAATGATTACTAATTTCATTAATTTTTATAGATGCAATTTCCATGGTAAAATAAAATATACCAATTTTAATCTAATTTAATTTACTTACATAATTAATAATTTCAAAATAAATCAGTCTCATTAAAAAAATAAATATTTTCAACACTTTCCTTTATACGAAATTCACTTAATGTAAAAATTAATTTCATATTTTATTTAAACAATTATTTTTTTGAAAATCTATTAAATCTTAAATGATTTCAATGTTAACAATCTTAACACCCTGTCTATTATTATTTTTTTTAAAAAAAACTCAATTCTCCTATAAGATATTTTATTAGAAAAGAGATACGAATATAAATCTCAGCATAAAAAATTATATTTACATAAACTTATATATGTATATATATATACTCGTATATAAGAATTCATTGAATTATGTATTAAAAATTTAAAATAATTTTTTATACCACCCACTAAAAATTCTGGCAATCAACTTGAAGGCAAGAATATAATAAAAAAAAATTATGTTGATAACAACAGAAAAATCAGAATAAAAAATAAAAATGGAAAATTAAATTACATATTTGAATTTCAAAATAAAAGACAAAAAAAATATCCTTTAGACTTTAGAAGACTCAGGACAAAATATTTTAGCAAAACAAAAAGTTTTAGAATTTAGAATTAATATTAAAAAAAAAATTATTTTCTTGAAAATATCATTTCAGCACATTTTTAATCGTAAAATGTTTGCATAAATATTAATTTAATTTGAAAAATGTACTCGTATTTGGACTTTGATGATTTCAGTACTAAAGTTCAGTATTGAACTACGACTTTCCCGAAAATATTTCGACAAATTATGTCCAAATTATTTTTGATAATTGGTTAGTTAAAAGTATTATTTTAAATTTTTGGTATTTAACGATTTTTGTGAGAAAATTGTTTATTATTATTTATACAATTTTCAGATCAAATTGGTATTTCAACAAGTCAAAATGGCATTAAATTTTATTTCACGTTTAGTTTTAATTTCATTATGAATTTCTTTCGCCTCCAGTCTGTTAACGAGTCTGTGAAACAGAGGAGAAATATTTGCATTTATCAGGTTTACTAAATTACAATTGTGATTAGAATTTCTAGTTGCCATTTCTAGTTGCCCCTTTTTCAATTTAGTATTCTCCATATCGTAATTAAGCTTAACCATAATTGAAAGAATTTTACTTAATATACATTATTATTGTTACTATAAGATAAGTGAATGATTTCCGCACCTTTTCAACGATGAAATAGGAAATAGTAAAGGACTTAGATAGTGTAATGAGTGATATTAGACTTTTATGTACATATTAATTATGGAAAATAGAATACTAGAACTAGACGATACGAGAATGCACAATAAGCTGAATATAATTGTGTACACTGAACTCTCTACTTAAGAATTTAGAAATCACTTTGTTGACCATCTTAGGAACAACATCAGGAAAATAGTATATAATTTGCACTGGAGAAGAATTGTCTGAGAAGAATGAGTCGGTCCCCTGAAAATATAAACTATACTGGTAATAAAAGGCATGTACTTTCTAAATACATATATGTAAAATAAGAATTTAATTTTAATAGTTTTAAGTTTTAACACGTTTTAGAAAGAGTATTTAAAACGAAATCGAATAACAAAATTTGATTATTTAACGCCATATATTGGGCTTTTCAACACCATCTCCATCTATTAAGTATAATTGATATAATCATTACTATTATTAAAATATTCAACATAATCGATTTCAATTTCAAAACTATACATAAATTTTTTATTTAAATCTTAAATTTAAATGTAAAAAATTTTACTTAAAAAAAAATTCTATATTCAAATATCAAAAGAAAATTAACAAAAAAAAAAACTAAAATTAACTTTTATTTAATAGAAAATTCGACTTTATAAAAATATATTAAGAATTTATTAACAAATTTTGTGACTATATATTTTTATTTTTATATTAAAAAATAATTTTAGAATGAATTTTTAACGACTTATTAGCACGCCAGGAAAAAAAAATATTTATTTATAGAATTAAAATTTTCTGTTGTTTAAGTTTGTTTGCCCATAGTTCAACAGTCACTTAACTTTTTTTTTGTTATAATGAAATTAAGAAAATTACACGCACAAATTTTCATATTATTTTATTATTATTTTTATTTAATTATATTATATGTAATAACAAAATATATTTAATTAATTTATATAAAAAATATTTAATATAAATTAATTTCTGATATAAATAAACGACACATATAAAAATATAGGTATTGGACATACAAAAATATATTGGAAATTTTATAAAATATTTAAATTTAATTAATTAATTTTTTATGATAATCAAATGTTTTTTTTTTTATTATTACAGAAATTATATTTAAACATCGTAACGAAGTAAATAAGGAGAAAAAAAATGGACATAAATTAATTTAAATTTTTTTGCTGTTAAAATTACAATGAAAACGGTGGAAGTGGAAGCTCTTAAAATGGTAGATAATTTTTATCATTTTTCTGGCATTTATTTAATTTTTTCGTATTTATTTCAATTATGAAGTAAATTTAATTTAATAAATTAGTAATTTTTTACGATTTTTCACTAAAATACCAACAGACATTTAAATTTTTTTGTTAGTAAAATTACAGAGTGAATGAAAATTCGTCTTTGTTCTTGAGTTAATAGTCTTATGTATTCTTAGGCTTAGGTGGTTCTCTCAACATTCTATTACAATTACGATCCATAGATTTCTCTGTAATGGAGATGGAAAAACTTTTAATTGCAATAAGCTATTAAATTTTATTAGTGATGTGCTAATTTTTACATCATTATGTATGGGCTACGATACAACATGTTGATCAACTTGGTTGAGTTGATGGTGAAGTTTAATCGTGTGGATAAACTTGTTTTTTTCAAGTAGACCAGCAAAGCATCCACCAAGTTGATAAACATGTTGATCAACATATTGTATCGTGTATGGGTACCATTAGAAATTGAATTAGACTGAAAGTATATTTCCCAATTTTGAAATTACATTACTGCATAATTAGTGGTATTCATTAAAAACTGAGTAAACTTAGAACGACTTGATATCAATCCATCAGCACCAATTCGAAATCCTGGACCACATACACCACCAGAGCATAGTAAAATGATCTGTTTTGTATATGAGGTTCTCGAGATTCTGAGTTCATTAAACCATCACTGTTCTTCAATTTAAATACTAATTTAATATTAAGTATGAAATTAGTCTAGTCTACACTCTCTAGAGAATTGTACTAAAATATAATAGCATAATTTTTTAAACCTTTAAAAATATCATGTTTATAAATAAATTAACAAAAATTATCAGTATTAAATTTAATTTTTATTAATTACTAATATTTTGGCGCCAATTTTACGATTTCATTTTAAACATTATTTATAACAAATTATAATAATTACAAATAAGAAAAAATTTCTTATTTAATTCAAATAATTAAATATAATTCATAAAAATTATATACATACTTAAATTATTTATAATTTATGTAAATGAATTTAAAAACAATTTTTATTTTCAAATTTATTTTATATTATAGCAAAAAGAAAATATATTAAAAATTATATTGTCGTAAAAATCTTTTAATAGCATCAATCCAACCATTATTAAGTACATATATATATAGAAAATTTCAGGTCAAACATTTAAATTTATATTTAAGACAGAAAAATTTAAATTTTCTATAAAAAATCTTGTGATTCTTTTTTACACTTTAAAAATAATTAATTAAAATTTTGATTTTATAATGTTTTTCAATTAACATGTTATTGTGAATTTTGTGGATATTATTTATTGTTATTTTTTCAAACTTTGTTTATAATGAATTCACAATAATTTCTTCATAGAAAAATGATTTAATTTAATAAATATGTATAATAATTTAATTATTGCAATTAAATAAATTTTATTACTAAGAATGTATTTTTCCATATTTTTGTCAAGCATTTTATTTATTAATGATGGATTTTTACATTGTACCAGAAGGTAAAACGTTTTACTAGAAAAAGCACTAAAGAAATTTGTTAGGTTGATGACCCCAAAAAAAATTTCAAGAAATTTCATAAATTAAATTAATCTATCTATTATTTTGATGACTGTAGCCTACTCTTAGTGTCTCCTGTAAAAAATAATTTATATATCAAATTATCTTCGTAATAATACTTTGCAATTTACACTGCCAAGACATTAAAATTACATTAAATTTAATCATTTTTAAATGAGTTAGTAAAATATTTATACAGAATTTTTTTTGTTTTTTACATTTGCAGAAAAATGAGAAATTATTAAGGACATTTAGAAGAAAATGTCCCATTAAGTCATTCTCGGTTGTTACAGTTCATTATTTCTCCACTCAAAATATCATAGCTTCATATAAAAATATTGTGTGACTTCAATTTTCAACTTGTAAGTCATGTAATTTGTAGTCTATAAGTGGACTGACGTAATATGCTTCAAAAGGAAGATGATGGAAGATATACATATTGTTCAAACAGGGACTGTAACTGTGAGTATAGAATAGACTTAACAGTCGGCATTCTAATTCTCAGTTAGCAGACCAAAAAATTTTAGTTTAGAGACTAATTGATGATAAACCAATTATTTTAGTAGACTAATATTGCGTCAGAGCGTTTCAAAAAATCAATGATCTTGAGGTAATGTTGGCATAACAGATTGGAATAATTCAAAAATTAAAATATGTTAGAGAAACGAATTTGATGTAATAGTAAATTGATGGAAAAAGGTACATAGTAACAGAAATGGTTTAAGTCAAAAAGTTACCTATCGTAAGGTGTCACAGGATTATATAGTCAATAATTGACGGTACCCTTAATCATAATCACTAAACAAACCATTAAACTCTATAATTTAACAACAAATAATATCGCTAATCAAACGATAGATGATCTCTGTTTTATATAACATCAACTATAATAAAAATCAAAATTTAAAATTTAAATTATTTATGTATCCACTTTAAAACCTTTTCATTTATTTATTTTTATATTTTATGTAATAAAAAAAATAAAAATTATTAATTTTATTTTTTTTCTTCTGATTTTTTTTGGCAAGAAATTTTTTTTTTTTAAATAAATTTTTTTATTCACACGTTTTCACACATCAACAACAAAAAAATACTAAAAATTATTTATAACAAATTTTTTGCTCTGTTCAAATTTTTCAAAATTTTCTTTTAAATTTTTTTTTTTCAAATTCAAATTTTACAAAACTTTGTGTGTACACAACAACAACAACAAATTTCCCAAAAAAAAAAAAAAAAATAACAAATTTGAGACATTGAAACATTTTCATTAAAAAAAAAATTTATGTTGTTAAAAATAGAATTTTCAATTCTATAAAAAAAAAATTTTAAATTATTAAAAAAAAACTTAAAAATGTTCAATTTTTTTTTTCCATCTTAATTTTTAATTTTTAATTTTTGTAACATTGATAAAAAAAATAATTAATTATTTAATTTATTTCATGCGAAATGGCAAGAATTATTAATTAATACAAAAAAAAATGTTTGTGACCTTTTTCACATTTTAAACACCACTAAAAAAAAAACCAGATAATATTTTTAAAAAATTTTTAAAATAATTTTTGTGAACCAAAAAAAAAACGAGAATTTAGTAGAAAATATTTAATATAAATACTAAATATATATACTAACCAAACAAACAAAACGATAAATTCAAAAAAGGTCAAATATTAATTTTTAAATTTGAATAATTTCACTTTTTTTCTATATTTCTTCTCAAAAAAAAATTTATCTTGTCAATTTTTCTATTTTAGAATTTTTTTTTGTATACTTAAAAATAAATTAATATTTTATTATTATTTTTTTTTTATTAAGACTTTTCCAACATTAAAAAAATTTTAGAGGAAAAGTTATGACGCGGAAAATTAAACCACGTCTAAACGTGAAGACGTCTCGACGTAGACTAAAAAAAAATTATAAATTATTCTTCTGATATTATAATAGTATGAAAATATTTTGTTATTTAGATTATTTTCAAAAAAAAAATACTGGATTGGAACACCACGACGACTGTAATAATTTTTGTTGTTTTCTTGAGTCTTCTATAATAAAAGTAATAAATTGATAAAACTTAAATATATAATTTATAAAAATGAAGCTTTTCTGTTAAGTTTTCTGTTAAAAAGCTTATTTTGTTTATAAGTACATATATATTTAACAAAATATATGAATTTAACAGATAATTAACATTGTGTCTGTTATATAGTAAATAATATAATTTTGAATTGTTGTAAAATTTTGAAATAATTATAATTGCATCGAGCATTTAAACGAATTCAATTTAGTTTTCTGTCATGATGAATAGTGTAATTTAAAAAATCTTATAAAATTTCATTATCTTTGGAAAATGATTAGTCCAAAATATAAGATTAAATACAATTTATTTTATTTTAAAGAACAAATTTCATAAATTTTATGAATTATTATTCGTAATTATTTGAGAATTATAGTTAATTGAAATATATTATTTTCCAATGAATATCTAATACTATGACACTGTCGTCGTCATGAGACATTACAGTCTAAGTACTTAAATTGAATGCACAACAAAATGACAAATTAAAGTTGCATCGATCCGGCCAAGATGAAATCGTTCATAATGTTAGTTCGTAATGTCCACCCAAGATGAAATCGTTAGTAATGAAATCGTTAGTAAGTAATGTTAGGCTGAGACTGGGTCGATATACTGTAGGAACAAGAAATTACTTCAAGCCTTAGAGTGAGGTGACAAGATCCATTCAAATCAACCATCAACATAATAAAAATAATGTATTTATAACGAATTGAATTATTAGAGAATTATTTAGATTTTGATTTGCGAAAGGAAGTTAGTAATCCTTAAATTAATTAATAGTAAAATTTTAAATTAAATTATCTATGTAACCAATCTTTGTATAGCTACAAAAGTACTTATATAGCATTTACGGGTCTAAATAAACCTTTTCTAGTTCAAAATCAACCACCATTTCAAATATTAAAGCTTTGGCATTTCAAATTTGAGCTGCAAAATGTTTATTTTGAAATGCACCAAAGTTTTTACGACCTGGAAATGCTAAATATCGAGGCTTTTCAGTATTTCTCATTAATTTCAACTAATATTTCCTTAATTTAATTTAACTCTATCTAATTTTCCAGTGCTATGATTTCTATCATGAATTATGCTTATCATTTATACCTTAATCGGTAGTTTAATAATTTAAAATTTTATACATGATGTTCCTACTCAATGACGTTTGGTGATCCTAGGAATCTTTGAGAAGAGAAATTTGATTCAAAAATATTTACAACAAAATTTCTATTACAATTTGTGAATATGTCCTTAACTTTTAGAAGTTTTTTCTATTAATATTAATAAATTGATTAAATTATAACATTCACATTGATGTTTCAGCTGAAAATTCAACTCAGAATATAAGAAAACTCATGCATATATACAACTTGTCCACCGACTTACTGAAACAATAGTTTTCAATCAAATAATTTAAGAAAATTTATCATTCTCTAATGTCTAATATATGTATATGTTTTACAGAAAAACTACAGCCTTTTGAATTTCTAAATTATAAGTACATCCTATTTGTATTATATTTCTATAGTATTGTTACAGCCTGTTATTTTTAATAGAGTTATACAGCCTGTTAGTTTTATTGCTAAGAGAGATTTTAAAAAATTATACTCAATGAGAAAATGTTAGGAAAGCTGTTGAATATATTTTCAATGTCAAGTTTTTAAATTTTTTTTTCTGTATATAAAAATTTTCAATTATAACAATATAAGCAACAGGGTTGTTTTTAAGGGTTGACATGTATACGACAATAAAATGTTATTTCTACATGATAAAATAATGTAAATAAACAAAATCAACACGTGTTTTTAATTTTTATTAATCTTTAAAAAATAGTCTTGCCAATATCAAATTGAAATTACATTTTTTTATTTATTTATATAAAAATAAAAGCTTTTAAGGGGAATAACCAATTTATATGTATGATGAAAATATTAACAAATTTATTTTAAATGTTTAAAATTTTGAAAATTAATGAAAATTAAATTTATTATTAAAATTCATTTCAGTTAACAATTCAATTTTAAATTTAATTAAAATGAATTAATAAATTTAAAAATTAAAATATTAAGATTATGAAAAATATGAGCTCTGCTAGAAAATTGTATGAAGAAATCCTTATAACTAATCCTAATCTAATCCGTTTGGTTATGTTAATTTTATTTTACGACAAGCAATTATAAGCACTCAAAGTTGACATTTATTCCTTTTAAACTTTGTTTTAGTTTTATAATTAAAAAGAATATTTTATTTTCACTTTAAACACTAAAAGGATAATTTATCGAGCTTTTCTTGAGTTACAATTTTATTAATAATTTTCCGGCTGTTTTTCTGTTCGTACATAAAAATATGGAAATTATTTAAAGTACATATCATTTTTAAGAGTGTGTGTGGATGATTTAGATTAAGAAAAATTGTAATGAAAATTTTAAGATTGTAAAACTTTTTCAAAAAAAAGGCTTTTGGAATGACAAAGTTGTAATTTAAAATTAGTATAATATAATGTCCCAAAAATTAATAATTAGTGTTGTTATCTAAAATATGGTATCAAATAATGTTATTAAATTTTTATCCAAATTGATCAATTTACCATAGCATTTCGATTTCGATCATGTTTAGAAGTAGAACAATGTCGTGTCATTTCATTATACTTCTCATTATCAGGATTCAAACTCAAACAATTGTTCAATTAATTAATGTTCTTCTTCTTATTATTCTTCTTCTTTTCGGTTCAACATCCCGATGTGGGCCTATAGGCCTACCTGTTAGGTGTCTTCCCGGAATTCTATTGCAATTTCTAATATGTATAATAATTCAAAAATAAAATAAAATCTAATAAATATGAAAATATGAAACTAGTGTACAATATGTAAAATATAAATTCAGTACAGAAAGTAAAAACTTTAAAACTTTTGAATAGAAATTTTAACATATATATAAAATATAAAGTCACACATTCATTTATGTACAATATACTTTCTTTCTTTCTGTTTTTTTTTTACTTAAATCAACAATATAAGATAAATTGCAAGCATATTTTTCTTTTCAGTTTTCAGTTGCTGCAAGACTTAGCATTAGCATATTTAAAAAAAATGAATAATAAGGTTTTTTTTATCTATAAAAAGAATTTCACAAGTTGATAATATAGGAATTCAGAATTATATTATGTACTTTACTTTTAATAACTTTTAGTCTAATGTACGCTTACAAAATTTGTTTAAGAATATTTTTTTTCAAATAAATGTTATGAAAAATTATGCAATATATTTTAAAGGTTTTTTAATAAAATAATTCAAATTTTAAAAAATAGATAGTAAAATGTTATGCAAAAATTATGGAACTTCTTAAAGATGAATTAAAGAAAAATTATTAAAATAATTTCATTTTGATATTTTATTATTTATTTTTAAAAATTTTGTGATGAAAATTCAATAATTAAATTAGCAATTAATTAAGTTATATTAAATATATTATAGCATATGATTATAGTTAATTATTTGAAATACCTACACCTCAGTTAATTAATTCTGATTTCAATGCAAATTAAATTTTTAGTGCATCTCGACAGTAAGTGACCGTTTACTTGACCGTATTTCTTTTCTATAGCAACATAAAACAGTATTATTTTTCATTTAAATATAAATTTAACCAAAAGTAATTGGTAATTTTAATCTGATATTTTTGAAATATCTATTTCAAACTCCAAGTAGATTAATTAACTTTATGTAAATGATAAATACAGTGTATACAGTAGTAGGTTCAGTGTAGTGTATAGTAGGTTAAAATACTCTTCATTTAAAATTAAGATTCTTAACGTATTCTTAAAAACATAGACGAATTAATGCTGGTATTAACAGATAAATAATAAAAGAGACAATAATTGTTTCAAACTCTCAGTATAATTTTTGGTATGAAATAGATAATATTAGACACTAGACTAGATGATTCCCATTAATAATTATAAATATTTTTGATTTATATAATCGAAAATATTTAAATATTATGTATACTTCAAATATTTGTACATTGTAACTATTATATTTATTTGTTATTTTACTATGTATATTATATTAATTGGCATTGAGTTATGAATTAATACTTAACATAGATTTAGATTCCAAAGATACCCACATAAAAACTGAATTATGAAATATTTATTTCAATATTCTGAAATTCAATAAAAAAGTTACAGTGTAAAATATATTTAGGAAGAAAATTCAAGATTCTGGATTGGAAAGATATATTATTCTTAAATTTAAATATTAAGGTATGCCTAAATATATGCAACCTGAATTATGATAAATTATACGACCGATGATAATTGAAAATTTCAATTGGGATCGGGACCAAAAAAATATAAATTGAAAATAAATAATAATAATAAATTATACAAAAATAAACAAAATTCAAAAAGTTAATATCATTTAAAAATCAATTAATTGGAAATCAATTACTTTATATTCAAAAAGAAAAAACAAAATTTATTCCCAAAAGACCACAAAAAAATATAATAATTATTGTATTGCAAAGTGAAAAATCCATTATTGGCAAAATATTTATGCAAATATTATTTTAGACTCAAGCAATGAAGAAAAGAAAATTGAAAATATAAATTTATATCTATTATTGCTACCTTAAAAATATCATTTTGATTACCATTTCCATTTTCCAATCAAATAAAAATACAAGAATTAGTGGATATTTAAAAGGTATTAAATTTTTTTCTTTTTTTGTAAATTTACATAAGCAAATTAATTTGTGTAATGTTATCAAAAATTGATTATAACAACCCAAAAGGGAGGACTCAATGAACAAATGTTTATTATATAGATAGAAAATCAACAAAATTGAAATACTTTGAATTAATTTTTGTAAAACTTAATTAATAAGATGAAATTTATGATAATTTATTAATAAACTCATTTTCAATTTCTTCTCTGGACGACATTGGAAATTGGTAATTAAATAATATAAATTAATATAAGAAATATATTTTCGTATGTATTTAGAATTTCTTTAGTTTAGATCGCAAATACTTTCAGTTTTCTGTATTTAATAAAAGTAAATTATTTTCCAATTATAAATGTTAAAATGTCATGTTTATCCTAAGGATATGAAAAAATTACATATTTTACAATTTGACTTGTCTGTTTTTTTTTGTTAGTACATATTATATACCCAATTTATAATAACATTTTCAAAAAAATTTTCATTATTTATTAAAAAATTTAATTTTCTATAATTTCAACAATGAAGGCTTTTTAAATTTACTCTACGTAATTTCTTATTTTTCATATAATTTTTAGTAGTTAACGAACCTGCTAAAGTTGGGATATAAAACTTTTAACAAATTATTAAGGCTGGTTGATTAATTTTGGTTATTCAAATTAAATTCGAGTTAAATATTTATCAGTTTTTTCACTATTGAGATCCCAACTACATATAATTTTGAAATATTTGATTTAATTTAAATTACATTTCCCTTATAATTGCAGATTTTATATTATACTAACATTATTAGTCGGTAGAAAGTTGAAAAAGTTTAAAATGGCAGTCAGAAAAAAAAAACTGTTCATCGTTTGGGAGGATTTCTTATAACGGAGATTCAGACTTATGAATTTTCTATTTTATATATAAGAAGATTAATTCTTGCTATGATATGGGCAGTAAGTACTCTACCTACATTCCAATATTTTCTATATAACTTTATAAATGAAATATTTTTTTGAAAAAAAAACATATACATAAAAAATACATAATTTTAAAATTAAATTTTAATAGTCGATTTGATTTAACCAAAAATTAATCAATATATTAACTAATCAATATATTTTACATTCTATGTTAATATTTATTCCAGCAGTAATTAAATTTCATTTATCAAAATCGTGCGAAATTATATTTTTTTTACTTCATGTGGATAAGGATGAAGACTTGACATGTGCTTTTTTAATCTGTATTTTGTTGTAAATATTTCCATACAAAATTCACATTTTCTTCGTGGAATTTTACGAGTACTATGTGTTAAAAGATGAGAACTTAAATTACCCCTTTTTGAATATTTTCTATTACATTTATCACATTTAAATGGTTTCTCACCGGTATGTACTCTTATATGTGCAATTAATTTCGAATTTGTTTTAAATGATTTAGGACACATTTTACATGGCCATATACTTGAAGGAGGAAATCTTTTACCTTCATTTTTTGTTAGAATTTCTGTTTTACCTAATTTACATTCAGATATTATAGATTGATCAATATCATTATTCTCTTTTTGTGTATTGGTAGATATACAATCTGGTGTCACTAATTTATGTTCCAATATTTTGCCATTATTATATTCAAACCAAGATACATCATTTTCATTTGGTACTGTAAAATAGAATAATGATAAATATTTGTGAAATACTTATTAAAGAAAAAAAAATTTTTTTTTGGTTACCTGTATTATGATCATTTAAATAATGTTGATATAATTTCTTACATTCTTCAAATGGTTTTTTACATATTACACAAATATGTATAAAACGACATATATCTGATATAAATATTACACCACATATTTTTAATCCTATTAACAATATATCATGTACAAAGCTATAATTCTTACGCCGTTTAAAATTAAATGGAAAATGAATTTCTGTAATATGTTCTGATAATAAACCAAAATTATTAAATGCGCTACGGCAACAATAACAAATCAATTTGAATTCTTTTGTTTTTTCATTTATATAAATCTCTCCACACTTTAATGTATATTCATCAATATTATCTATAGATTTGTTGTCATCATCATTACAATTCGAAACTCCATCGTTATTTTCAGTTTCAGTATTAGTATGTTTTCCATTAACAGAATCGTGGTCATTACTAGATAGTTTATCATCTTTCTCGAATTTTGCATTTCCGCCATTGTTAGCTTCTTCATCATATTCTGCTTGTTTGTAATGATTAGCATAATCTTCTTCATTATTAGTATCCTCTTCACTTTTTGAATTTCCGTCATTATATTCAATTTCAGTATTATTATGTTTGTCATTAATTGCATTTTCTTGATTACTAGAATGTTCGGAATTGGATTCATTATCCTCGAATATCACATCTTCTTCATTGTTAGCTTCTTCATTATATTCATTGTCATTATTACCGTCATCTTCTGTATTATTTAGATCTTCGTCGCTATTATTAACATTTTCTTCATTATTATCATCATTTTCAACTAATGTTATTTCTTCTTCTAAGTTTTTATTTTCTTCATTTTCAGAATTATTATCATAATCATCCAGATCATCATCTTCTATATACAGAATTACTTCAACTTCTTCATCACCTGATGACATTATATTGCATATATCGCTATTATAATTACGGGGTTGTTTTTTAAGATTAATTCGGCAAAAATTAAGATGGTACAATCTTTTTTCTTCATTCAAACATCGGAAATTTATTACATTTATATTAATTTTCTATAATTATATTTACTAATATGAAATTTATATATTTCTAATTTTATATATTTTTAAATTACCTTCGTTTTATTTGTGAAAATCTCACAATTATTTAATATATAACAAAAAAGTTGGAAAATATACACAATATCCGTCAACTCCTATTCATAATTAGTTTTCTACATTACTATATTAATATTTTGTATTATTTTGGAGACGTTATATTTAGGAATTTAGGTATTAGGTACACATTTAATTCTCATAAAATTTTATTTTAAATTTATATAAAATTGTATATTTAGAGATTTTCTGCATGCATTAATTAATTGAATATTTATAATTTTCTCCTTATAGGCGAATATTTTGTTTATTAACAATAAAAAAGTATATAAAAAAGGTTATGTCAAATGTTTCATCAAAATCCACTCCCACCTTCCACTCCACTATCATGTCAAAGTAAAAATTGCTGCTCCATTTCCATATTATTTCAAATTTGAATTGAATAATACTTAATGCCAACAGATGGCGCAAAATTATCAGTTAAGTTTGTACTTTGTTTTGTATAAACAACAAACGTTATTGACATATACCATTGTATCTATGGTCTTATCAACAAACTCGTTATTTCAACTTTCTTAACAAAGATATTATATTCCCCAGGGGAACTCATATTGGCGACCTAATGTTTTCAGTTTTTTAAGTCTTTTTCAATTTTTAAATATCTTTATATTCTATACGCCCTAGGCAACTCGCAGCAAATCAGTAAAGAAGGGACAGTATCAAATTTGAAAAATTTCGTGGGGTTGAGATTTGCCAGAAGTAGGATATAATGGAGCATAGAAGTGGTGGATACGGTAATTATCTCGGAAGGTGGGAAAGCACCATAATAAGTAATTAAGTAACTATAATTAGCTGGTTTAATTGTGTATAGCCTATCCCCTAGCAAAAGAAGACTAAAAATTCTTATTACCAAAAAAATTTTCAAAATGCACTTCAAATATTTCTAAAAAAAATTGTTTAATTTAAATTTTTTTAAAACTTTATTAACGTATAAAATTATTTTATAATATTTCTATATATGACACAGCAATCCATTTATTATGCTTTATGTAATTTTAAATGTCTCCTTAATCCAATTGATTGTGCAAAACGATCTAAACATATTTCACATTCATATTTCTTATTTTTTGTATGTATACTTTGGTGCTCCTTCAAATGATCCAATCGATAAAAACTCTTATTGCACTCTAAAAATTTACATTTATATGATCGAATTTTATCATGTTGTCGTTTTTTATGTTCATTTAAACGATTTAAATTTGAAAAATTATCATTACATTGATAACATTGATATGGTTTTTCGCCAGTATGTATTCGTTCATGAATTTTCTTCTCCTCATTTGTTACAAAACATTTTTCACAATAATCACATTGGAAACGTTTTTCACCAATATGACGACGAATATGTTGATTTAAATTTGGTTTATTTATAAAACGAATTGAACAAATATGACATTGATATGGTTTATCACCACTATGAATACGTAAATGTTCTTTTAAATATGTTTGTGAACGTATACCTTTACCACATATTTCACATGTATATGGTAAAATTTTTGTATGAACAATTTTATGTTCCATTGGATTATATGAATTTTTAAATTGTTTTTCGCATATATTACAACGCCAATAACCAAATTTAAGTGAATCATCATCATCATCAGATTTCTTTTTTTTACTTTTAGATTTTAAAATTATTGGTTTAGATTTTTGTAATTTTTTCGAAATGATATTTTCAGATTTAATAATGCCTTTAGGAAGATTACTAATAGATTTTTCAAATTTAATTCCATTAGAACTAATAATAACATTTTTGTCAAATTTCATAGAATTTTCAAATGCAATTTGAATTCGTTTTTGCATTTTTAATAAAAATTGTTCTTCATATTCGGTTTGAAAATTAAATTTTGATTTAAAATTATTGAAAATTTTTTGATATTGATCTTTATAAAGATTTTTAATGGCAGATTTTCTATTTTTATTATTTTCATTAATATTATATACTCTTATTAATTCATTACAATTTTTGTCATATATTTGATCTGTTGAATTATCTATTTTAAGATTATCTTCTTGTTGAATCTCTTTACTATTTAATTTATTTTTTATTTCATCATCTAAATTTATTATATCATTTTCATTTATTTCGAAATTAATAATTGTGTCAAAATCATCATCATCGTAATTAAAAATTGTATTCATTAAATTGAAATCATCATATAAATTATTTTGTAAATATTCTTCAAAATTTTTTATAATATTTGATTTAATTTTTTTATCATCATTATTATTATTATTATTTTCAATTTCTAATTCAATATAATTAATATTATTATTTAATAAATTTAAATTATTTGAATTATTATTAATATTATTTAGTTGATTATTATTATTATTATTTATTGTACAAATATGCTCTTCAACTTCTAAATAATTATTAAAATTATCTTTACATATTATACAATTAAATAATAAATTATTATTATTATTTGTAATTTCATCATTTTCAAATATGAAATTATTTGTATTTTTCATAATATTTAAATCTAATAAATTTTCACAGTTGATTAGATTTTGATCATCGTCATTTTTAATATTATCCATAAAATTATTTTTATTATCTTGATTTAATTGTAAATTAGATAGATTTTTAATATCATCTTTTAATGTCACTGACCTTCTTGTTTCTAAACTATCTAAATTAATTAAACTCATAATCATATTATAGATTTTTCATTACATTTATAAAAATATAGATTCGTTTTTGTTATTTTTTTATTTTATTGCCAATTATAATTTTAGTTTAATTTATTGATATTCGAAAATCTATTTAGAAAGATAAAAAAAAAATATAAAATGAACTTAACTCAGAAAACCAAAATAAATAACTAAACAGAGAAATGCCGGCAAGATTTTTTTTTACTAAGATATATCAAAATGAAAATAGGGAGACAAACGCAAAGATATAACATATGGTTCATTTTTTTTTATATATAGTATATAGTGAATCGTTTTCACTGGAAATTATGATCGTTCTAAAGATTATCATATAAAATATATAGTTTTTTAGTATAAATGAAATTGTGCTTATTAAAAATTATAAATTTTCTGTTTGGCTGTTAATTAAAAGTAAATTTTTTTAATTTATTAAAGAAATTAATTTTATTAATTTATAGTATCTCTCTGATTTAATTAAGTTTGAATTTTTAAATGAATTACTGGTAAAATTTAAAGGCATGTAATTTTATGACTAAAGATAATGCTAACAGGCTGACAACAACTGATTAACTATTAAAACTAAAAGGCTTTAGCATATTACAATTAATATATACTTTGCTGATGAAATTATGATTCGAAATCCATATAAAACTATAATGGACTTTTATTAACAACAGAATGTCGTTAAAATTCGATGAAGGATGAAGTTTACCTAGGCCTTATACATATTGCACTGAAGAAAAGTTTATCTCATATCAATACAGACTAATTTCGTCTCAATGTTTAAGAGAGAATATTCAATTTACATTTTACATATTCAAATTTTTTTATTTAAATATAGAAAATTACTACAGACATTCTCCTAAGTTTCCAATATAATAAATTTTATTTTTAAAACGCGACAAACATGACAAATAAAATGTGTATGTAACTTTACGATGTCTACGGATCTATTCTATATTATATTTATTTATTTCATATTTGTGTAGGAGTGGATTTTTTTAAACAGAGGGTGATGAGCTTCTAGTCAGGATTTATGCTTTTCTTATATCGATGTTCGGTTCGAATGAATGAAAATGATTATTTTCGTATAGACCAAAAAAATTTCTTCTAAAAATTATTAAAACAGAAAATTGTACGATTCACTTCATTGAATCATTTAAAATAGTAGGGTACTTTTTTGTTACTTCTAACAAGAAATGTTTTTTTTTTTTAATTTAAATAGATCGCGTTTTCATTATTTTTATTTTAGTTTCTGATGTCTTGGATAATTTATAATTAAATGAACTTTATTTCACTTCATATTATAAAATTATAAAATCAAAAAAATTAGACTATATAAAATTTAACAGAAAATAATAAAAACTATAATATTGCAAGTTATTGCGAAGACTTAAGGAAAATCAAAAATTATTTTTAATTTAATTATAGAATTGTTCTTTTCTTCTTCTTTTTCGATATATGAACTCTAAAATGGGGATTCTTTTTTTAACATTAAATTACGAGTATGTGAAATCAATTGATGGCGAGGTAAAGCACTCAGTTGTAAATAATTCGATTAATTTAAATTTAAAATGTAATTTTAAAATGTTTAATTAATTTGAATTTATATATGTTTCAAATTTTTGTATCTAAAACTATATATAGATATACCATTATTAAATTATTTAAAATAAAATCTCAATATACGTTTATCGTAAATCCTTAGCGGTTTATCGTAAGTAAAAACCGAAAAATACGAAATTTATAAAAATGAATTATTTTAAATTGAAAATAAAACCATTAAGATAAAAATTTATATGGATATATGTATGTTATATACATATACGAATATAATTATCACGTCATATAAAGCAAAAATATAGACTTTTAATTTAACCCTTCGACACTACTGTTACTATTTGATTTACTGTTCCAGAACCTCTTGCTAATTCAATAACAAATACTAATAACAATGTCCAATAGTTCTTTAAAATTAAACGAAACTGTGGTAATCTTTGTAGCTTTTTAATATAGATTAAATCTCGGTTTTAACTGGCTGAAAGAAATAGTTATGTCAACATTACCTGATTGTACAATCATAATGAATCCTTTGAATAAAATGAATAATTTTTCTGTGGAAGGTAATCATCGGTATTTCAGACATATGTATAAATGATTAATTTGACAGATTGATGCTTTTTTTAAAGGTACTTAGACTTTTTTTGACAACTTGTTTGCTAAAATTGTTATAAAGTATTTTTTTTCTACAAATTCGCTAATGCAAAACAAAATATGGATTGGAGGCATAAAATAAAACAAAATCTCATTCTATATTGAAGTAAATACACACAATAAATGTTAGATTTTTATTAAATAGTAATTTTTTTTTTGTATAATAATTTTTATATCTATTTTTTTTTAGTTTTGTTCTTACAAAACAATATTTTATTTTTTTGTCCAAAAACATTTCCAAACATAGTACACAAATACAAATTTATATATAATTTTAAATTTTATTTGAAATCGGGATTAAATATATAAAAAATACAATTTTAATTTCTTCATTTTTAGTGAATTTTATTTTATATATTATTATTTTTTGAATATGTATTTCATTTTTGTATTTTTTTTTTTTAAGATTAAATAAATTTTTATGGTGATATGAAACTCTAACACAGAATTACTAGACAAAAAACAGCTATTTAAAACACGTATAATAATTTAAAAAAAAAATTAAAATAAAGGATTTTAAAATTGATATTGTTGTGTGGTTCAATTTATATCATTAGATTTAAAAAATTGATATTTGTAATTTATTTTAAAAATCTAATCAATATTCATACAAATTTTCTACGATATTTGATTTTTTTACTAATTTTTTTTGTTTTGTTTTTTTTTTTGTAGGATTTTTTTTTAAATTTTCAAAACACAATTTATTTGATATGAGCAAAAATTTGTTATTAGGATATATATTTTTTAAATATAATAGAGTATATAATTATTATTGATATAATTGATAAACTTGGTATATAAGTAAATATTTAAAAATTAAATTATAAATAAAAATTGGTTTTTAAAAAAAATTTTTGCTTAACTAAAAGTTAATATTAATTTTTTACTTATTGATTAGGAAAAATTTTATAGGTTTATATTCATAATAATTATTTATTTGGGTATATTTAATATTCACTACAAACACTTTTTAATTTTGATCTACTATATTACTACTACATACTACTATCAAAGCCGTATATAGCTTTGCTACTATTATTTATGTATTTATTATTTTACGAACAGGGATTATGTTTTTTATGTTCTACTAACCAAAAAGACTTTTATAATACTCTAAATTTGTAGTCTTTGGTTCCAAACTACATTTTTATTATTTAATATAATTTATTTAAAAATTATTGCGGGCATATCAACAAAAATGTGTATTATTGGATTATAATTTTTATATATTTATAAATTTTAATAAAGAAAATCATAATAATCTTTAAATATTTGTGGTATATATAATAATTTATAATGTTATTATTATATATTTTAATAATAATATTTATAATGTTTGAGTGGTTATAAGAAAAATATTGGTTTATTTCTAATAGAAGAAATATATTAAAGAAAATGTAATTATTTAGCTGTTTATATAGAGAATTTTATTGGATGACAATTTGGTTGGTAATATACGAAGAGATAATAATTTGTGTGTGTTGTGTGTGATGAAAAATATTTAAAATCACTGCTGGGAATATACATTTTATATGTATGTATATAAAAAGTGTCATACACATTTAATAATAATAATAATTAAGAATAATCGATCGTATCATGATTTTTCAAGCAACAGAAAATATTACACTCTTTTCCAATGTTATTGTCATAAGAAAAAATTTCTTAGTCAAAAATTTTATCGTGTGTTGTTATAATTTTCGAAATCAGATTTTTTTTTCGAAAATCATAAAGTTTTGTTGTAAATAAATTAATTGTGAAATATAGGAATTTTTCTATAATTATTTAACTCAAAACGATTTTCGAAAGAAAATTACTATTTCCTTTTTTTCTGCTCAATCAAAAAATGATCGATTATATTTTTAAAGAAAAATTAAAAAATTTTACAAAAAAATATTAATTTGAAAATTTAAGGTAAAGAAAAAATTAATTATTTTTAAAAAAAAATTCGAAAATTATATCGAATTTTCTTATTTTATTAAATTTGGGAATTTAAATAGCTTTAATAATTAAGTAATAATCGACTTTATTTAGTTATACTATTACAATTTGTTATTAAAATAATGTTTCATTAAATTAGTCAAAATAATAATAGTAAAAAAAAAATTGTTCATTGAAATGTTATCAACATTTTTTTGGCACACTAAAAATTTGAATAATTAGAAGAAAAAAAAATAATTTATTTCAAATCTATATACATATGATAAAAACAATAATTTTATGTTATGATAATTTGTTAAAAAACTTTGATATGAAATATTTCCAAAAATATTACAACAAAATTTCAAAAATAATCGTAAAGATTTTCATTAGTAATTTTGTAATTGATGTCAATAAACAAAATACCATAATATAAAATTATTGTTTCTATTTATTAGTGTCATAGTGAAATGGCATTTTAAGATGAGATATCTCAGAATGTTGAGTATAATACATGTTCCATTTCATGGCAATACAATAATTATGCAATATTTAGTGGCAATCCACAATTGTCAAACTTACATTTTTTTTGAAAATCGTATCAAAATATATAAATATTTGATTCAATTTACAAAAAAAAAATCAAGTTTAAACAATATTTAAAGTAGTATTGAATACAAATAATTCCATTGTGAAATTCGAAATGATAACTCACTTTTGAGATATCTCATCTTAAAATGCCAATTCAGTTATGTGATAATAGTATATGTATAACTATAAAATTATTGAATCATCGTCTGAAAATCGTCAATAATTAATTGACTTTAATTTTTTTTCATATATTTATTTTAGTAATAAACAAAAATAAAATTTAGAAACATTAAAAAAGAAATTAATATATCAATTAAAAAATTAAAATTTGTTAGTAAAAAAATAATTTAAATAAATAATTTATTTATTTATTACTTGCTTTTTTTTTTTTTTAAATTTGTGTTAATTAATTTAAAAATAAAATTATATTGTGTTTTATAAATTTTTAATCAATTCAAAAAAGTATCACATACATTTTATAGCAGCAGCTTTTTTTTCTTTATTTTATTTAAAAAAATAAATATTCAATTTTTTTTTTGGCCGTCCAAAAACAAATCAGCCAAAATTATAATATTTTTTCTCTTCACAAAAATCTTTTGCATTCACATTTTTTTTAATGTGTTTTTGTATTCTTTATCATATTTTTTTTTTAGTTATTACACAGTCAAAAATTATTACTTTTTTTTTTATATATTTTTCAACATTTTGTAATATATTTATAAAATAATTTCAATAGTAAATAAATTTTTTATTATATTTTTATTTAAAAAAAAAACAAAAATCGAATAAAATAAATACTTTAATAATATTAATGTTTTCCGCATTTTTCTTTTACTATAATCTAAAAAATTATTAAAAAATAATTACTAATCTTAAGTCTTTTTTAAATTGCTGTTTTGTTTATTTAAATTTATTTAATTATTAATTAATATTATTGTTTCTTGTGTAAATTTGGTTCTCATTCCTTAATGTCTTTTTTTTTTAATTTTATTTTAAATATTATATTATATAAATAATTTATTTATTTCGAAAATTAAATATTTATGTAATTTTTCTTATACATCTAGAATTATAAAAAAAAACAAAAATTGTTATAATTTGCATTGCAAATAGTATTCCAACAACATGATAAACTGATAAATAATGAAACACGATCATATATTTTCGAAAATCAACTCATTCACCATAATTAGATGTAAATATATATATTGCAAAAATTTTACGGGAAAAAAATAAAATAAAATTAGTTAAGTCAATTCACGAATAGTTTTAACAATAATGTTGTTAATTAATAATTAAAAAGAAATTTTAAATATTTGAAAAAATTCATAAAAAATTTTAAATATTCGAAAAAGATTTTCGAACATCAGGGTCCAGATTCTCTAATATCCGAAATGTTCAAATTACCAGTGATTGTCCGAAATTTCGACAATCCATTCGCGTAACCATTTTTTCTACTCGTCGATTTTGAATTAACGAGTATCCGTAATCCCCTTACTGAATACAGACACAATCACTAGAAATTCGAACATTTCCGGATGTTAGAGAATCCCGATCCAGCAATAAATTTATATATCTAAAATTTGGAAATTTTTCTAACGAAATTTGATAAATATTAAAATTGATTTATTACCAAAATTTGAAAAAAAAGTATTACATATTTAGAAATTTTTTGTTAAAAAAATAATTAAATTCAAAATTGAAAATTACACTGCACGAATTGACCTACATAATTAATTACAACATTTAAATAATTAATTTTGAAAACAAATAATGAAATTATTTAAAAATACAATTAATGAAAAACAATTTCGAAAAATTTGAATCGTTTTTAAATTATATAATATAAAGAAAATATTTTCATTTCTACAAGAGCAACATTTCTTTAACATGTTCTATTAAATTCAGTTAATTAAAAATATTATAAAGCAGTTTAATAAAATATGACGACTAATAGATTGAGCCCATAAAATATCTTAATTGCTTTTCATGTTTTTAATTTTTAATCGTTACGTGTATTGGGCGCAACGAAATTTAACGAATTAATTAAAAAAAAAAAAAACTATATGTAATAAAAAAAATTTCTCTAGCTCTAAAAATTTTTATAACGATAATTGATTAATATTTAAAATTTTAATAATGTATAATAAATTTTGACTTTTATATTATTTTAATATTTAAAATTTATTTATTTTTGGTTTTAAGTTAAATACATTTTTATATAGTAATTGGTTCCCATCAATATTAGACATAAAAAGTCTAGTTTTTTTTTTAAATCTGAATAATTTTAATATTTATAAAATTAATTTTGAAAATGCTAAATATAATTGAAAGCTTTTTTCTTTCTTTTACTAAATAAAAATAATATATTAAATTAACAAAAATGTTATGTATTTATAATGATAAATATATTTTATGTAAATTTGTTTTTTTTTTTTATTATTTTAACAATTTATATTCAGTATACCCTGTGAAATATTTTTTTTTAATTAATTAATTATACAATAATTAAATAAATATGATTATCTCAATGCAAGCTTTTAAATTTCATAGTTTTATTTATGTTTTGTATAAATAATTCTCTTGTTTTTATAAAGTTTAACTACATTATATATTTAAGTGTCTTTTTTTTTAATTATTATTGCAACTATAATACTAATTTTTTTAATAGTAGATTTTTATTTTATTTTATTATTTAAAAAAAAAAAAGAATTTGGCATTCATATTATTATTTTTAATGATTTTGATATTAAAATTCAAATGATCTTGACATAATATATCAAAAATTGTTACTTAAATTTACCAAAATTATTTAATATTTATAAATTTAAATTTTATATATTATTATTTATTTATTTTTTCAAATCATTTTATTTATTTCTGAAACTTATCGAAATTGACTGACTCCTCAGCTCAAAATTTACTTTTATATATTTTTCTTATATTTATATTTTTATTGCTTTATTTATTATTAATAAAAATATTGCATATTTTAAATCAATACTTAAAAAATAATTTTAGTTTTTTGTTTATGTCTTTTTTCCAAAAAATTTTTATTTTTTGGAAAAAAGACATAATTTTAATTTTAATTTTATATTTAAAATGTGGCAACTTATGAGAGAATTGTATATTAATTTCAATTTATTGATTATCAAAGATGTAAGAAATATTATACCGAAAATAGATGACTTGAATTTAATGAACAATTTTCATAATAAAATTTTAGTTTTTTCCATAATTTTTATTATTATTCAGTTAATTTTCTAACTTAAAATTATACAAATTTCTTGCAATTATTTTTAATTTACTTACACAGATTGATTAATCTGTTTAAAAACTTATACTATAAAAAAAAATTATATTATTTAACATTATATGCCTTGGTCCTAAAAATGTTGTCGCTAATATTTTATGAATTATTTTTTTATTCAACAATTATAAATGTCTTATATCATTGATAATTTAAATAAATACGCGCGTACATTAATAAAAATTATAATTTAAAATGTCTTAAAGCTTATTTATAAAAAACAAAAACTATGAATAAACAATTATCAAAAAGTCAACAATTAAAATAATTAATAACTAAAAACATTTTATAACTCTAATATTTTATTTTTATTATAATGCTCATATTTATGACTCAAAATTATATATTCAGAATGCAAAATTTATTTATTTATTTTTTTTTTAACAATTTTTTTTTCCTTAATAATAATTTTTTTATATAAATTTTGTGTCTCATTTTTTTTTGCATTTATATTGCAAATCAAAATATAAAAATTTAAACAAAATCAAAAAAATAAATAACAAATATCAAAAAAAATAAGAATTTATAACAAATTTATAAAAATTAAATTATTTTAATACACTTCAGGTCACATACATTTTTTTTCAATATGATTTTTTAGACTAGATATTCTTTTTTTTTATTTAAATAAAACTAAAACTTAAAACTAAATTTTTTTTTTCCTTAATTTTTAAAACCCAAAAAAATATGAATTTTGAATTTATTATTACTTTTTTATGTTTATTTCCAATTCCAAGTATGTAAAGCAAAACTCTTTTTTTTTCCTCTAATCATTGTGCAATAAAATTAAAATTAATTTTTATTAAAAAAAATTCCTTAAAATTATAAAGTTTCCTTAAATCAAAATTAATTTTTTTTTTACTACAGCCAAAGTTTTATATTGCACACAGATTTAAATTACAAAATTTGATCAAAAAAAAAAAAGAAGCAAATAATCAAATTTTTCTTAATACTCATAAATTTCCTTTTATAGCGTAAAATTTCAATAATTTTCTTATCCAAAACATATGAAGCAAATTTTCTTTCCTAATATTTTTGGTCTAAGAAAATTTACTGCACTATTTAAAATAAATAAATTAATAAACAAAAAAAAAATTAACAAACCGCAAAATTTAATTTAACCGCATAATTTTTTATCTTGTTGATGAACAATCAACTTTCTAATCAAAATTTTAATTTCTTTAAAGTAAAAATTGTTTTTTTTTCTTTTTTGAGTATAATTCATTTTTGAATTATTATATAAAAAATAATTAAACAAATGTAAAATTTAAAAATAAATATATAAAAAAAAAATGTTTTAATTTAAAATAATAATTTTTTTTCCAGTCTCATAGATCGTCATTTTTCGATTTATATTATTAAAAATAAAATTAAATCTGAATATAAAATTTTGAGCCACATTTTAGAGAGCATAAAAATCTTATTATTTAATGTTTTTTTCTACCAATAAAAATTATTTAATTTCTTTTTATTATTATTAATATTATTAAATATATATCTTCTTTTTTTTTAATCTTAAATATATAATTTTTTTGTTATTTCAAAAATTTAAATAATATTTTTTTATTTTTTCATAAGTAAAATATCATAAGTTTCTGTTTCTATATTACACATAATCAAAGACTAAATCTTTGACAATAAATAAATGTATTTTTTAAATATACAAATATTATTATATATATATATTTATATAATTTTAAATTAATTTTTTTTATATATATAGATATATCGAAACCACAAACTCTCAGCTTGAGAAAATGAATGTTGAAACTGAATCATTTTTGTTTTTTTAAATTTTAAAATAAAAAGCATATTTCTTTTTTTATTACCTTTCTTTTTTATTTTGTATTCTTGTTGTTTTGATGAAACAATTTCATTAATTTCCTCATTTTTTTTTCTTCTCTTTTAATAATATTTTTACTTTAAAAAATATATTTTTATATCCTCTGATTTTATATTCGTCTTCATTTTAATTTGAACACCAAATATATGCAATTCTAATAAAAAATATATATAAGAAATTAAATTAAATTATTTAAAATCAAATAAATAATAAATATTACCTTAAATTTTAAAATGGTTAGAAATTTTCTTAATAAGTATAAATTCTTTTACTATTATTATTTTTTATATTAAATTTTAATATTGCTTTTTTAATTTGTTTGTTGTTTTTTTTTTTCATTATTATTATATGAAAATCTAAATTTTTTCTAAGTTTTAAATGTGCCCATAATAAATTGAATATAAATATGTATATATATATATATATATATATATAATATTAATAATAAATGATTAAGATTAATTTAATAAACGACTTAACACAGCTACATTTAATATAATTGTAAATATTGATTTTTCTCTTATATATAATTTAAGAATTACAAAAAAAAATATCAAAGAAATAATATTTATTAAATTTTTCATTTATAAATAAGTATTTATTATTATTTATAGCATTTTATATGATATTTTCTTTTAATTAATTTTTTTTTCAGTCTACGTTATTCAAAAAAAACGAAATTCCTGTAAGTTTTTCTTCTTTCTTTTTTTTTTAATTAAATATTGATTATATTGATGATGATGATGGTGATGATGATGATATTGATATATTCTTATTAATAATAATTTTATCTTGTTGATGAACAACAGCACGATGTACTTTTAAACCATGATCATTATCAAAACGTGCTCGACATAATGAACATGGAAAATTTTTAACAGTTAAATTACATATTTTACGTATATGTTGTTGTAAATCATTTTCATTATTAAATATATTATTACATTTACCACATTTTAATTGTATTAATAAATTATCTGGATGTTTATTACGTTCATGATTTAATAAACCATTACGTGATATAAATTTTTTTGGACATAATTTACAATTATATATATCCTTAATATCTTTTAAATGTGTACGTTCATGTCGTTCAATAATACCTTTAACAATACTTTTTCTATCACAATATTTACATTTATATTCAATACCATTTTCATGCAAACGTTGATGATTTTTTAAATACTTTTCAGCTGTAAATGATGATATACAATATTTACATTGATATGGTCGATTTTCATCTTTACGTATATTATTTATATGTTTATTTTTAATATGTGAATTTAAATAATCTTTACGTAAAAATTTCATATTACATTTTGGGCATTCATATTTTTTTTCTTTAGCATGTAATAATTCATGATTTTGACGATGGGATTTTTGTAAGAATTTTTTTAAACAATAACGACATTGAAATTGTCTTTCACCAGTATGTGATAATTCATGTGTTTTTAATGATGTTGAAAATTTAAATGCAGCTGGACAATATGAACATTTAAAACAATTTTCATCATTATGTATGCGCATATGAACTTTTAATGATGCTGTTGAACTTAATTGTTTACCACATATTGTACATGAACTATTTTGTTTTTTTTTTATTAAATTACGTACATTTGTTTGTATAAAATGTCCATCTTGATGTTTTTTACGACCACATGTATTACTTAAAATTTTTAAACATATATGACAACGCCAAAAACCTTTTGGAATATCTGGATTTAATTCATAACGATGTTTACATTGTTCATGTCGATGACATTTATCATTTGTAAAAAATTTACGTGGACAAAAACGACATTCAAATGGTATTATACGTATAGAACATTTTTCCTGATGATATATCATATTTTTACTAGTACAAAATCCTTTATTACATATTTCACATTTAAATGGTTTAATTGTTGATCGTATAATTATATTTTTATCATTTTTTAATAATTTTGATTTATTATTATCTGTTTTCTCATTATCATCATTATCATTTTCTTCATCATCAGTTGCAATAATAAATTCTTCATAGTTTATTAATTTTTCATTATTATTATCATTATTATTTGTTGATTGATTGTCAAAATTAAATATAAAGTTTTCTAAACTTATTGTTGAATCAATATCAATTGTTGAATTTAATAATAATTCTTGTGTTGCTTCTTCAATTATTATTTGATCACAATTTTTATTATTATCTTTACGATTTTTTATATTATAATTTTCATTTAATATTGGTTCAAAATTAAATATTTGATGATTATCAAATAAATGTTGTGAGAAATTTTGTAAATTTATATATGTATCATTACAATATGTACATATATAATTGAATTCACCTTTTGATACAAATATTTCACCACATTTTGTATTCTTATCAAAATTATCAAATATATCCTCTTGTAATATATCTAAATCACCAACTTCTTCATCATTCATTTTGGTTAATCAAGGATTTTTCTTCTTCTTTTTTTTAATATTGATGAAAAATAATTTTGTAGAACAAAATTTTTCTATTTTTGTATATTGCTTTTTTGTTGTTTTCGTTTCAAATAAATATTTTGTATCCGTATTTCTAATTTTTCTTGTAGGTATATAATATTTGAAAGGATGAAAATCTATAAATAGACTTTTTTGCGATGCAATATTTCTTTTACATTGGAAAATGTTTGAAAAGCAGGGGGGATTTGCAAAAAAAAAAATTATAGGAAAATTTTTTTTAAAGAAAAAAATAGAAATTATAAAAAAATCGATATTTTGCTTGTATATGGCATTTTTAATTTTTTTTTTTAAACTCTTTTGTAACACTAAACTTTTAATTATTGTATTTTAACTTTGGCACTTAAAATTTAATATATTCTATTATATATATTTTTATATTCCCATTTATAAAATAAAAAATTAAAAAAAAATAATAATTTGATATGATTATATGGGAAATAAGGAAGAGGCGAGGAGGATTTTCATACTGAAGAACTGAACTGAATAAATACGATGAACTATCTGCCTGCAATCTATTACTGAAAAGCCCAATTCTTTTTTCTCAGCAAAATAAATTTTTGATTTGAATAAATTTTTACTATGAACATATTCGAGTAGCTTTTTTTTATAATAAATTCTTTGGCGCCTACTCTTCTAAAATATCGTATTGTGTTTATAAGATTATTATTAATTTTTTTTAAGCAAATCGTTTCATCGATTTAAAAATCAAATACAAAATACAATGCAATTAATTTCTGGGTAATTCAGTGAAACTACTTTAAAAATATATGGATTTGTTAGTTACTTAAGCCGGACAATATTTTTAAATGCAACTTAAAAATTGGATATTGTCCGGATAAAGAACTATACAATTGCAAGTGCGCGGGAGCCCTAACAGTCTCAAGATTATATTACTGTTAATTTTACTACTAGTATTTACTGGTAAGCTGGTATTTAAAATTTACTGTAGGTAGATCGATCACGATACCACGACCATAACATTCAACAGATTAATTAATATGTAAATATTTAAATTAAATGTTTATTCATCTATTTCACTTCCTCTTTCAATCGACTTTACGCTATTTTTATCGCTTTTTTCAGTCCTACCTATTTGTAAAAATAGAAATCATCTGATACATGCGATGTATGATCCCTGTATCGATCATACATCACTCGCATCACATGATTAGATCTCATTGCATTTCATAATAATAAACTGTAAATCCAGTAATTATATCAACAACAAAAATTCATTTATTTAGCTTACACCTGCGAAACGTTCGTCAGATCTCGGTATTTACTAATTCTCAAGTTAAAATACGATGTCCCGACAAGCAACATTTGGAAAAATTCAACCGACAGGGGCGTCGAGAAATGTTACAGCGTCATCGTTGCTGTTATATTTTATTATTGTGTCAATGTCAACTCAAGATAAAATTGAAAATCAAAAGTCAAAACAAATCAAAAATAAATGAAACCAACAACGAAGATAAATTATAAACAAAAAAAAAAGCAATATTAAAAGATTATAATTTTTTCTGGTAAATATAAAATCAAATATATTTAATTTATTTATTTTTTCTTCAATAATTTTTCTCATTAAATAGATTTACTATAAAATGTCTATTGTTGTTGAATCTACTAGTAATGATGATAATGATATATCAACTACTATGACTGTAATCAATACTACAAGTACAAAATGTGGAGAAATATTTATATTAAACGAAGGTGCTGAATTAAATTTTTCATGTACATTTTGTAATGAATCCTATATTAATATCCAATATTTTATGGATCATTTATATAATAACCATTTAGTTAGTATTGGTGATATTAATATTAATAGTACTACGAATATTATTGATTTAAAATCAAATGAAATTGAAATTGAAAATGATATATTAAATATCAATAATAATAATAATATAACTTTAAATAATGATAATAATAATACAGAACGATTAATAGAAATTATGGAAACTACAAGAGAAAATATTATATTAGATGATGATACAGATCGACCATTTAAATGTCAACATTGTAGTCGTGGTTTAACAAGTGAAAAACATTTAAAAAATCATTCAGCTAGATGTTCACAACGTAATTTTTTATATAAATGCTTACAATGTCCAAGAAAATATAATGATCAATTAAAATATAATCGACATTTAAAATTTGAACATGATGATAATAAATATAAAAAATTATTACCAGAAATTATAATTAAAACAACTGGTTTAAAACCATTTAAATGTACGATATGTAATAAAGGATTTTTAACAGTGAAAAGTGCACGATGCCATAAGACACGTTGTCAACAACGTGATATACCATTTTTATGTCATTTTTGTCCAAGAAGATTTTTTATAAAAATTCAATGTGAAAAACATGAACGTCTTAAACATTATATTGATATTAAATCCGATATACCATATGGTTTTTGGAAATGTAATATATGTAATCGTTTATTAAGTAAGGGTTATAGTCGTAAACGTCATGAAGAATCACATTCAATTGAAAATCGTGATTTTAAACGTTGTTCATGTACGTTATGTGGTAAAGAAGTTAGTTCACCAACAGCACTTCGTGTACATATGCGTACACATTCTGAAGAACGTCCATTAAAATGTCCATTTTGTCCAGCTACATTTAAATATTCAACATCATTAAAAACCCATGAAAATTCTCATACAGGTGAACGTAAATATCAATGTCAACATTGTGAAAAACGTTTTTTAACAAATACACATCGTAAAAATCATGAAATATTACATTCAAAAGAGAAAAAATATGAATGTTCTGATTGTAATATGAAATTTTTACGTAAAGATTATTTAAATTCACATTATCGTCATAAACATATAAAAGTACAACATACACGTCCATTTAAATGCCAATATAATGAATGTAATTCATCATTTACAGCTGAAAAATATTTACGTAATCATGAGCGTTTACATGAAAATGGTATTCAATATAAATGTCGATATTGTGATAAAATACATATTGTTAAAGGATTAATTGAACGACATGAATTAACACATTTAAAATCAAAAGATACAATTAATTGTGAAATATGTCCAAAAGTATTTGGTAGTAAAAGTGGCTTAAATTTTCATATGAAAAATAAACATCCAGATAATGCACCAATTGAATATAAATGTGGTCAATGTGATGAATTGTTTATTTGTAAAGGTGATTTACAATCTCATATTAAAAATATTTGTAGTATAGCATTGAAAAATTTTGCTTGTAATATGTGTTCAGCTAGATTTACTACTGAATATGGTTTGAGATGTCATAAGGGTTGTGTACATCCTGGATGTGCATAAAACTAAAATTTATTTCATACAAACAAAATCTATTTGTGATTAAAATTTCCTATTAATATCTTCATTTTTCACAACAAATTTATTTCATATTTATGAGTTTCTTATGACACCTTCACAACATTGAAAATTGTCGTGGAAAGATAAAGTGTGAAAATTGTCGTGGAAAGATAAAGTGTTCACTTTATAAATAAACTAATAATAATCTAATTATTATTTTTAAAAAAACATAATATATAAACATTTAGCAAATTGAAATTCAATAGTTGGAGAACATTTTTAATTTACTCTTCTGCTGTAGTCACTAAATAAATTATATTTATAATATTGTAAATTACAAAATCGGTGCAATCAAACAATAAAATGTAATAAAATAATTTCCAATAATAAATTAATGTTTACAAATTATTATTTTTTATTGATCAACATGAATACGAAAATATAAAAATATAAAATTATTTAATTAAGCCAAGAAAGAACATATATTATTAATCGTTGTCTGAAATGAATAGCTTTTCCCCTTTTATATTAGAATCTAAAATAAATCTTTTTTTTAATTATAAAATGGAATTAAAAATATAATAAAACTTTTTTTGTTTGTTTAAATTTACACAAATTAAAAATTAAAAAAAAGTCCAACATTGAAACAAAACAAAATTATAAACTTAAAAATAATTCTGTTTTTTCTTTTTTTTTTTTTTTTTTACTTTAAAGTTCTGCATTTGTTATGATGAAATAATGTTTTAATAATTGTAATACACCATTAGTAATCCCTTTTGCAACATTATGATTTAATTCTAAAGGATCTTGAACACATATTGATGTTTCCAATTGTAAGGAATTTGATCGATCTGCTTTATATACTTTTAAATATCTTAAATTAAAAGAATAAAGTATTTATTTATTTTTTTTTTTTTCAATATAAAAAATTTAAATTTTATACCTTGGCATTTCGTCAAGCATAGAATTATTAACACAATCTTTTAATATTGTTATACCTAGATATGGGCAAATAACTGATGTTTTAAAATCAAATTTATTTCCATAAAATGTTAAGAATTTTTTAATATAATTTAAACAATTTAAATTATCATTTGATATTTTTTCAATTTTTAATATTTGTAAACTTTTTTCCATAAAATCTCCTTGCCAATCTATAAAATATTTAATTGAATTTAGAAGATATCATATTTTAAATTTATAAAAAATATAACTTACTTCCAAATTCTATTGGATTTTTAATATCTTGTTGTAAACATTTTACAGATGGTAATAAATTTTCTATTTGTAAATAATATATGACCATTAATACTAATGTATATGTGGAAAATTTGGATTTAAGTGTTGTTACAAGTAACCATTTTTTTAAAAATAAACACATTTTATGACCTTAAAAATTAAGAAAAATATTTTATATTGATCAAATTTTTATGTATGTTTATGTATAATTAAACTTACAAATTGGTTGTAATTCAAAGAAATATTTTAGTAACATTGTATTTCGTTCACCTAAAGCATTCGAAAAACCTATATCACAATCAATACCAGCTTTACAATTAAATACACGAAGAATTGGTACTCTTGCAGCTGTAATTGGAGCAAAATTATTCCAATCTCTAGTTTTACGAAATAATTTTGTGACTTTATTCAATTTCTTGGTTATATCTTCATGAGTGTCATTTTCTATTATACCTAAAATAATTTTTCAAATTAAATCATATTTTTTTATAATAAATTAGATTAATCGATTTACTAAAAAAACCAAATTAAGTAATTTCCAATATAATTTTATAATAGAAAAATTTAAATATCAAAAACAATAAATATTTGTGTTGTAAAGATGCAATAGTATTTGATCTCTCAAAAATAATTATTAAAAGCAAAATGTAAATAATAATAATATCATAATTGCGATAAATAAATAAGAATAATAATAGAAAAAACTGAGGTGAATAGTTTTGGTTTTTATTTTTAATTTAAAAAACTACGGAGAAAAATAATTAACAAACATTTGAGAAATTGATTGGAGAAATATCGTGCTACAAAATCAAAAGTATTTCAACAAAGTTATACTAACCAATTTCTAGAAATATATCCAAATCAGAATCAATTCCACCTAAACCATTTATTCGTGATCCAAAAAAATGTATTTTAGCATCTGGATATGTACATTTAATTGTATTTAATATATCCTTTTCAATTGCTGTATAAGCTGGTAATGTTTTCATTTTATTGCTAATAACAATAGTATCAGTAAAGAATTTTTTAAAATCTGATGTTAAAAATAATTTTGCTTCTGTAAAATTAATATATATATACATGGATTAAGAATATATTAATAATTGTAAATTATTTTTTTTTTATAATAAAAAAATTTTACTTTTTGGCAGTTTACGACTTTCTTCCAATTGTTTCTTTTTCTTTAATTCAGCTTTTTCTTTTCTAGCTTTATGCAATTCATCTTTTAAAATTTGTTTAGCATCATTATTAGATTTTTGGTGTTTTTCTTTATTATTATCTTCAATTGAATTTGATAGTTGACGTGTTCTTTGTACATTTACCTTATGTTTTGGATAAAATTGAATATGTTTTGCAATATCACGAGATCTATGACCAATTTCTATCTATAATACACAATACAAATATTATTTACTAGTTTTGCTAATATTAATATATTAAATTACTTATAAAATATACTATTAATATATAATAATATACTTACATTACAGCTATTACATATATAAATTTGATTTATCGAATGATCCTTTAAATTTATATCAAAATTGGAATTATTAGATTTTATAACTAATGGTTCATTATCAATAAAACTTTCAACTTCCTTATATATTATTTCTAAATTTTGTAATAATTCTTTATTAATAACATTAAATGTTTTACGAAATTTTATAAATTTCTCTAGAAATTGTGTTATCTCCATATTCATATCGCATATCTACATAAGTAAAAAAAATATATAAGTATCGAAATATATTATAAATGCAATCAAATAAAAACTATAGGGGAATTTGCAAAAAAAAAAAATATTTAACGGAACATACCTGTTGATGAGCTTGATTAAAATTTGGATTTTGTTTTTCCATTTTTTTTTTTTAAATAAATTTATTTTTATTTTTTAGTTGAATTAATTTTAGTGATTTTATTATTATTTTTATTAAATTATAATATTGAGTTATATATGTATATTTTTTATTTGTTTATCTACTGATAAGACCCCTAACAAAAGCACTTCTAAAGACAGAACAGAAGAAGCACAAACAAAAATGAATTTAAATTGATGCACGCGACACGCACCTAACAAATGTCACTTTTGTATGTAAAAATACTTACCACATTTTTATATAAAATACTACAAAATTGAAGTGTGCTGTGTAGTAAATTGTCTAGTTTGTAACACGGGGTCTCGACTCGACTATCCATGACCGTTTCCATTTCCATAGCCATTTCCATTTATGGATTTCCAAACAAAAAAAAAACTGGGTATTTCATTTAAGATTTCCATAAATGTTACAATACAACTACAACATTTATTATTCCAAATTTATAGTATTTTTCTAACATCACTCAAGCTAGATTTAAAAATAAAAATAAATCCATATCTTACAACAATAATAATTTTATTTCTAATTATAATTAATTAAATGTAGAACATTTTCATATAATCAAAATATATATTAAAACTAATGAATTTATTTCACTTTTTGTGTCAATTCAACATTTTCATTTTTAATATTGCTATATTCATTATCATTTTGATGATAACTATAATGTTGTTGCAGAAATATTTTTTTTGTAAATTTCATATCACATTGATCACATTCAAATAATTTTTGTTGTTTATCATTACGTTTTGTTAAATGACAACGTTTTTCATGTTGATTTTTATCATCTTTATCATTAAAACGTCTCTCACAATAATCACATTTATACATACCCTTATTAGTATGTCGTTTTTCATGTCTTTTTAATGCTGATTTTAATTGAAAATCAGCTGAACAAATTGTACACATAAATGGACCATCTAGATTTGTTAAATGTTTTTTTTTATGTATACGTAATGCATTTGAATCATAATAACTATTTTCACATATATCACATTTATAATTTTTTGTACGATTTTTATCATGGGTTGATATATGTGATGTTAAATGTTCTTTACGTCTAAATTCCATACCACATATATCACATTTATATTGTTTCTCAGAGCTATGTGAAATTTCATGACGTTTTAAATGACCAGAACTATAAAATCCAGCTGGACATTGGCTACATTTGTAACGACGATCTTCTTTATGAACTAATATATGATGATTTAATAATGTTTGCGATATCATACCTTTACCACATATATCACAAATAAATGGTTTTTCACCAGTATGTAAACGCTGATGATCTTCTTGTTTATATGTATTTTTTAAAATTTTCTCACAAATATTACAACGCCAATAACCATCTGGTACAGTATCATCTACTACAAATTCTAATTCTAAATCATTTGAATTTTTAAATTTTTTTATTTTATTTAATTCAACTATTTTTTTACCAAATTTTGCTATTTGTTCTTTATCCTCATTAGTATGTTGTTTTTCATGTAATTTTTTATTATCAGATTGTGAAAATTTCATATAACAATAATCACATTCAAATATTGGTTTTTTAATATGTAAAATTTCATGACGATTTAAATGATTACGATAATTAAATGCTTTTGGACAATATTTACATTTAAATGGTCGATCAGGATTTGCAGTATGACTGGATATATGTCGCATTAAATATGATTGATTTGGACAATTTCGTCCACATGTTTCACAAGAATATTTAGTTGGTTTTATAATATCACTTGTTGTAGATATTTTTTTTCTTTTTCGTATATTGATTTTAGATTTTTTTCTTTTTACCTTTTCCGATTGAATAAAATCTATATTATTATTATCTAATTTAATTAAAAATTCTTCATCAATCAGATTTTCATTATTTTCTTCATTTACATTCAAAATATCAGTTTCTTCATTTACATTCAAAATATCAGTTTCTTCATTTACATTTAAAATATCAGTTTCTTCTTCATTTACATTCAACAAAATATCATTTTCTTCTTCCAATTTGTTTTCTGCTGTAAGCGATGATGGCAATGTTTCAAAATCTCCAATATTTTCAATATGACATATAAATTCATCTTTAGTTTCCTCCTTAATATGTTGCTTTAAATAATGTTCAGAAAATCCTTTTAAACTTTGAAAATATTTAGTACATAATAAACAAGTTAATGTAAATTCATTATGTTCAATAAATATTATTTCTCCACATTTCGTTGTACTTGTTGGTATTTGACCATGATCAGTAAGAACAAAATTAACAATTTCTACTTCTTCCTTTGGTTCAATAAATTCAAAATTTGATTCATTCATTTTAATATTAATTTTTTAATAATTAAAATTATAAATTTTAATAAAAATACTTTTTTATACAATCCAAAATGTTTTTATATTTATTTATACCACTGACATTTAAAAATTTTTAACCCAGAAGGCAAAATTGTCTAACAATTTAGAATGGATGGAAATGGAAAATGTCACAAGTTTCGAATTGCTTATTCCTGAGGAAAAAACTGAATAAGATCGCATAAGAGTTTCTATATCATTCCACTATTTTAAGTTTTTTTTTTATCGTGTTTTCATACAAACCTCTTAAAACTCCTAATTATCCTTAGTAAAATACAGAATAAATCAGATTAGTTATTAATTATACCTTTTAATTAAAATCTACTGTCCTGCATTCGAGTATCGAAAGAGTAATTCTACTACTTAAATATCGAAATAAGCGAATAATTAAAACTTATTATTGACAACACTGTATTGTAGTTTTTTGTTATCTGCATCTGCCTGTGCCATCAACTCATTAAAGTCAGAAAAAAAATATAAAAACATAAACAAAAAAGAAATTAAAACGATATATAAATAAATGCTAACCAAATGACTTCAACAGAAGAAACTTTAGACAATAATAATAAAAACTTATTATTTCAATATATAAAATGTGAAATTAAAGATGAAGAAAAAGAAATAATAAATTCTAATGAATTAACAAAATGTGGTGAAGTTTATGTAGCAAACAACGGAATATTTCAATACAATTGTATATTTTGCAAAGATATTTACAAAAATGCACAACATTTTAATGAACACATTTGTAATAATCATAATTTATTTATAAAATTTAATGAATTGAAATCATCTAATATTGAATCAGCTGTAACAAATAACAATCAAATAAATGAATTAATAATTGAACCATTAATACAAGTAGAATTGACAAATAATGATGGTTATTTATCATCAAATGAAAACAAAAATAAATTATCATGTAACGAAGAAAAATGTAATAATATAAATAGTGATAACGATACATCATCATCATCTTCAAATGAATCAGATAAGCCATTAAATAAATTTAAAAGAAATAAAATATCGAAAAAAGGAAAATTAAATTCAATAAGACGCAAAGTATATCCAATTTTAGAAAAATCAAAACAACCAAATAATAATAATTTAAATATACCAAATGGTTATTGGCAATGTACTAATTGTAATCATATTTGTAAAAAAGGTGATGAACGACGTGAACATGAAAAAATTCATAAAAAAGAAAAATATATTGGTGTAATATGTGAACAATGTGGTAAAGGTTTTCGTCATCAACGTATTTTACAAATCCATATGAGAGTTCATACTGGTGAACGGCCATATAAATGTCAATTTTGTCCAATGGCATTTGGTCAATCTGGTGCATTAAATAATCATGAACGACAACATACTGGTGAAAAACCATATAAATGTAATTATTGTGATAAGAGTTTTTGTCAAAGTGGTTTATGGAAAACCCATGAATTAACACATACATTAAGTGAAAAACCATATGGTTGTCATATATGTGAAAAAAGATTTTTACGACCACATAATTTAGCTGATCATATAAAAACACATAATTTTAAACCCCATAAACCAATACCATGTCCATTATGTCCGAAATTTTTTAAAAATATAAAAAGTTTAACAATACATCAGATATTTCATCGTGAAGAAGCATTTCAATTTAATTGTGAATATTGTGAAAAGAAATTTATAAAATTAACATCAAAAGAAAAACATGAATTAATTCATACACAAGCTGGACAATTTCCATATGAATGTAATGATTGTGATCGAAAATATGCCCATGATACAAGTTTATCAAAACACCGTAAAAAATGTCATAGAACTGGTAATTCACCACCACCACAATATAAATGTAATTATTGTGATAGAATTTTTCTTAAATTTAAATCAAAAGAGAAACATGAACGTGGACATGAAATGGGACCAAAAAGTTATCAATGCGATATATGTAATAATAAATATGCTTATAAACATGGATTAAAAAAACATCAAAAAAAGAAACATACTATAAAAAAATTAAAATGAAAAATAATTTTAAGATTATCAAATTTTATAATATCATATTTCTTTTTGTAGATTTTTTATATTTAAAAATTTAGTAATTGTAAGTTTATTATATTTTATTTAAAAGATTTTTATTGTTCTGTGTGATCTAGATTTTCCATCTACATATTTATATTTATTTTATATTTTGAAATAAATATGGATTAAACTAAATTAAATGTAAATTCTTTTAATATATGGCAAATTATCAAAGAAGTATATTTTAAATCGGGTTATAATGGTTCTTTAATCGAATTATCAGATATTGTACAATTTTGTGATAACAGCGCCACCTATTTTCAGTTAGTTAAATTTTCAAAATAGTTTGATCTCGGATATAGATGGCGAGGAGATAGTTAATAATATTAATTAATTATAATAATTAACGGGCGCGCTAAAATAACGAATTGACATTTGTAACGATGATGAAGAATGATGCCTTTAAATTTAATGTCTTAATAATTAAATAATGTGTTTAAATAAAGTGTATTTTGTTTAATATATTCAATTTTTTATTACAATTTACCATCAAGCAGATACAAGATTAATTTGTTCATCGGATTACCAAGGTTAGTGAAAATGCCGATAATTAAAAAATATAGAACTTTCTCCAAATGATAATTTAAAAATGCAGTATATAAACTGCACACGTTGAAATTGTAGTAATTATAAATAAGGATATATCGGATTTTAAAAATTAAATTTATTTGGAGTTGTATATATTTAAGGTTATTGTCACGAAAATATATAAATTTAATTGCATTTTGAAAGTTTATCGCCTTATTTGTTACCGTGTAGTTTAATTCGATATCTATAGACCTGTGTTTTGGCGTTGGTTGCAATGGAATATCTCCATATTTATGTCAGCATATTCATTGAATGTGAAATCCGCCCCTCCCCCTTCAATCAACTTTATGATAAAAAATGTTTTAACTCTTATTTACATATAATTATTTCATATATATTTGAAATCGGTTTGGATATTTTTATTATAATTAGAATTCTCCGTCCATAGACACCAAATTTACCTACATATGTATATTGGAGAATGTCGATGTTTTATGCAAAAAAAAAAAGGCAGGTAAGAAGTTTTTTTAAAATCCGGCGAAATTCTGAGATTTATATTAGCCTAATTAGTATTTTGATCATAATTTTAGTAAATAAATTTATTTTCACAATATAATGTTTGAAAAGTAAAGAAGAAATATTCAACAACGCACACAAAAAATGTTGCAGAACATCAAGCAGCATGTTATGTGATAATGTTTTTTGTAATAGTTTTCTTTAATTCTAAGTATCTATATCTATAATATACAAATACATATGTAGTGACAGATTTAGCAGAATATATTTTCGAATATTTCATCGAAATATGAAGATCTAGAATTTGGATATTTTAATTTAAAGAAACTAAACGAATTAATTTTGAAATTACATACATAATTTTGAGTGTTCCCTTTTAACAAAATATTATTCATTCAAAATTTAAATTAAATATTTTCAACAAAATACAAAATTCAATATCATTCCAAACACTATCATTATCATTTCTCGTTACAAACTATCTATAAAAATGTAATAAACAAAAATTGTTTTGTTTTTTTTTGTCAAAAATTTCGCAATTGTTTAGCTTTTATTTTTGTGAATTTAATTACACTATTTTTTTTATTGCATGCTAAAAGTAATTAAATATTTTTTGGATAAAAAAAGTGGTCAAAAAAAAGCTACATATATAATATTTTTTGGCAATATGAATTTTCTGGGTTTGTTTAAGCGCATTGGAAAACATTATTATAATTGGGAAACTTTTTATTTGATAAATAAAACAAAATTGAAGTAAATCTTAATAAGAAATAATTACACAAATTTTAAGTTGACAAGAATATATGTAGGTACTCTTTATTATAGGTACTCATAAAAAATAGTAATTATCAAAAGTTTAAAGTTTAAACTTTTAGCCAGATATGTACATATAAAAACGATGTTGCTTAAAAATATAACAAACATTATTTTTTTTATATTAATTAATGGTTTTGTTTTGGTTAATATAATTTCTATATTATTTTTAACTCTTTTCTTCAGTGAACTCTAAAAGCAAAATATTATATAATAATTTAATATAAGTCTTTTGACTAAAGTGTTTTTGTTTTATAGTAATTTTAGTTTTAGTAGTTAGCGAATAGTTAAACAGAAAGGAACGTTAGAAAAAAAATCTCTAAAATAAAATTAAATAGAAAATTTTAAAATAATAATAATTGTTAATTAGTGTATAATCAAAAGGACAACTACTTGTAATAATTATCCTTATTTGAATATTGTTACATTAAAGGTTATTATATAATATGGAATTGAGTTTTTCAATAAATTATATACCTACAAAATATGGTTACCTATATGAAATTTTTAAGAAAAATAATTATTTAAATTTAATCAATAAAATTTCTATTAAATATTTGCTCACAATACAATTTTATATAAATAAAATCTTTATAATCAAATATTTAAATTAAAATAATAAATATTAGAAAATAATTTAAGTTTATTTAAATTATAATTAGTTCGGTAAATTAATTTATGTACAATTACGTTGGTTTTTCTAATGGACCTCTATTATTAAAAACCAAATTATGTGCGCAATTAAATAAGACTTTTTTTTTAAAATCAGTCATTAATCAAAATTTATAATTAAATGTTGGTGGTTAATTAAAATAAAATTCTCGTATATTTAGTTAAATTTGAATTTTATTTGTATTTTAAATATCCAGAATATGAAATATGACTACAATCAAAATCTAGTGCAAATTTACTTAATTTATTATAAATAATAATCAATGTCGCGATATAAAATTATAAATTTTAGGAAACATTGATGAAAAGTTGAATTAATTTTAAATTTACTATTTATATACCATAAAAATCGGCAAGCATATAGCTTTTTAAAGTATTAAAATAACTATAATTAGATAAACGACAATTTTTTATTCGTATATTAATGTTTTTCTTACAATAAAGTACAGTAAAAAACTTTTTATTCGGAAAATACGTTAGTTCGAAAAGAAAAATATTTTCCGAATTATAGAGATTTTTCCGAATTAAAAAGAATTGGTTTCTATTTTCGCTAAAAAATTGTATATTCTCTCAAAAATCATGAAACCGTACAATTTTTTTTGGTATCCAATGTTTGATTGCCCAATGTGCAATTTTATGAATTTTAGGGTAAATTACAAATGAAAATTATAGCATACAGATTTGGAATTCATTCTGAATTTCGCTCATTCTGAATTCACGTTTTTTTAGTTTTAACCGGAAACATGTATACGCATAAATACTGAAATTTGTGGTTTTTTTTTTAATAAAATAATTTTTGTTTTCAAACACAAGTTTATTTTTAACAAAAGGAAACCCGTGTAATACCTATTAAAAAGAAATTCGTTAATTCGGAAAATTAGTTAATTCTTAAAGACCTTCCCCCGACCATTCCGAATTAAATGGATTTTACTGTATATAGATTTTCCTTTCTATAATAAGAGTCACGATAATCTTAACGACCTCGATTTGACAAAAACAAAAATATTTTTATTGATAGTCAACAATATTTTCCAAGCTTAAATTTCATAAAATTCTTAATATAAATTTTATATCTATAGTTAGTTATATTATATCTAATTAAAGGTAATTTTTAATATAGATTTACCATATGAGATAAATTATTTCTTATTTATTGTTGTTGAAAATGTTATTCGGAAAAGTTACGCGAGTATATTATTAAAATATTGTAATTACTATAATTAAAATATATTGATTTAAATTGGAAGATAGTAAAAGTATTTTAATATTTTTTAGTATTGAATTGCAAAATTTTCTTGACCATTGATTTGAGAATAAGAAAAATATACTTAATTATTAGTAGAATTTTAGGCAAAGGAAATTTATACCACTAATTATACCAATAACTTTTAATATTTTTTATTATTTTCCAGATATCAAAAATGCAATTACAATTTATAATTGTATCAATAATTTTTTTATTGGAAAATTATAATTGTCTCAATATATTGGCATTATTTCCACATCCTGGTGCTAGTCATTTTCTATTTTTTAAACCGCTTTTAGAAAATTTAGCATATAAAGGACATTCACTAACAGTTGTTAGTTATTTTCCAAATGAGAAGAAAATCGAAAATTATACAGATTATCAAATTATTGGATTACCAACAATGAAAGAATTTATTAATCTTCAAGTAAGAAAATCAAATACAGATATTAATTAAATTGGAAAAATATTTTAATTTTATAGGATTTTGAAAATGATTATATACCAAGTCCATTTGAAGGTTATTTTATGATAAATTCATGGGGTTTAGAATCATTAGAAGTTGCATTAAAATCGGATGCAATTAAAAATATATTAAAATTAAATATTACATATGATATTATATTAGTTGAACAATTTAATAATGATGGTATAATGGCAATTAGTCATATATTAAATAATATACCAGTTATTGCATTAACTAGTTCACCAATATTACCTTGGCATTATAATTTAATTGGTACACCATTTATATCATCAATAATGCCAAATATATTTTTAGGATATTCTGAAAATATGAATTTATTGAAACGTATTAAAAATATGTTTTATTATCATGCTATTAATTTTATGTACAAGTAAGTTTGCTAATTAATATACTTTTGATTGAAAATTTTTTTTAACATTATATTTAATTAATATATCTTTCAGTTATAATACACAAATAGCTACGAATAAAATTATACGAAAATATTTGGGTAATTCATTTCCTGATATTGACGAAATTTCAAAGAAAAATACAGTATTAATGTTAATTAATCAACATTATTCATTAACTGGTAATAAACCATATATGCCAAATGTTATTGAAGTTGGTGGTTTACAAATTGAAGAACCACAACCAATTAATTCGGTAAGAAATAAAATTTATTTAATTATTTAATTTTCACTCACTTTTCACTTTATTAATTATTTAATTTTTTGTTCGTCGTAAGTAAACAATTTTCACTATGCAATTAAATTTAAATTAAGTAATTAATATATTTTGCATATCTTTAGGTGTCCTATAATATTATTTGAGGCTAACATTCAAATATATTTTTATTTTTATATAATTAAACCCCATACGCAGCTCGACCGTAGCGAAATTTGAACACGGTCTCCAAACTCTCCGTGAAATTTTTGTGAAAAAAATGTTTGTGGAGAAAAATATAAATTGACAAATTGAATGACAAACTTAAATTTGAAAACAATTAAATTGATTTTAAAAGCTTCAAATATTTTTAATTACAAAATTAATCAAACTCAAATGCCACCATTTCATCGTGAAATAATTTTCAAAACCTTATTTTATTATAGAATTATATGTGGAGATTTATTAGGTCCCATCTATCTATTGGCAATTCACAGATTTGCAAAAAATTTTCACGATGAACTGCGTACCAAAATCCTGTGAAATATCAGTAATTTTTCTATTTTTCACAATGGAATTTTGTATAAGAAATTTTGCTACGCCCGAGCTGCGCATGGTCCTTTAAATAGGGAACTGGATTAAATTTTTTTAATGTTATTTTATTGACCACTTAGGAAGTGTCCATACATCTTAAAATATAGATTAAAATGTTGAAGAGACGTAAAAGTATAAATTTAAATTAACATTCCAAGCAAAAACATTAAAATTTACCTTAATTAATTACTGGAAGGGAAAGCTAATTTGTAATAAAATTATTGTGAGTGAAAGCAGCATAATTATTAATAAAAGATTTAACTTAAATTTCTTTTTCGGAACGTAATCAAGTAATTAAAACTAAAACTATTACATACGTTAGCACCAAATTCTGACTGAACAAAAAGCTAATTTATTAGTTTCTTAAAAAAATTCTGATTGAATAAATTGAGAAAGCCGGTTTTCCAAAACTAATTTAATTAAATATTATTTCATTACGTAGGTATAAAAAAAAGATAGTTTATATTTAAATATTACAAGAAACTATAAAAAAATATGTTACATAAATAATTTTTGTAAAATTTCTAGACAAAATTACGTTACAATTTAATTTAATGATGTTTTTATATATAAAACAGACACCCAGTAATTTCTTATGCTGCCCATAGACAGTACAACCTGGTTGTACAACTAGTCGTCCAACTCCAACTTGTCGGTAGACCACCCCACACATGTGTTCCAACTTTTTCTACAACTTTGTACAACTATCAAATATTTTTTTTATTAATTTTTTTTTATTAGTTAAAAATTATATTTAATTATATTTTATATTAATTATATTAATTATTTTAATTATATTTTTGTCAGTATGTAATTTGAAATATTTTCAATATTTGCAAAATATCATAAAAAACCACGTGTTGCTGATATAAGTTAAGAAACGTGATTTTGGTTGAAGAAGCTCATATTTTTGCCAACAAAAATCAAACATTTTTGTTATTTCTCCAACCGACTCTCAACTCTCAACCATCAAATTTGTTGTACAATAGTTCCACATCCACACCCACACACGATACAATTTGTAAATTTTCACAACCATTTTAATGGTTAAAAACTAAGTTATATCGTGTATGGCCACCATTATAAGTGGGAGAGACGATAAAATAAATAAGGTTAAAAAGGTTAAAGATAAAGACTGGTTTATTTCGTTAAATAGTTAAATTTATTATTTTTAAATAAAATTTTTAATTGATATTCGAAATTGTTATACAAAAATATATTTTCATCTTCTTCTTCAAATAGGATATTCAAAAAATTCTTGATTCAGCTAAATCGGGTGTAATTTATATAAATTGGGGTTCAATGATACGATCTGAAACATTACCAATTGCTAAACGTGAAGCAATTATAAAAGCTGTTAGTCGATTAGATCAAATTGTTTTATGGAAATGGGAAAATGATACATTACCAAATCAACCAAAAAATGTTCATATACGTAAATGGATGCCACAACGTGAAATTTTAGAACATCCAAATGTTAAAGTATTTATGAGTCATGGTGGATTATTGGGTAGTACTGAAGCAGCATTTAGTGGTGTACCAATGATAATAACACCATTTTTTGGTGATCAATATTTTAATACAGCTACAATGGAATATAAAGGAATTGCAATCACATTAAATTATAATAATATAAATGAAGAAAATGTATATAAAACAATTCAAGAAGCTTTAAGTTCAAAGTAAAAATTTTCTTCAATATTTAAATTTTTACAATTAATTATTTTTTTCTATTTCTTTTTTTTCTTAGATCACAGAAAATTGCTAAAAATATACAATATTCATTTAAAAATCGTCCTTTAAAACCAATGAAACTTGCTATATGGTGGATTGAACATATCGCTAATACAAAAGGATTATTAATAAATAATAATAATTTGAAAAATTTAAATTGGTTTAATTATTATTCTTTAGATATTTATATAATTTTATTTATATTAATTTTATATATTTTTATTATTATTAATTATATATTTAAAAAATTATTCAAAATTTTTATATACCAGAAAGAGAAAATTAAAATAAATTAAATTAATAAATTATTTATTTTTATATTTAAATTTAATTTTCAGATGATAATTTGTAATGAACTTTTGTTTATTTATTAAATAATTTTATATGAATTATTGAACTTGAAATAAATATATTATCAACAATTTAAATTTTGTATAAAATAATTAGCACGTAAATAAAGCTTATTTTTTTTTCTTGTAGTTGAAAAGCAAGAATTATTGCAATTAATTTGTAAAACTATTTACACGTATAAATTAATGACATATTTAAATGAAATTCATTATACATGCAAAATGGAATTATTATTAAATTCTATGATGTGTAAAAGTGTTGTTAATAATTTTATAATATAGTTTAAAAGAAATTATTTATAAAAAAATTGTATTTTTATGCGAGACAACCCAATCAATCGTTCAATAATTATAATTATCTTATAAGAAATATTTACATAAGTATTTATTTTATTTTTGAAATTTATATAAATAAATAAATTTATATTTTTCATTTTTATTAAATGATTAATTTGTAATAAATATTTACTTTTTTTTAATTATATATTTAATAAGCCATAAAAAAAAACAGTTTACTCTCTGTCATGACCTTAAAAGATATGTCAGATGTCATAATTTAAAAAATTTTGAAAATTTTTTAAGCAAACAATTAATTTAATTTCAGTTATTAAAACAAAGTTCAAAAAATTAAGTTTTATGTAAATTTACCTAAAGTTTGTTTTTATAAAATGATGAAAATTTTATTAAATATTTCAAGGTTTTTGTAACCCTATCAAAAATTTAAATATTCAATAATTTTTTTTTTTTGGAGGAATTGGTAATAAATTGAAATTTATAAAAATAATTATGGAGGCATAAACGGTCGTTCCCGTCATTGTTTCCTTTTAGGTTTCGCAAAAGTAAGCAATAGCTTCGTATTTTTCTTTGTGCCCTGAATTGGAAGGCATATATATCTCATATATAGCCTATAACTAAAGAAATTTCCCAAATAATTTATTTATGTAACTTCTATAATTATTAATCAATAATTTTTCCTTAATTCAAATTCACTTTAAATCATTAAAATGATGAAAATTATTTTTAGTAGTTTTTAGCTTTTAACACAAATATTAACTCTTAAAAAAATCATCAGTACTAACTAAACTACTAAGTGCGACCCTGATTGAAGAAATTCAGCTACATACAAAAAAAAACGTTTAATGTGAGAGTGAAATTAAGCAAGAAAAAAAATATTTTTGTTTGATAAAAAAAAATTTTCTGTTGCTTCATTAAGTGTACATAACATCAGATTAACTTGAAGTTATATATATAATAAGTCGGAATAAGCTTTTTTTCGTGTCGTCCTAATATATGGACAACATTGTTATAATTTATTTTTTTTGAAGATTCTTTTTTTTTTAATTTCTGAAACTTTTTGAAGAGTTTCACAACTGAAAAGTTTTTTGTTTTTGTCAAAAAATAATAAAACAACTCTCATTTCATTAGAGTTTTGCTTGTTGAATTGATAAGTTCTGGCCGAATTTTTTAAAATTGAAAGCATATTTAATTATTTTTGTGGTTTTGAAATTATTTTATGGTTAATGAAATTTACAAAATTTTGGTCATTTTTGGATAAATGCGAATAATTTCATAAATAATAATTTCAAATTTAATTTAATGACAAAGTGATTTTATTGTACATTAAAATAATATATATTATATGTAATTATAATTTTTGTAATATCAATTTAAATTTTAATAAACTAATGATAAAAAAAATTGATGTGAATATTCGAAATTAATTATAATTATGTAATTGTGAATTTTATTATTTTTATTTAAATTAAATTTTAAAGTAGTATATTATAAAAATATTTATTTAAAAACTAAATCATCGGCGAGCGTAAGTTCATTTTTTTCTTAAATTATTGCATAATTGGAAAATTTTCTAACTTATAATTTATTTATGTAACTTTATATAATTATTAATCAATAATTTTACCTTAAATCAAATTCATAATTAATTTAATCGAAATTTTATACTATATTATAATTATTAAATAATTAAGTAGATATCATTAAAAATGACTTAATACATATTATACATATATATAATATATAATTTTTGTTGAGGTATCAAAAATATTAAAGGTCCAAAAAACTTTAATTAAATCAATTTGATAATTAAATCAAAATTTTTTTTTTTATTGTAATTTTTAAATTTTTGTTGTTTTTGAATAAATATATAAGGAAACAAATTAAGTAAGAATTTATATTTAGATTAAAAATACGATAATATAAATTCTAATTTATGTATTTATTTATTTATTTATTTGTTTCGTCTTTGAGACAAATTTAGAAAAGCTTTTTTTATTTTAAATTAGTTAAATTTCTTTATACGAAAAATTAATTAGTTTACTCCAATGACATGAAAATTGATGTGATAATATAGTATTTTTGATATTGAAAATGTGTAAAAATAAATTCAATTTTCTTAGTTTTTTATTTTTGGGGTTTAATAATACATCATTTTGGTTTGTTGTTATGAAACAAAATATAAACATAAATTTTTCATTATTTAAGTATTTTTTTTTGTCAAATTATTTAATTTGATTAATTTAAAATCACAAGAAAAAAAACAATTAATTTACTTTGATAAGAATTTTTTTGTTATCATTTTTATAAAAAAAAAAATATTTTTTTTTTTCGAAATTCAAGAAATTTCGTATTTAATTATTTTTGTATATACTTATACATAAAATCAATTTAAAGTAAAGAAAAATGATATAATTTATAAGGCAGAACAAATAATATTCTAGAATTGTTCATATTTTATAAATAGTAGCTGCGTTTTTTTATTCCTACTCTACACTCTATAAAAGAGTACCTTACTCTACATCTACATAATTGAAGGGTTTGAGTGCCATAGGTATGCCTATGCCACAAAAATTTCGTTTAGATAAATTGACATTATGGCTTTTTATGAAATGTGGTGGTTAGCAACAAAATATAAAATTTTACTAACTTACAATAAAATGTTTAATATGTATATACTAAATATTTACATATATGAGTTTGAAATTGTGATATACGCATATTTGCGGAACCAAAAATAAAACCGTAAGTTACAGATTTCACATTTTGTGTCTGAGGCACTGATGGCACTCAACCCTTCAATTATCAAGAACAACATGTAGAGTAGGAATACAAAGTGCGCGAAAATTCAATATGGTTCAATCAATTCTATAGATCTTGCTCTATATCGTTTTTATATTAATTTTATGTAGAGTAGAGCAGCGTAAGAATAAAAAAAACGCAGCTAGTATCTCTTTCCAAATTGTGATTATAGATTACAACAAATTATATTGCATTTATGTAAATATGAGAAATATGACACTTTAAACACACACAAAACAATTTATTTCAATTTCCCAATATTATCAGTCAGTATGTAATACATTTCTGTGACCTTTATGGTTCATAGCTACATACAACAATATATAAATTATATTTATGTACATACATTTTGTCTCTTCAAGTTCAAGATATTTACGTCTAGCTAGATTATGATTATGTTTATTTACTTTTCATTCGAGTTCGAACGTACATAGCTATATAAATTAATTTAGATAGTATTTAGTATTTATATAAATTAATTTAGATAGTATTTTTTCTTATCAAATATGAAACAAAATTAAGAAATTTTTGTATATACGGTAATAAAATTTAATTAAGAATTAAAAGATAACTTATATTTATTCAATGTCATTATTAAGTTAAATTAAGGCTCACAATTGCAGCTTTAATCGATAGTGTTAACTTGAAAATTTTTCAACATATGCGGAATGGAAATCAATGTAAATGAACGCAACTAGTAGTTAATGCTACACGCACAATGTAGCAGTTAACGATAGCGCTGAGTTTAAACAATGTTGGAAATATTTACGCCAACGCTAGACAATTTTAATATTTGTAGGCAAAAATTTGGTAAAAAATCATATAAAAATTATGAAAAATTGACAAAATATGGAAAAAAAATTCTTACCAACGGGAAATGGATGGCTCCCCTATGCATGGTGGAAGATTTCCTCGGAAGCTATAGAAGCATAAACGCTCGTTTCCCTCATTGCTTCCTTTTTTCATGGTAGGTTCCGCAAAAGTAAGCAATACCTTTGTATTTTTTTTCGTGCTTATATATGTATATAGTGCCTTCCAATTCAGCATTATAGAAGCGTCTTCCTGAGAACCGCTTCTATATTGCTGATTTATCTCTTCCACGGAAGCAATGCAATTTTTTCAATTGCTTCTAGATAGCTTCCGCAGGAAGGCCTTCTTAAATTTCCCGTTGGGTTGACACAATTGTGCGAATTCGTTAATAGAAGTTAAAGTTAATAGATGTTAAAGTTCGATTAAATTAAAGCGCCAATTGTGCGCCAACCTTTACAGTTTATTTTAATATAAATATAACTTTATTAATTATTTTATTTCTGTAAATATATAAAACATATTTAAAAGATTATAAATAATTTTAAACAGCTTTTTTTCAAAGTCAACAAATTAATTGACAAATTGTAAAATTTTCTTATAAAATGGAAATTTAATATAATATATTTTGAATATTGAAGGTCGGATATATTTTCAATTTAAAGTCTGTTTTTTTTTCTTCGAAAAACACTCGAAATTTAAATACATTTTTATTACGATTTTTTTTACCTGATGGTTTAAAAAAAATTCGTGATAAAAATTTTTAATATAAATATTGGCACCTCCAAAAAATTAGAATGTTATTTAATAAACAAAATTAATAAACAAAAGATAAAAAAATAAAATAAATAAATTTGTCGTTTAATATTTCACTCAAAGAATTAAATATGTGAAATATGATGCCATATTAATGTTTTTGATTAAGACATTTATTCAAAAAAAAAAAAAATTTTGATTGAAAATTATATAAAAAAAAGAATTTTTGAATTATGAAAGAAAATTTAGAGAGAATTAAGAAGTGTTTCATATTTTTATTTATTTGAATTAATTCTCACGTGTTACACGTGAGAAATAATTTGAATAAAATGTTGAATTTATGTCCGTTGAGGTCATAATACTTTATTCAAATTAATTAATTAAATATGATTTAGGTATATAAACACTATATAAATGTGTGAAAGATGACTATAGAGTCTTTTATATATAAATATAAAAGACTCTATAGTCATTTACTTATTAGCAAACACGTAATAAAGTAACATAATTCGAAATTATTGAAATAAATATTAAATAATTTAAACCTTGATAATTAGATTTATTTTATTCTGTACAAAATTAAATTTACTATATATATGTATAAATATGAGCACATTTGTGAGATGAAACCATCTTCATAAAGCATAAAGGTAACCTCTCTCTTTAGCCTAGCCCAGCACTAACCCTCCCAGCTACTATCTCTGTACGAGATACGCCGTTCCGGTAGTAATTAATATAGTAAGTGGTCATGGACACTCATAATAAATTTAGTCGGTTGTTGGGACGCCAATGAATGGAACGATAATGTCCGCATTGGGTCACCCAGCACCGAACTGATATACCTACAGTGGACCTGTGTCGGTTAGCCGTTAAACCTAGTCATCAGAATCCACCGCTATACCATCCCCTAAATCGTCTTTAATCTTTTAATAAAGTTCAAACATTTTTGAGATCAGTTTATAATAGAAAATCTAAATTTTTTGTTAATATACTCATATTAGATAATTAAATTAAAATTTATAATTAATTAATTAATTAATTATAATAATTAAGATTCTTATTAATATTTATGTATATAGATAGTATAACAGCTTCTCACAAAAAAATCCGTTCCAACATATTAAAATGATTATGCAAACTTTATTTAACAAAAAAACGAATTTAAAAATTTCGTTAATAAATTAAAAAAAAAAAATTTTCAGTCAAATTTATTTATAAATATGCAAAAAAAAAGTAATGATTAATTTTTCTGTCTCAGGTTTGATTTATTATAAAATATAATTTTATAATGTTGCTAGATGGTTTTGTGCAAGGAAAACCCGGGTTAACCCGGTGCCCGGAACATTAATTTTCAAATAATTAAAAATTCTGCTATAAAAAATAGAATAATCTAATTTTTAAGTATATTCTAAATTTTTATGATTATATGTGAATTTCCTACTAGTAATTTGGAAATGGGTTAATTATAATGTTCTACTAAAACGACTAAAACTAATAAATTTAAATATATACGTCATATTTATTTTCTAGCGTAGGTGGTAAAATTTGTTACTAATGTTTCAATTTAAATAAATTTTTAATGTTTTATTTACTTTAAAATTTCGGTCAAAAAGATAATAAAATGTTTGTATCTTTTATAATATAATAATAAAATAATTAAAATTCGGATTTAATTATTGGAATTCTATATTTCATCTTACAAAATATTGTTATATATATAATTTAAGTCGAAAATATTTTTTTTTCGAAATAAATTCTAATTAAAATTTAATGGGAATTTTATTGTTTGATTATAATATTTAAAAAAAAAAGTATACTATTCAAATTTTTCTTAAAAGAAGTTTTAAGAAATATTTACAATAAAAACCATGTTTTATTTGCCATTAATCAATGTTATGATAGAGCTTTATATCGGTCTATCTGATAGACCGATATAAAGCTTGAATATTATTGAGAACCAAATGTAATTAATAGAAATTTAAGATTGTTCCGGTAGGAGCGCACTATTCACATTTTTCCAAAACATGTTTTTCCGAATAAAATTATTGTAATTTCAAATATGTATAGTAAATGCACATGGAAAATTAAGTGTGATTGCTGATTGGAAAGGTTAATTACGAGATCAACACCATGTCTGGAAAGTGTTTTAAAATTTCTACAACTAGAAATGCTGAAAACCAAATTATCGTATATTTTATAGTATAATTATCGATTGTTATTTTATATCAATCAAATTTGCATAACACTAAGTATGTAAGTAAGAAAAAAACCCCTATGATTATGAAACTACTGCGGAGTAGTTAAGAGCTACGCATCATTTTTATATTAACTATACACTTACATAAATCAAAAAAACTTCATAATCGGTACAATTAGTTTTTTTTAAAACAATATAAACAAACTTTGTTGCACATGATATAATCAATCTTAAAAGTCTCATTATATAATTATATATGCGACAAGGAATGGTATAAAACGAGTATATTTGCATAATGAATTAATAATAATTATTTAATACATTCCTTCTGTCTGGCAATATATATAATAAATAAAAATCTTGACATTCAAATGCGACAGACAACACAATTTTTTTCTTCAAAATATCTGCAATTTATTCTTGTCCCTTAAGTTTGCCATTTATATAAATTTTTCTTATAAATTATATAAGTCCAAAATTTATTTGAATCATAAATTTCAAAATGTAGAAGCAATTTCTTCAACCGAACCATAGATTAGCACAGTCATTAGATTTTCACCTTTCTGACTATGAGCTACATATTCCTACAAAAACATATACCTACCAGATTATGGTTAAATATTTATCGTAAATTTGTATATTCATATTTCACATATCCTTTAATGATTACTATATTTATATTTACATTTTATCGTTATATATTTCCATTTTAGTAAATTTCAAATTCTATCAAAACTTATTTCTGACTTACAAAATTGAAATTTTGTAAGTCAGAAATAAGTTTTTCTATTAGATAATTTTTTTTAAGTCAAAAAGAGAAATTTAAATATTTAATTTATACCAAATTATTATCTTAAGGCTAATTTTCAGTGCCTTCTCATGAAATAAGGTAATAAAATAACATATGAAATCTGTGGTTACGTCGCACAAAATCACATATCTGCGGCTTTATAATACAATAACGAAGCTGCTGATCTGATGAGTATTAACTATGAAAATCAGCCTTTAAGGGTGTTTCATAAAATTGAAGACTATACTTACTAAACTATTAAATTACTATATACTACAGATAATTTTAAATTAGTATAAACCAGAAACTAACAAATTACAAAAAAAAATTGTTATTATTTCGTAAGTTCGCAATTTCATTCAAATTTAATTTTGCAAGTAATTCCTAATAATATGAGAGAATTGTTATATAATATTTAAGAAAAAAATATTATATAAGATTTTTGGTAAAAAATAATTTAATTTATTATTTTTCGAATCTTTGTTTTGTTCAGATATTCTTGAAAACGCTTTTTTTTACCATTCATCAATTTTATGAAACGAACTTTTTTATTATATCAAAAACGCAAAATCTAAATCACAGAAACAAAATATAAACGAGCAGCTGAACTAAAGCACAGTAGTTTCATAATAAGGGTCTGGTTTTTTGTTAATTATACTAGTACTATTTTGTATCCTTTCCAACAGATAATTCATCATCAATTTCAGTGAACGTTCAACACGTTTTCAGTGTACATATGAATAAATACTACAATATACATACTACATAAGTACATATACATACTATATGAAATTACAAAATTTATTTTATACTACAGAAATTACAAAAAAGAAAAAATATGTTACCGGAATAGCGAATATCGCCGCCTACTGGAAGAATTAAACATTTATATTAATTATATTTTTAGTTTTAAATATTTTATGCGTTCCAATTCCAACGGATGATCGATTATCATAACACATATAGGCGGACAGACAGACGGATAGGCAGACGGACAGGCAGACGGACAGAAAAGTGTTAACATAAGGATTTTTTTTTTGTATTACTTAGTGCTAAAAAAAATGTTACCCGAAAAGTATTTACTCGCATATATGTATAATTTTAGTAATTTCAAAGATTTTAACAAACTATAAAATAGTTTCAATATAATTTTAATTTTGGTTACTCAATATTTAATTTTAATTTCAATTTAAGTTAAATAATTTATATTTAATTATTTCAATAACTTTTTTTGTTAATTTTTCTTTACAGAATTTTACCATAGCGAAAATAAATATAACAGAAGAAAAAAAACTACAAAATGAAATTTACATTTAGATTAATATTTTTTATAATATTATTTATAAATTTACCAAAACAATTAATTGGTTATAATATATTAGGTTTATTTCCAATACCAATAGCAAGTCATTTTTATTTTGCTCAAACATTATTAAAAGGATTAGCATTAAAAGGACATAATATAACAGTTGTTAGTTATTTTCCTGAAAATAATCCAATACCAAATTATACGGATATAGAAATTACGGGTCATGTTAGTATGAAAGAAACAATTAATTTATCAGTAAGTTTTTTTATCATTTTTAATTTATAGTTTTATAAATTTTAATATAAATTTTTTTTGGGTTTAGAATTTTGAAGGTCGTACACATAATCCGTGGGAAGAATTTCATATGATACAAGGATGGGGTTTAAATGATTGTGAAAAAGCATTAAAATCAAATGCTATTAAAAAATTATTAAAAATGATAAATCAATTTGATGTTATTATTGTTGAACAATTTAATAATGATTGTATATTAGGTGTTAGTTATATATTAAATGCACCATTAGTATCACTAAGTAGTTGTGCACCAATGGCATGGTTATATGAACGTATGAATTCACCAGTTTTACATTCATTTATGCCACCAAATAATTATGGTGAAGGTGAAAATATGCAATTTATAGATCGTATTAAAAGTTATATATATTTTCATGCAACAAGTTTATGGTATAAGTAAGTTTATTTACATATTTAATATGGATAAATATGGTCGTTTTCGTTAACGCAGTATGATCGCTGCAATGTTTTTATTCATTTTTATGGTAGTTTAATCAACGAGACAACAACCAGTCGACAAAAGGAGCATTAGTTAAGCTAAATTTGTCAATTTTTCGCTGTCTCGATATTCAAAATACACAGTAAAAAGAATTAATACATTGCAGTACATTTCAGTACTACGATCATTTGACGGCCTATGATAAATTTAATAAATTTAATAAATTTACATATTATGTATATTATTTTTTTCAATATATAGACATATAACACGAAGACAAACAAATACATTAGTTAGAAAATATTTAGGTGATAATATACCAGATGTTGATGATATTGCTAAAGATACAACAGCATTATTATTAATTAATCAACATTATTCATTAACTGGTGTTAAACCATATGGTCCAAATGTAATTGAAGTTGGTGGTTTACAAATACAAGAATCAAAAACATTAAAGTCAGTAAGTAAATTTTAAATTATACTAATTAAATTGACTATATCGTATTTGATAGACTGTTATAGAATTTGGAAAAATAAAATTTATATATTTTCCTCCACTAAATTTAAATATAAAATTTTTCTGGTATATAATTTAAAAAATATAATCTATCTTAAAGTTCGACAACCTTTACTAAACTTTTTAATTTTTTGATTTAAAATTTTGCTACTCGTGTATTTTGAAGTATATATAAATGTAATTTTTTTTTTATTATTTTGATTTTTATGGGTCATTTATAGATAAATAAGTATACTAAATAATTGAGTTCATTTTTTTCCCATAAATTTGATTAAAAAAAATATTATTTTTATTGGTTATTCAATTTCCTAGAAATTGACACAATTTTCAAACATAAATTTAGAATGTATTTAAGTTGTTTGAGCTTGTAAAATCCAGAAAAAATTTGTTTGAATCAGTTTTAATTGTATCTAACGATTTTTTTTTATTAAATACTAGTAATATAAAATGTTAGTTGAAATATAAATATTCATAGTTCACTCAATACTTAAAGCTAACTATTAACTATAGTCGCAAATAAATTATTAATAAATACTTGATCTCGGTAAAGAAACAAAACACCTTTTGCACTCCGTTGGCGCCGCTACGGCGACATATTATATGCCTAAATTTTTGTTTGGAGTGCAAAAGGTTAAAAATGTTTACTATTTATACATACATATAAAGTAATAAAATAACAAATAATTGTTATTTATTTAACAATTATTAAATAAATAACAATTATTTATACAAAATTTAGCCTACAGGCTACAGCGCGTCAGCCCATCCTACTTCGTTCGCAATAATAATAATTTTATATTCAATTAGCATAAACGTTGACAGGCAGAAATCTTTATTAATTTACGATAAAAAAAATATATACTCAATAATAAATTTCTAAGCAAACCATTATGACCACAATTATATTTCAATTTAACTAAAATTTATTTTTAGGATATTAAAATGATCCTTGATTCAGCTAAATCAGGTGTAATTTATATAAATTGGGGTTCAATGATACGATCTGAAACATTACCAATTGCTAAACGTGAAGCAATTATAAAAGCTGTTAGTCGATTAGATCAAATTGTTTTATGGAAATGGGAAAATGATACATTACCAAATCAACCAAAAAATGTTCATATACGTAAATGGATGCCACAACGTGAAATTTTAGAACATCCAAATGTTAAAGTATTTATGAGTCATGGTGGATTATTGGGTAGTTCTGAAGCAGCATTTTGTGGTGTACCAATGGTAATAACACCAATTTTTGGTGATCAATTTTTAAATGCATATACAGTTACTGAACGTGGTATGGGATTAGTTTTACATTATAATGATATAACAGAAGAAAATGTTTATAATGTTTTAAAGAAAGCACTAAATCCACAGTAAAATATAAAATTAATTTTATTTAATTAAAAAATATATTAATTTTTTTTCAATTTTCGCTATATATAGATCCAAAAAACGTGCTGCTCAAGTTTCAGATGCATATCGTAATCGACCTGATACACCATTAAATACAGCAATTTGGTGGGTTGAACGTGTTGCTAAAACTAAAGGTAATTTATTAAATCGTCCAAGAACAGTTTTACCAATTTATATTTATTATTCTTATGATGTTTATGCATTTTTTGCTGTGATTTTATTAATTTCTTATATTGTTATAAAAAAATTTGTTAAATTTATTTCTAGTAGAACCAAACAAAATAATAATAATAATAATATTAATAGTAATGGTACAAAATTAAAACAGAAATAAATATTTTCTTATATAAAAATATTGTAAATATTATTTTAAAATTTTAGTTCTTATAATCATGTAATTATATTTATATTATTTTTCTATAAAGTTATATAATAAAACTTTTAATAAATTTATTAAATTAATTAACTGGAATTTTGTCACTTACATAGATATAATTTTATTGAGGTAATTTTATTACAATATCTGAAAGCTGCATATATAGGATTACAATTCTGTTTCAATATCGAATTGCAGCTTATCGAGTTACTATAGAAAATTAAATAGGCTGTTGCGAAAAGTAATATTGGGTAAGACAATATTAACAATTGACGGTCAATTGGTATATATATATACAATACGATTGGTAACCTATTAAAGTATATATACAATTTCTTCAATATAAATTGAATTTGAAATTTGTTAGAGGAATAATTGAATTTTATAGTTTGATTCTAGTTTGGAATTTTTGAATTTGTTAGAGGAATAATTGAATTTTATAGTTTGATTCTAGTTTGGAATTTTTTTATATATTTACTAAAAAATTTTATATATTTACTGTTATAGAAAAATTTATTAATTGTTTTTAAAATTTAAATAAATATGATTAAAAATTGTGTTAACGGACAATTCAAATTTATAGAAATTACTAATTATAAAAAATACTAAGGGGTTTTCTTAAATTTGAAATTGGTTAGGATATAATTTTACCCCTTGCCATTTACATTAAATTTACATTAAATTTTTAAATTTTAGTACATTAAATTTTAGTATAATTCTAATCTAATGTACTATTAGAATTAGAGCATTTAGTTTAGTTAGAAGATGGGTCCTATCCCTAATTGCATAGAAGAGAATTATTTATTAAATTATCTATAATGTGATAGCAACGTCACCTATTAGCGTCACCGATTACTTCGATTTTGTGATAAAACCGCCACCTATTTTCAGTTAGATTATTTTCTATATATTTGGTCTCGCATATAGGTAGCGAGTCGATAAGTTAATATTTTTTTAAATAGCAAATAGCAGTTTTTTATCCTCAAGTGTTTACAATATTAACGGGCGCAAAAATAATGAAGGGACCTTTGTAACGATGTTGAAGAATGATGTATTAAATTGCCTTTAAATTTAATGTCTGAATAATTAAATATTGTGTTTTAATAAAGTGTATTTTGTTTAATATATTCAATTTTTTATTACAATTTACCATCAAGCAGATACAAGATTAATTTGCTCATCGGATTACAAGGTTAGTGAAAATGCCGATAATTAAAAAATATAGAACTTTTTCCAAATGATAATTTAAAAATGCAGTATATAAACTGCACACATTGAAATTGTAGTAATTATAAATAAGGATATATCGGATTTTAAAAATTAAATTTATTTGGAGTCGTATATTTAAGGTTATTGTAACGAAAATATTTAAATTTAATTAAGCATTTTGAAAGTTTATCGCCTTATTTGTTACCGTGTAGTTTAACCCGCATCAGTATACCTAATTTTCGTAGGCGAATTGGTTTCTCGTAACAATTAGATACAAATATTGAATTTTCTTGGATATCTATATGAAGTATATTGAAGATATCTGGACAATTTGCGGATTTTAACGGTAATAAAAAATTTAGTATACATCAAAGTAATAATTATTCATGAAAAGAGCAGAGTTTTAAAAAATATAACGAACATTTTTTTACATGAACTATAAAATTGTATTAAATTGATACGAGGGACTGATACGGGTTAATTCGATATATATGGAACTGTGTTTGGAGTTGGTTGCAATGGAATATCTCCCTGTTTATGTCAGCATAATGAATGCGAAATCAATTTTTGGTCAAAAATGTTTTAACATATATATTATTTAATATGTATGTAATTACTAAAAATTGCCCGCGAAAATCTTATCTTATTTAATTATTTAAAATTATTTAGTATTTTCAACAAATTAATTGAGTTTCCAACAAGTGTTTGAATGATAGAGGATATCAATGGATCCTGACATATAATAAAGATTTTATTATCACAGTCAAGTAAACAAAATGAATTTATAAATATTCTCTATTCAACCATTCATTGAATATATATTTAAATACCTAATTTTTATTAAAATCTAATTCGAACAAAAACACAATGAAAATTATAGTATGTATACAAAAATTGGAAACTATTTATTTAATAAAAACAATCATTATTTCCATATATAAACCATAATATTCCTGGGAAAAAAATTCTTATATCAAATTAATTTAAAATAAAATGCTATAATACATTTAAATGGCAACGTTTTTCATGTTGATTTTTATCATCTTTATCATTAAATCGTTTATTAGGACAATAATCACATTTATATATTCCTTTATTTATATGACGTTTTTCATGTCGTTTTAATGCTGCTTTTAATTGAAATACAGCTGGACAAGTAGTACACATAAATATAAAATTACTGCTAGTATGTTTCTTTTTATGATGCCGTAATGCATTTACATTTAAATAACTTTTTTCACATATATCACATTTATGAATTCTTTGACGATTTTCTAAATGTCGTACTTGATGTGCTGTTAAATGTTCTTTACGCCAAAATTTCATATCACACATATCACATTTAAATTGTTTTTCAGAATTATGTGATATTTCATGACGTTTTAAATGTGTTGAACAATAAAATGCAGCTGGACATTTTGTACAACGATATCGTCGATTTTGTGTATGTGTTGCAACATGACGTAATAAATTTGATTGTGAAAACATACCTTTTCCACAAATATCACATATAAATGGTTTTTCACCAGTATGTAAACGATTATGATCTTCTGGTTTATAACTATTTTTTAATATTTTTTCACATATTTTACAACGCCAATAACCATCTGGTACACTATCATCATTTAATTGTATTAATTTTATTGATGTAGCTGATGATGATGATGTAGATTCCAGTTCATTATTATTATTTATATTTTTTATACAATTTTCAGTTAATCCAGCTAATTTTTTACCTAATTTAGCAACTTTTTCTTTATCCTCTATTGTATGATTAGTTTCATGAATTTTTTTATTATCATTATCAGAAAATTTTAAATAACAATAATCACATTCATAAATTTTTTCTTTAATATGTAATAATTCGTGACGTTGACAATGATTTTTATAATTAAAACCTTTATCACAATATTGACATTTAAATGGACGTTCACCGGTATGTGTTCTTTGGTGTCTAATCATTGTTGATTTATTTGGTAAATTTTTACCACAAATTTCACATACAATATTTTTAATTTTTCTCTGTTGTTGTTCGATTTTCATTTCAGTTTTACTTTTTTTAATTTTATATTTTGTAGATTTTTCATTTCTTTTATTATGAGATAATTTATTATATTTTTCATTTTCATCATCATCAGATTGAATTAATTTTTCTAATTCAATTTCTTCTTCTTTAACATTTTTCGATATTAAACTAATATAATCTATTTTATTAATTTCTTCAAATTCATCATTTGAATTTTCTTCAACTGTTGTTGGTTGATATAATTCTAAACAATTATTATTAGATTCTATTAATATATCTACATTATCATTTTCTTGTTTTGTTATATGATATTGTAAATAATGTCCTTTAAAATCTAATAAACTTTGAAATTTTTTATTACAATTACAAGTTAAAATAAAATCTTTATTTTCAACAACAATTATTTCACCACATTTTGTTATATCCGAATAATTATCAATAAATTCTGTTAATTTATATTTAGATTCATTTTCATCTTCTATTAATTGTGTTACATCCATTATTTCAGTTTCATCAATCATTATTTCCATTTCTTGTTTAACATTTTTTATATTATTATCTTCATCTCTAATTGATGATGGAACAAATTCAAAATTATAATCTAAAGTTAATGACATGATATTAGTAGATTTTTAAAATATCATTTAATTATAGTTAAAAATTATTATTTTAATATTTATAATTCCTCTGTTTTTTTCAGTTTATTTACAAAAAAAATTGATTGATTATATGTCAGTGTCAGGTCAGCTGTTTCTTATGTATATTTGGTGTTGTCGATGTAAAATAATAATTTCCCGAAAAAATATATTTTATAAACAGATATATTTTTCGAAGTTTGAAATTGAGTTGTACCATCGACACGATTTGTCTCTGTGGTTATAGCATAGACACAATTAATAGATTTTTAACCCTCTAGTACATCATGATGCAAATATGAATCAAGGCAATAAATGTTAAATAGTTTTTAAGCAAAAATTTATTTTGAGTTTTTTTCCTACTTGATTCACTTCTGAATCGTTCTGTTCTGAGAAGAAAATCATAATAGGAAAAAAAAATTATGGGCTTATTTGTTTTGTCAGTTTTTATTTGATTTTTGTAGTGTGAGATTGTAAGTGGATATGTTAAATTTGTGCAGCGATTTTTTCTGGGACTTTCAAATTTAACGTTAAGTAATGGTAAGTTGAAATTTAATGGTAAATTATTGATATAAATTCAGAATTTGTGTAATTATCCACTAAAAGAAATAATAATGTTCCACTAAACGCGTATTGATGCAAAAATGCATCAAAGGATTTTTTGCTGATTGTGTCCTTTAGAGGCAAAAAACCAGCATTTTTTTAATTTTCGAAGTGATACAAAATAAATCGCTACCAAACATAAAATTTTTTGTTGTTATTTTTTTCCCATTATGACAAAATACTATTTTATGGCCGCTTCACAAAAAAATATTCACAAAAATATTTTATTACCGAGAAGAGGTAACACAAAAAAAATGTAAGCAAAGGGAAAAATTATAGATAATCAAAAATATTTTATAAAAATAGTGTCCCATTTAGTAATTGGTCTATCTATGCTGATACGCAATTAGCTTGCACTACATTAATACACAAATATAGTATTTTTCTATTACTGAAAAAAGTAAGTTTTAGTTGAGTATGGCTATACTCATTACCATCTATACGGTTACTACTTCAAAATGTAGGTATTTTAATTACCTTTAATTAGCCAAAACATTCATAGAAATGTAGTATTTTTCTATTAATGATAAAAGTAAGTATGAGTTGAGTATCATCATTTTTATTTTTAAAAATTAAGAAATTTTTAACAAATTGGCATAAAAAAGTCAATTAAATTATGTTTTTTTTTGTTGAATTATATGTTAAATCATGATGAACATGGTTAGAAATATAAATTTAGCTGAATAAAGTTGTTATTTTTAATTTTTCTTTATAAAAATTCAGAAATTTTTAAAAAAATTGGCATAAAAAAGTCAACTAAATTATGTATTTTTGTTAAATGTATGGTGAATTATATGTTAAATTATGATTAACATGTTTAGAAACATAAATTTAGCTGAATAAAGTTGTTATTTTTAATTTTTCTTTATAAAAATTAAGAAATTTTTTAAAAAAATGCCAAAAAAGTCAACTAAATTATGTTTTTTTGTTAAATATATGTGGAATTATATGTTAAATCATGATGAACATGTTAAGAAATATAAATTTAGCTGAATAAAGTTGTTATTTTTAATCTTTCTTTATAAAAATTAAGAAATTTTTAAAAAAGTTGACATAAAAAAATCAATTAAATTATGTTTTTTTGTTAAATATATATTGAATTATATGTTAAATCATTATTAACATGTTTAGAAACATAAATTTAGCTGAATAAAGTTCTTACTTTTAATTTTTCTTTATAAAAATTAAGAAATTTTAGAAATTAATACAAAAATACATACTACATTTCTATGATTGTTGCGGCTAGAAGCCAACTGGGTATGGACTACGAGTGTCGCATAGGCACGCGTATACTGTCTTGAATTAAAGGTAATTAAAATAGCTACATTCTGAAGTAGTATACGTATAGATGGTGTTATTGTTAAAAAATAGTTTTCTTAACATAATCGATTGAATCCTGTCCTTCATCAGGATCACATGTAGAAAGATTATAGATATCTTTATAAATAATTCGATGATTGACCAAAGATTTCTTTATCTTTATTTAGGATTCCTATTCCCAAGAAATAACTTTGTACATCAACTGGGTAGTTTAATTATCAAACTGTTCATAAAGAAAATAATTCTTGAAGAGATTAATTAGATAATATTTTCGGTCATATGAACGGACCGCCAATTGATCAGAATCTCATATTTTATATACAGCGCTTGAAAGGATCTGGAAATCGGTTGACTATACTATTTATTATAAGAGGACATTGATTGGTGGGGATTACACCTATTCGAAATTACTTATCATCAACAGTAAATGGTACACGTACAATTAAATAATTTACAAATCCTTTTTAAGAATGAGATTAACACTAAGAGAGCAATGATAATTATATATATTGATTATTTATACAATTTCAGTATTTTTTAGTTCGTTCCAAAGTTCGCCTATACATATTTGCCATTATTAAGTACATAGTAAAGTTTCCAAAACATCGTACGTATAAGTGTATAAAATATTCGAAAAAACTAAAATTATTGATAAGCAAAAAATTATTTATGTTTTTCTGTATTTATTTAATATTAAAAAATAATTGAAATTTATGAAAATTTTATTCGTCTAACAATTCCATCGCTTGATCCACTATAAATAGTAGTTTCATCTATACCATTACAAATACAATTGATACAATTTCCTATATTAATTTCACCAACTAGTTTTGGTGATGGTGTTCCAATATCAGACCACATTTTAATAAATCCATCATAACCACCACTAAATAATGATTTATCAGTACCACAAATTGTATTAATAATCATTTCATGACAATCCTGTAAGAATACAATATACAAAATAATAATATAGAAATTATATTTATACATAACACCAACTAGGGTAAGAGTATATACCTCTTTAGTCCAAATAGTTGAAAAATTCTTTTCAGGTTGATTATTAACTAAAATAATACCTTTACCATCACGTGTACAAAATACTAAATATAATTTTCTATCATTTAATATTGGTCCAATTAATGATAATGGTGATTTACCCGGTATTGTAGATCTAGTTGAATATCTACCAGATTTACCAATCATTATTTCTGTTATAATTGTATCTAAATCACGTACAGTATATAAAAATTTGTTTTCAACCCACATTGATTTCACTTCTTCAACTAAATTATATTTAAATAAAATTTTATCATTTTCCCAATGTGTTACAACACCAACATCATCTCCAGTATATAATGAATCATTTAAACAATATAAACATTGTATGGTACGTTCAGTTGTCATTAAAATGTTTGTATTATTATCGGAATTTAATGGATTTTCTGTATATTTAACAATACCATCACAACTAGCTGAATATAATTTTCCTTTATAATTAATTGAAATTGCAAATATATAACATTCATGAATATTTAATGTTTTTCTTAAATTTAAATCTATGTCCCAAATCTGTAAAATATAGAAATTAAAAAAAAAATAACATTTATTATAGTTTTCTATATTCATTAGAATTTTTCAAAAAAATTACACAAAAAATATTGGTAATTATTGGATGAAAAATTAGAAATTAATATGTATAGGTAGGCGATATCGTTTTAAGTTGATTCTGGCATTAAATGAATGCCATTAGGAAAATTTATAGTAAATGTAATTTTAAGATCGGAATAAATGCCAGCAACAATTACGTTACATTAACTTGTCGTAATTGTACCATTTCATAGTTACTTACTTCAGGAAAATTTTGGTTCTGAATCTATAAAAAAATAGGAGGTAGGTATACTAATTAATACTAAGTCTCTAATTGCCTGCCACATAATATCGGCAAAACTTTTGTGAGCTGGATTTGGTCAGTATCGGGCTATGTTTAGTCAAGCTAATAAGAAGAATTCTAGGACTAGGATATATCTTAATTGAAACCTTTTTTATTTAATTTTTCTTAAATTCAATGTTTCTCTATATTTAAAACAGCCTAAATGATTTTTTTTCTATACTGCATTCTTGTCATTATTAATATATTATATGATAAATTTCTTTACTTACTTTAATTTTACAATCAGCTCCACCAGTATATACATGATTATCATAACAAACTATACAAGTAATATCACCATCATGTTTATTATCATCTGAACATAATTTTTCTATTTTTGTGGTCATTTTCTAGTATTTACTTTAATTTTTTTTATATATTATTTAATGAAAATAAAATTAATAAATCTTTACTCTGCAATGAAGTAAAAAAAATTAACTAAAATTTAGAAAGTTCTATATAGAATATACTATTTATAGATTTTTTAATTTCTTTCATTACAAATGCTTGTATATATTTAAATTTTGTTATATTTTTAGAATAATATATGTATACTAAATATAAATTTGTATACCAATATACAAATTTTATTATAGGATAAAGATTTCCATATATTAATGAATTCATTAAAATGCTTTTAACGGTGCTAGATTTTTTAAATTTCCAGCTAAATTATTTATTCAAATTCTACCGTGAGTTCAGTTTGAAAATAAATAAACCAGAAAGAATAAAGTATATTCAGTAATGTTGCTTTTCTTATGTGCTTCTAATCAAAGAACCCTATGCAATGTAGGTAATCCTAATCATGCCTTGATATATTTTTTCTTAACGCTTAATTAACAAGAATTTACTATACCTAACTTCATATTTCTTTTGTTTTACATATATAGTAAATGTATAGTAAATATATGTGAGGTGACCATTCGTTGGAAAGGTAATAAAAAGAAAAATACGATGCCAGTTCAATTAGAGAAAATTTCTTCAACTAGGGTGCTGAATTCTAAAATATTTTAATTTTAATCTTTAAAAATGTAATTTCGAATAATAAATTGGCTGAGAAAATTCTAGTAGACGTTTTTCTAGTAAAATTCTAGTAGACGAATGGTAGTCTAAAAAAGTAGAGTAAATCTAAAAAAATTCAATCATGTAGCTTTGGTAGCATGTTCAATTATCGTGTAGCAAGTTCAATGTTCATCAAAATTGATAATAAATCATATGTAAGAAAGATAAAATATATAAAAAGTGGACAAACAAAAAAGTTAAGTTCAAATTTCAGAATTTATCAGTTCAAAACTGGAAAACTTCAATGGATTAGAATTAGATTATGTGGGTACCTAATTTCCAACTTTTTCTTAGGTGTTAGGTTAGAAAGAAATATTGTAAAACCCAACGATATAGAAGATATATGGATAGGGCATAAATGTTCCCTCTCTTTTTAACACATTAAAATTTTAATATATTGAAAAATTGTTTATGAGCCACGATTTTGGTAGTTCTCTTTCCTTTTGCTCGCCGAAGTGTCAAATTAATAATATGAAAAATATTATAACAGCTGATTTTAGATTTACAGGGCTGGCTTATTTTTTTAAGTTTAAGAGTCTCAATATAAATTAACAATATTAACTAGCTAAACAAATTACTGTATTTTACTTTCCATTTGTATAATTATCGTTGCGCGACCTAAAATATTCCTTAGGATGATCTTTACTTGTATTTTTCAAAAAAAAAAAAAATTATCTCCTTAAAAATTGATGCCCGAATTAAAAAAAACCTAATCCGCCCCTAATTTCTCATTTTTATATTTTGACAATTCGGCTAGCAAAAAAAGAGACAACTATACCCGGCGTGGCTTCAAATTTTTATATTTATGCTCTATCCATATATCTTCTATATCGTTGGTAAAACCACCCCAACTAAAATTTGACCCCCACCACCCCAACTAGAATTTGTGGTGGGGTCTGACAAACTGATAACATGCCCCTAAGTGTGCTCAATGTGTTAGTTACGAGATTTCAAATTTATGTACTTGCATTTTTCATTAATTCTGGCAACCCTAATTTTTTTATATTGTTTACTTTTTTAGTGATAAACATATATGTAAATAAATTTGACATTTTGCATTAATTTTCTTATATTATTGTTTATGTAGTTTTTTTTTTAAATAAAATTAAAAGATATATAAATGTAAATAATGTCGAATAATAATAATATTCAAGATAATTCAGAAAACTTAATAAAAATTGAAAATATTGTTGAATCAACAACAAAATGTGGTGAAATATTTATAAATAAAGAAAGTGGATTCATATATAATTGTACATATTGTAATGAAAATTTTATAAGTATACAATTATTTAGTAATCATTTATTTGAAAATCATCCATTTGTATTAACACAATCAGAATCTAAAGATATTAAAATATTTAATAATGAAGATGAAGATGAAAAAATTTGTAAACCAAATTTTACAATAGAAACTGAAGAAGAAGAATTTTCCCAATCAAGCTTATCAATTTTATATAAAACAGTAGAAGATGATTTCAAAAATAATTTATTAGATCAGGATCCATTATCGGCAGATGAACTATTAAATAATTCAGACAGTGATGATGATAATAATACAAATACTAGTAATTCAAATTCAATTGATATAAAACATTCAAATAATAATAAAAAACAAAATTCATCAATTAGAATCATTAAAAATACGATAACATTTAATAAAACAGAATATTTAAATAATAAACTAAATTTGACTACAAATAAAACATCATCAGTTTTTTGGCAATGTGATATTTGTCAATTTACTTGTAAAAAAGGTATAGAACGTAAAGAACATGAAAAAACCCATAAAGGTGTAAAACGTTTAATTTGCGAGACATGCGGTAAAGGTTATACAAAGAAAAATCGTTTAGATGATCATATTCGTACACATACCGGTGAAAAACCATTTAAATGTCGTTTTTGTCCAAAAACATTTACATCACATTCATCAATGCGATCACATGATCGTACCCATATTGGTTTTAAACCATTCAAATGTGATTATTGTGATAAATTTTTCAAAACAAAAAATAATAAACAAACACATGAAAAAAAGCATCATATTAAATTAATAACAACAGAAGAAGAAAATAATAATATTAATTTAAAACCATTTGAATGTACATTATGTGGTAAAAAATTTCAAAAAGATTCTGATTTAATTGCACATATTCAAAGGCATACAAATAAATCAAAAGATAAACCATTTCAATGTTCAAATTGTCCAGCAACATTTGTAAATAAAATTTATTTAAGTGCCCATGAAAGATTATATCATCGTGGTGAATATAATTATAAATGTGATTATTGTGATAAAGTATTTTTAAAATTAAATAAAAAGAAACAACATGAATTAATGCATACAAGAATTGAAAATGAATATGGATGTGATTTATGTGAAAAGAAATATGCTAGAAAAGAGGGTTTAGCTAAGCATAGAAAATTACATCATAATAATAATTCACCATATAAATGTGATATATGTGGTGAAACATTTAATAGTCAATCTGGATTTAGAGAACATTGTAAAAATCATAATATTATTGAAAAACAATTTGGATGCGAATATTGTGAGGCAAGATTTGATTTAGAAATTCGATTAGAAAGACATTTAAAAAAAATGCATAATAAAAATAGAAATTTTGTTGAAATTTCTAGTTAAATTTTAAATATTGAGATTTCAGAAACTATAATATTGGTTAAACAAAGAACTTGCAGGTGTTAATATAGTAGAGTTTTTAATTGCAACTTTTGCTTGAAAAACCCCAAATTGCAACGTTTTGCAGTTGGTTGGTTCGGCTCGGCCTACACTAATTAGAGATAGTAGAGGAAAACTTTTCATAGAATTGTTGCCTTCAAACGAAACAATTTTTCATGCAACTTTTGATATAACTAAAAAATCGAAGTCGAGTCTTTACAATATGTCACTATTTTATTTGTTTTTTTATTATGATATACATATATAAAGATATCATAAATGTTATTCAAAATAATCTGTTAATAATAAATTGCTTTTTTAGGTATATGTTATTCAAAAATTGTATGTTAAAAATAATTTATTTGAATGAAAAATTGTCTCGTCTGTAAGCCATATCATTTTTTAAATTTCTTATTTCTATTTGTCATTCTAATGTCTTGGAAAAAAAAAAAAAATATTAACTATATTTTTCCCATTCCTGTCCTTACATAGTTCACTAAAAACTATTTATAATATAACTTCCAATAATTGGTTTTTGGTCATTTAATGTCAACATATATATTACAATTTAAATTATATTAATGCGCTAAAAATTTGTTAACTATAATAATCTTCATTAAACATAAAATAAACTTATCATTGTATATTTTTTTAAAGCAATTAAATCAATGTTTTTTTCTTTCTTTTTATTCTCACTTTATTATTTTATTATTTTAATTGACAAAATTTCCGCATATAAATATCAATATAGAAAAAAAAAACAAAATTCTTACTAAAAATATTAATAATTTCGTTTACTTATACAATATTACAATTATTATGTGTCAATCAAATAAGAATCCAAAACAAAAAAAGAAATCATCCACATTAAAATAAAATAATTTCTTTTTTAATTTTATATATGTATATGCATAGATAATAATATTATATATATATAATGTATAAGGATTCTAATTAATTATATATATACATTATATTTTTTTAAACTGAAATATGCAATTTCCTTTTAACTTTACGATATAGTTTAGGTTTTTTAATATTACATGAAATTCTTTTAAGATAACTAATTTTTGAATTTGACTTATTTTTAAAAATATTTGTTGTCTTAAATAATTGCTCAGGAATTTTACTTATAAATGTTCTTGTTGAATAATATTCTACTTCTTCTTCATATATAATTCCATTAAATGTTCCCATGATTTCTTAAAAAAAAAAATTTTTTATTAATAATAATTTATTTAATTTTAAAATTAATTAAATTAATTACCTAAAGATCTTTGCTTTAAATCAACATATTCATTTTTTGATATTTTACTATATTTATTTTCATAATTATATTCAATTTCTCTTTGATGAATAACATCTTTTATTGATTCAATATTTGAAAATTTTTTAAATATAAAATCAATAAATGTTGTATCATCCAAAATGTTGATTGTTAAAAAGCTAAAAAAAAAACAAAGAAAATAATTTATTTATTATAATAATTAAAATAATTTTTGTTTTAATATAATAAATTTTTTCTTCACATTGAAACCAAATTATTATAAACAATATCTTTTATTTCCCATATTATTTTTGAATCTGAATATAGTTTACTATAATAATATTCAATAAATGTTTTTACAAATGATTTTAAAAATGTTTTTAAAATATTTCCTCCATTTGTTAATATTTTTATTATAATCTAAAAAAAATTAAATTAAATTTAATTATTATTATTTTTTTTTGTTTTTTTTTTTTATAAAAAGTTTTAGAATATATATAAATTTACCTTTAATGGAAATAATATATTTAAAATAGTTTCCACTTCATTTAAAAGTTTCTTATTATTATATTTTGAAAATCTTAAAACTGTATAGAAAAATTTTAAAATATTGTATTTTTTCCATGAAAATTTTTTATATAATATTGATGTTTTTATTTGCTATAAATATATAAGAATAATATATAAGAATAAATTTTTAATTTTTTTTTATACCAATTTATCTAGATGAATACCAATTTTATGTAATAAACATCTTAAACAATTTATATTAAAAACGCTATTTAAACAATTCCTAATTATTTGAGCTATACAAAAATTATATCGTGGTGTTACTGAAATTAAATAATAATTATTTTAAATCATAAATTATATAATTTTTAATTCTATATTTTTACCATTATTTGTTGAAAAATCAAATCCAATATTTTGACCATATGAACTACGAAATATACTTGACCAATTTTTCATATTTAATAATTTAAAAAATGTATTAAAATTACGATATTGTGGTAATAATATTATTGTTTGTAATTCAATTTGTAGTAAATTAATTAAAATTTGTTTAAGAAATATTCTATACAATATTATAAATGTATTTAAATTGATATTATTTAATATATAATCAATTGTATTATTTAAATTTTTTGATATTTTTATATTATTAATTAATGTATAAAATTTTTTAATTAAATTATTAAAATTTATCATAGAATATTTTGAATATATTATTGGTACTAAATATTTTGAATTTAAATTATATTTATTTGATTTCATTAAATTTAAATTGGTTTTATTATTAGAATATTTATCATTATTAATTTTATATATTCTATTACAATATATTGAATTTAATTCATTAATTGTTAATTCAATACATGGCATTTTATATTTTAATATACCAATATTTAATTTATTTTTATCAAATTTTTGTAATTTTAAACGTAAATTTCGTTTATATGATTTTGTTTTAAATTTATAAAATTTATTTTGTTGTATTCTTGAATTTACTATAACTTTATCATTATTTAATATTGTTTTACTAATTTGTGGTGATTCATTTGGTAATTGAAATCTTACTTTTTTTTTAAGTTTATTATTAGATTTTATTAAGATTTTTCTATCTGTCCATATATTTTCAGATATTTCCTGAAATACATCATGTAAGCATGATTTTCGTTTAGCTGAATTAAATAATTTTGGTTGATGATTATATATATTATTATCTGTTGATTGTTGTAAATATTGCCATTTTCCACTATTTAAATTCTGAACAATATGATTATTTGTATATGTTCGTGAAATTGTTTCTGAATCATCTGATATTTGTTTTGAATTTTTTCGTATTATATTTTTATTATATTTTGTATTTGTAAATAATAGATTTTCACCACATCTATAATTATTATCTTCATAATAATCATTTGCTTCACAATAATCAATATCTTTAATAGCTGGCTGATAATAATCGATTTTTTTAAAAATATTTGATGTTGAATTTGTTTGATCTATATCAGTATTATTATTATTACGATGATTTGTAATAAATTTAATTTTTAATTTTAATCTTTCGGCAATTTTTGGATGTGTATACCCTAAATGACATATCATACCTGAAATTAATTATAACAATTTAGTTTGTTTCTTATAAAAAATTTCTTTTTTTATAATATATATATATATATATGTTTACATAAAACTAGACTTTCTACTTTAACTGTAAAAATTTGATAACATAATTTACAAATAATACGTTTACTATTTAAAATACAATAAACTGAATCAGCTGGATAACCAAAAAAATTCCATATTATTTTATTGTCTGTAGTTGCTGGTGTTATAATCTTTTCATATTTAAGTATTTTACATCTTTTTATATTTTTTGCTTTAAATTCTTGATAATTTTCAATATACGCTAGATTTTTAATCATATATATGGAATATATATATAGATTTATATATAAAATTTATATTTATACAATTAATTTGTATTATTATATTAAATTTTCCGACATTTGTCAACTTTATTATACAATATAAATTTTTGTAAAATTATTTAAAATTAACTACTGTAATGTCTAAAATAACTAATAAATTGCAAACAGATAAATGAGATATAAAAAGTTTTTGAAATCTCCGATTAAAATATTTTTTGATATAAAATATGAATTAAATTTTGAATTAAAGTACTAAATAATTAATTTACACTATAAAAAAATGCCTAAAAATATATAATTTTCATATTTTAGAGAATCCATTGAGTAATAAAAGTCGTATAAATTTACTTTTAAAAAATATTTATTTCTAAAATCTTTACAAATATAAAATTATTGATTTGTTATTCCTTTGTCGCGCAATTACAAATATTTTTAATTCCCAGAACTATTATTATTGTAAACATGTTTTCGATAATAATGATTATTTAATTTATATTCGGAATCAAAACGTGCTTCACAATCTTTACAACCAAATTTTTTATCCTCTAAATTATGTTTTTTACAATGTTCTCGAAATAATTCTTTATTATTTCCAAAATTTTCACCACACTTTTGACAACGATATACAATTGGTGGTAAATTTGAAGAATGATCTCTTTTTTTATGTTTATATAATCCTTCCCTAGTTGCATATTTCTTTTCACATAAATCACATGGAAATGGTTGACCAATTCTTGTATGTGATAATTCATGTGCACGTTTAATACATATTTTAATAAATACTTTATCACAAAAATCACATTTATAATTAAATTCACCACGATGCTCAAGTCTTTCATGTGCTGTTAAATTATATTTTGTTTGAAATGATTTTGGACATTGTGAACATTCAAATGGTTTACCAGCAAATTTATGACGTTTTCTATGTTCAGTCATTTTTAATATAGTTGAAAATTTTTTATTACATAAATCACATTCAAAATGTTTTTCACCATTATTAGTATGACGAAATTCATGTTTTAATTTAGCATTTTTTGATGTAAAACATGAATCACAGAATGAACATTTAAATGGTTTTGTATTTAAATGGGTACGTTCATGCTGACATAATGTTTGTCTACATTTAAAACTTAATGGACAAAATTCACATTTAAAGGGTCGTTCACCAGTATGATTTCGTAAATGATTATCTAGTCTACATTTTTGTTTAAAACCTTTACCACACGTTTCACAAATATAACGTTTAAGATTTTCATGACTTTTAATATGATTTTCCTTTTCATCACCTTTTTTACAAATTATATTACAAATTTGACATTTCCAATGTCCTTCAGGTGCTCTTTTTGATGATTTTTTACATTTCAGTATATTATTACGATTTTCTAAACAATCTTCATTTAAAGTTAAATTTATTTTAGAATCTATTTTATCTTCTTGATTTAATATATTATTGCTACAGTTACTATTATTCTTTAATGATAAATTATTATTACTATTTTCTTCAGTAGAGTCTTGTTTAATTTTACTAGTTTTATATAATATTTCTTCATTATTCACATGTAAAGTATTTATATTTTTTGTCTTTTCACTGTATTGTTTTTGTTCGGTTGATGTTAATTCTAAAAATTCATTTTTTAAAATAACTTCTTCATTTTGTACATAATTAACAAATGGATGAGATTGATATAAATGTGCTGAAAATAATTGTAAATTTATAAAATTATCATTACAAAATGCACATGATAATAATAATCCTCCTCCTTGTTGTTTAAAATATATTTCACCACATTTTGAATCAATGAGTTTTTCCAATTTTTCATCAATTTCAAGTTTAAAATCTTTTTCTAAATTAAATAATTTATTATTAAATGATAATGGAATATTTTTTAAAGACATTTTTTTATAAATATTTTTTGTCCTTTCCTGTTTTTGTTTACATTTTTAATTCTACTATAAAAAAAAATACAGCACACCCTGTACTATCTGACATTTAGTTATGGAATTGAATTGGAACATATTGAAAATGTAAATAATTATTTTTTCGGGCAGATATATTATTACGTTTCCATGCGGATTGAACTCGAGTACAATCCGGATTAGTGTGCATGGAACCAGGGATCGAGTTGTGTGTTCGTTAAATCCACTTCAAGTAAACGAAACTAGGTCGGATTGGATTGAAATGTTTGGTTTTATATGTTTATGCAAGTATTACAATTACAAATCGTTAAATATGGAATATTGATAAAGAAGAAGTAAATTTATTAAAAAAAAGTATAGAAGATGAAAACTAATATATTTAATAAATAACAAACATTTTGAACGAAAGAAATATTGAATTATTATAGTCGGCCTTACATTGTTTTAGTCGGCCTTACTTTTGTAGTCAAACTGTTATTTATATGTGTAGGTGTAGAAGTAGATTATATTTTAATCACAAAAATTGTATAATTATAAAATCCTAACCGTTTGTGGCTCCTCTTCAATTGTAGTTTAAATTGATGTGTCGCATCAGATTTTTGGAATTCGAACACATATTCATGAAAATGAAACAGTTTGATATCAATTACCTAGTTTCCATGTACAGAGTTGAGTTGGGTTGAGTTGAAATGGGGTTGAAATGGAACCATCAATTATTCGTTCCATTACAACTCAACTCAACTCAACCCCTGTTTCCATGCACGCTAACTCGAGTTCAACTCGAGTTGAACTCGTCATGGAAACAAGGTAAATGTCAAATTTATCATTATCATATACCTAGTTTCCATGTACAGAGTTGAGTTGGGTTGAGTTGAAATGGGGTTGAAATGGAACCATCAATTATTCGTTCCATTACAACTCAACTCAACTCAACCCCTGTTTCCATGCACGCTAACTCGATTTCAACTCGAGTTCAACTCGTCATGGAAACAAGGTAATATTGTGCTTTTCTGTGCGTGCAACATATTTGCAATTATTTTTTTTGTTGAAAGTTGAAAAACAATCGTTTAAACAAAACTCAAATAAATTAGTAAATATATAAAATACAAATTGAAAATCTTATTGTTAAAGTGAAGATGACAGATGGTTTGTAAAAACTATTTAATAAAAATATTTATAATATTTAATGTTTACTCGTTTAATGTTTATAGAAGATGTTATTAAAAGGCGTTTGTTGATTGATGGTGATGGAACTGGAGATGATCGTAGATTAAATTTTTTATTAAAATCCTTTATCAAATGGTGTTGTACAAACGAATCACCAGATAATAAGTAATTAAAAAATAAAATAAACTTTATATAAATATGTTTTTTTTTATAATTTCCTTAAATTTGCAGTCAATTACTATATAATAGATTACTTGCACATTTGGCTCAATGTGAATTTGCAGTTACTAAATCAGATTTTGCAATGGACGTAATAAAACAAGAATTAAAAAATTATGAAGAAATTTCTGATACTATTGAATCAAGTATTGAAATTACGAAAAAAGAAATTGATGATAGTAAAGAGGATTTATTACTAGCTAAACAAATTCGAAAATATCGTATGGAATATGATGTACTTGCTAGAGTAATAAATTCACAACCAGATAGAAAAAAAACATCAGAACAACTTGATACATTACAAAAAGAATTAACTGAACTTTTGGAAAAAAAATCACAATTAAAAACAAAATTAGAATCACGTAAAAATGATTTTCTTGTTTTAATGAAATCTATAAAGGAATTACAAACAACATTAGAAAAGAGTTCAAGTTCCAGTGATGAGGAAGGTGGATCTGATGAACAAATGACAGTTATTGATGATATTATGATTTTAGATGATAATGATGGAACTATTAAAATTGATTAATAAATTTTCTTAAATCTATTTCTATCTTTGATTTATCTGTGAATTAGATACGACACACACTATTAATTTTTATGTAAATGTATTTTCGACTGACTCCAATTATCGTAAATGAAAAATGCATTATAGTATATTCCAGCTAGAAAACTAATTTATTTAAATAACGATAACATAAGTTTAGATGTTTTAGGAACATGTCTAATAGTTAATGATATTCTAGTTTTTCGTTTAATACATTCACCAAATTTATAAGAATTTCCACAATTATCTATATTTAATATCATATCATTTACAACATCCTCATCAATTTCTGATATTGAATGTAAATAATCTTTATATAGAGAATCTTTTAAAATTAACAGACTTCTTGGCTCTAGTAATAATTTAAAATTTGATTTTTGCTGAAAAATGATCTCATTATTATTTTCAATATTTTTATAAAATTCTAAAACTCCATGAGAGCTACATGAAATAGTTGTAATAATTGGATGAAATAAAGGTCCATCTGAATGTGGCATAATACCTTGCCCAGCTAAATATTCGTTTAGTAAAACATGATTGGCTTTTTTGCCTTCAAATATATCTGCAAATAAAACCTACTTTTTTTTTTAAACTTAAAAGTTTATGTCAATAATATAAATACCCAAATTATTAATTTTATCAACAAAAATTTGTAACCAATTTGGTAAAGGTTCCATAATCATTCCATTTGGATGAGGAACTCCGCCATAGTTAATTAATCTTCTGTGTGATAATTGTGTCCATTTTGGTTTAGGTGTTTTCTCAACTTGATTTAAAATATGTTCTTCTTCATCAATTGTAATAAAATTAGGAATATATATAGCTGTTTTTGGGCACTGTAATTTTAAACCATTATCCATCACAAATTATTATAAAATTAAATTTGAATAATTTCAAATATTACATCTTTAATTAGAAATTTAACGAAATCATCTTTATCGGCTGCCATTTATTTTTATTTATTTAATTGATTTGATTTGAGTTGTTTATTTACATTCTGCCAGTGTTGCAAACGATTTGAATAATAGCAATATTTTGGAACAAAACAGTAAATACAAATTGGAGTAAAAAGTAAACAAAAAAAATTATGACTATACATAAAATCATAAAATCAAGGTAAAAATCTAAAGTATTTGTCGGTTATTTTATTATTGGAGTTAAAAATAAAAAAATAAATTGAATATTAAATATTTTACTTTATATATAAAAAAATAATTATATTTATTTAATACTTCTTTTATATAAAAATATTTTAAAAGATTTAAGATGTCCTCGCTTACAATTAATATTATTTCAGAAAACTTGTTACTTTATTTATATCAGAATTTTATTAATTATAAATAAGTAATATGATAAATTTATAACGAAACTGTACTAAATATGTATTAATACACTTTTAACAAAATCAGTGTTTATAAATAAATGATTTTTGTGTCGTTAGATTAACCAAACGAAAATTGGACCAAAATATAATATAAATTTAATTTTGCAATACTCTCCTCATTTATTATAATATTTATTTATTTACTTTTTTATGATGATGTTTCAGTTTTCAGTTTTCGGTACATTACTATAATTATGTAAACGTATATAATGTGTACTTAATTTAATATCTGAATCAAATCTTGCACCACAATCCTTACAAACAAATTGATTTTCTTCTAAATTATGTCGTCTACAATGTTCTGAATATAATGTTTGATTTTCAAATTTTTCACCACATTTTTCACATTTATATTCTGGTGGTGGTAGATTTGGTATATGATCTCTTTTTTTATGTTTATATAATCCTTCTCTAGTTGCATATTTCTTTTCACATAAATCACATGGAAATGGTTGACCAATTCTTGTATGTGATAATTCATGAGCTTTTTTTAATGATTTTTTAATAAATACTTTATCACAAAATTCACATTTATAATTATATTCACCACGATGTTCTAATCGTTCATGTGCATTTAAATTATATTTTGTTTGAAATGATTTTGGACATTTTTGACATTGATATGGTTTACCTTCAAATTTATGTCGGGCTCGATGTTCAGTCATTTTAAATTTAGTTGGAAATTTTTTATTACATAAATCACATTCATAACGTCTTTCATCGCTAATAGTATGACGTATTTCATGTTGTAATTTTGTATTTTTTGATTTAAATATTGCATCACATAAATCACATTTAAATGGTTTGTAATCAAAATGTGTACGTTCATGTTGTTTTAATGTATGTTTACATTTAAATGTTGATGGACAAAATTGACATTTAAATGGTCTTTCACCTGTATGATTTTTAATATGTAATTCTAATTGATAATTATCATTATAACCTTTGCCACATGTTTCGCATATAAAACGTTTAACACCATCATGACTTTTTAAATGATCTAATTTTTCTTCACCTTTTTTACATATATATCCACAAAATAAACACTTCCAATGTCCTTCAGGTATTTTGATTTTACTATGTTTTTTTGTATTTTTTATTTTAATTGAATTATCTTTCTTAGTATTTTTATATTTTTTTGAATTTCTATTTATTTTTTGTTTTGATTTTGGAATATCAGGTCTAAAATCACTATGCTCAGATGAATCCTGATTACTATTTTCCGAATTTTCTGCTGAATTTATTTTAGTACAATCTTTTGTTATATCATCATTATCACTATTTATATTTTCATTTTTTATAATTGTATTATTAATTTTTTGTCTTGTTTGAATTATATTTATATTTTCTTCAGCAGTCTCACATTTTATAGGTGTTTCTTCCATTAATGGTTCTGTAGTTATAGATTTATTAATTAATATATTTCCATCATGAATTTTTTCTTCTGAATGTATTATAAATGGATGAGTTTGAAATAAATGATCAGAGAAAATTTGTAAATTACTATAATTATAATTACAATATAAACAATATAACATGAGCTTTCCTTTTTTATCAACATATATTTCACCACATTTTGATGTTTCTTGTAATGTTGTATTATCCTTATTCGTTTTATAATTTTCTTGCAATAGCGCTACATCATCAATTTCTATTTTTAATGATTTATCGTGAATTGGTTCAATATCGAAATTTGTTTCAGTTAAAATATCACACATGATTTATGCAAATACAAAATAAATATACATTAAATTATTATTATTTGTATGTTAAAAATAAAATAATTTTGTTTTGTTTATACATATTCCAATTGGAAAACGAAAAGCACTGCTTTTGCATTTACTTTTTGAATAACTTTTGAATTGTCAGTTTAATGTCAGATATATCGAATTTACCCAGTGAGGAAAGGATTTAAATATTATTATATAATGTCTAAAACCGAAATTACGAAGAATATAATTTCGAAATTATAAATTCCGAATTATTTTGAAATACAATACCAATTCCAATTTATAAAATTTCGAAAACAAAACTAAATCTAATTCCGGAAATGAAAATGTAAATTTTTCGAAAAATTAAGAATATCGATTGTCAAAATTGTTAAATTAAGGAATAAATTGGAAACAAAAATTAATTAAGTGCTTAGCTGTTAACTAATTGTAAATCAACTGAAGGCGGGAAAGGGGGAACATTTGTTGAGAAGGCGAAGGCAAGGATATGATCATTACCAGGAATAGTTGATGCAAAAATATGAAAAATGGCAGGTAGAGGTTCTCTTAATTGATCCCAAGATTTAAGGTTGGCGCAGAATTGGAGCTTTAATCGATAGCGTTAACTTAAAAAAGTTTCAACATATGGAAATCAATGTAAGCGAACACAACACCAGCAGTTAACGCTAGGCGAAAAAAACGCCAGCGCTGGCTTTCAACAAGTTGAAAAATGAACGCCAGCACTAGACTATTTTAATATTGGTGAAAAATCAATTTTTTTTTAGGCAAAAACTTGGCAAAATACAAAATATAAAAGTTAAAGGTAACGCTGTCGATGAAAGCCCCAATTCTGCGCCAGCCTTTATACTTTTACAAATTTGAACATATAGAGTGTTTTCTTTTATTCATTGTGTGAAAGGCAACGAACTATATAATATAGAAGCCTAAAGAGGTTATGTTTTCATATAAATGATTGGTCCCAACATCTGACAGGGACGCTGGGGTAAATAATGAAAGTCGTGACGTCACTCTTTATTCTCAAATTTTTTATTGTATAATTTATCATTTTTATTGCATAATTTATTTATTTATTTATAATTTATAATTAATTATAATTTAAATAATATTTAATTTGTTCTTAGAAAGCAATAAAAAATTTGACAAGTCTGAATGACGTCACTACTTCTATTTTTACACCAAATAGTACATGGCTTAATTATTAAATTTATATCCGCAAACTGTCATTTTACCCCAGCGTCACTGTCAGATGTTGGAACACGAATTCTAACCTCTTAAGCCTCGATTAAAAGAATGAAAAAGGAATAAATGGAATATTTTTTGTCATACGTAAAATTAAATATTTTCTTTTGTTTACATAATTATATATGCTAGGATTAATTTAAATTATTATAGTTTTAAAGTATATTTCTTATTATTATCGTCATGTTTAAATTATAAAAACTTGCTTTTCCTTTAAAATTTGAGGTTAGATTAAAGAATATTCCTTTTATTCTACCTTTCTACTTACACCAATTTCTTTTCAGACACACTTTCTTATACTTTCTTACACCCTCCATGGTGTAGAAAATTTTTGCGTTCTTTTGACTACACTTTCTACACTTTTTTAAATCGGCGCCTAGAAAAAGTGTACACTTTTCTACACCCTCAAATTTGAAGGTGTAGAAAGTGGAGATGTAATTATTTTTTTATTTTACTTTTTAAGGTGGAAATATATACTATTCATCAATTAAATAATGTTTTAATCACAAATTATGAAAAAAGTATGACAATTTAAAATTATAAAGAATTTTGTCAGGGTGTAATAAAAGTATGTTTTTTTCACACCTTACACTTTCCTACACCACAGTTTTTTGACCATTCCCACAATGGTGTGGTGTAGAAAAAAAATTCTGAAAAGAAATTGGTATTAGTTCGAAAAAATTGTATTCGGAATATTCTGAATAAATTAAGAACACGGAATGGAAGGAATAGAATAAAGAGAATGAATTGCTATGTTTGAACTCGAGTTAGCATGCATGGAAACAGAGGGGTTGAGTTGAGTTGAGTTGTAATGGAACGAATAATTGATGGTTCCATTTCAACCCCATTTCAACTCAACCCAACTCAACTCAGTACATGGAAACAAGGTTAATGATGGTGGATTTTAATGATAAAAATTTGGCGCTTGTGCATGAAAAACGGACCGAAAGATTTTATTTCTTATGGAAATTTAATATGTGCGAAGAGAACAACAAATTCTCATTTGCAAGGGATATTTTTCATTTACCAGGGATAATTTTTTTCTTACACCCTCCATTTTTATTTGCAAGGGAAATTTTACCAGGGATAATTTTTTTGCAAGGGATAATTTTCATTTTGCAATAGATAATTTTTGATATTTTTTAAAAACCATAGACATAGATAATCCTTCTTATATGGTATCACAGTTTTGTTGAAATTTGACATTTCAGTATTGCCATTAAAAATTTTTATTGTTTACATTTTTGTATGTTAATAATGTTAATATTTTGAACTAAATTTATATATAAAATGTAAAAAATGGAAATGTTAATAATTTAAAAAAAAATTAATTAACTTTGTTTATGCCGGTTTTTTTTTCATGTACAAGGATGTAAATAATTAATTTTGGACTGTACCATTACAATTATTATTTCCAATTATTATAATGAGTTTATATTTCATAATTTCGTATTTTAAAATATTATTAACGATTGGTAATCAAATTATTTCCAGGTTTTTGTAAAAAATATAATACGTATATTTTTTAAAACTTTCATTGATTGAATGAAATTGACACAAATGCATCACAATAATATATTAATCAATAAATTTTAATAATAATAATCAACGAACTATAAACGTTCGTTGATAATAATAAAAATTAAATTCAAGTATTTATATAGGAGATTCAATATAAATTTTGTAAATATAAATTTTTTACAATTGATTTTTAATTATACAATTTGCAATTTATATTTAATTGCTGATTTTAAATATAATAGTTGAAATAATGATTTATTATTTTTTTAAATATAATTCCACTGCCATTCAACAGTGCCATCTGTGATCTATACAGAGATAATCAGCTATTTTAAATTCCCTTGTAAAAAAAAATCCCTTGTGCAGCGATCTATTTTTTTCTCATAAAAAAATATAATATACTATATGCACAAGCGGCAAATTTTTATCATTAGCTGTGTTTTTTTATTCCTACTCTGTAATATACGAGTAGAGTATCTGTATGGTTATTGTTGTAGCTACTCTACATAATTATCCAGTACAACATGTAGAGTAAAAGGGAAATTAATGGGAAATTATTAAATTTTAATATGGCAACTATAAATTTGACAAGAAGATACTTCATTTCGTATATTTGAATATTGAAAATTTGATTTTTAAAAAATATCAACAAAATGGGCAAATTTTTTTCAATCAATTCTAAATCATATTTTCCCCTTGCACTACATCGTTTTTTATTCCTTTTATATCGAGTAGTACAGAGTAGGAACACAGCTATTAAAGCCCAGCATGAAAGAACATTTTTTGACATTTTAGGCGCGTTCGGAATATTCGGAATGAATAAAAGAAAACACTCATAGTATAGTTTGTTATCAGTGCTACTTGGGTATATTAAAATTAAGAATATTTTTTATTATACTACTTGGGTATAGTACCAAAAGTCATGCATCATGGACTTTTATTGACAAGACAATTGACATTTTCAAAACTGTGTGAAATTATAATCGCGATCGTCTATAATTAATTAAAAAGTAATTTTACAAAAATATATCCATGTGGTTTATTTATTTTCAAAAGTGTTTATATAAATATAAAATAATTTAATTTATAAGATGGACAAAAATCAAGAAAATATAAAAAAGGAAAGTGATATAAAATATAATAAAAACAACTACAACAGTAGTGGTGCTGGTCTTGTTACAGAAGAACTAGAACATCATAATAATCCTGAGAAGAATAGAAAATATAATTATAACAATAAAAAAATTATAACTAAACGTGCCACAGCAAAAATATCCCGTGAAAAAAATCATATTTACATAAATAATAAAACAAATTTAAAATCACAACTAAAACATTGCGAAGATTTATTGAATTCCGGATTAAATGAAATTTATATTCATGCCCTGGGCAATACAATTAGTAAATGTGCTAATTTAGCTTTAATATTGGTTAATAATTCAAATGGTGCCCTTACATATGAAGCAAATACATCAACAGTAGAAAATTTTGATGATTTACATCCAATGAATGATTATGATGATTTTTCTGTAAATCGACGATTAAATTCTTGTTTACATATTAAAATATCTACAAATATTAATATAAATATTTAAAATACATTTATACTATAATAATAAGCCAGTAATTATAATAATTTTAATATTTAAAAAAAATAAAAATAATGTTTAAATTATCAGAACTTGTAAAATGGTTAGGTTTAACAGAATTTGAAATATTAACAAATTTAACTGGTTTATTAGTATTTAGTATATTATTATCATTAAAAATAGAAGGACATATTGATAAATATATATTTGATTGGTTAAGTGTATTTAGTCCATTATTTTGCACAGATATATGTAATTCATATTTTTGTATAATTGTTGCAATACGTATGTATTCAGATAATGAAAATCGTAGAAAATCATTACATCGTTTTATGTGGAGTACATATTTTTTAGTATTAACTGGTATATTTAAATATTTACTTTGTTTAAAATTATCTGGCCATACAGCATTAGATTATAGTGAAGTATTTTCACCAATATTTGTATTATTACAATTAATTGCTGTAAGAGCATGTCAGCTACCAAATAGGATCGTTTCCCCAATGGCCGATCAATTAGTGACAATTCGAACTTGAATTCATTCTTCAAAAATGGTATGTTATGATATATGGAATGATGTGATGTTTAATGAATCAACCGAAATTTTAAATAAAGGATTACCAATTTAATAATAAATAATATAAAAACATTTAAAAAAAAAATTAAATACAACAAGCTAAACAAATACAAGCTAAACAAAATAATGGAAAATTTAAGATTATATTTTTTTAAAAATTATACATGAATGAAAAATGAATTAAAATGTTGCTTTTTTCTTTCACATTTCGAAATAAATAATATTTTATAATGAAATTTTGAATTTTATTTATGCAATTCATTCTTCTTCTTAGGTACTACACTTTGAAGGTTGGTCAACATTGAATGTATTTCAGGATTAATCATTACGGCTCCTATTAAATCTACGGAGGATAATGATAAACCAAACCAAAGTTATAGGTTTCTTAACCAGGAGATTGTTCTACCTTTGCTGCTTCTAGTGCCTATGATTTTGTCTTGCAAAATCAATTGTAAAATCCTGCTCATTAATAATTTGATTTATTAAAATTAAAAAATTTTTGTTCGTATGCTTCAGACACTTTTTCATAATGTATTTAGAATTTAGATATAAATGATATTTGATCATTGAATTCATGTTACATTTTAAAATCATTCAATTGTTTGAGAAAAATGAAACTTAATCCAAAGTATACATATATACAGCTTGGAATGAAGAACGTAATATTAATTTGGAGAGTCGTTACAGTGTTCATAAAAATTTAGTCACTAACTGGTCGAAATAAGCTTAGTTTTAATTAAGGAAGACAAAAATTTTAAAATATTTTCAATATATTATTTATTTATTTAAATTAATTATTACTTATCATCTTTACTCTTATAATTATTATAAATCTATCAGACTAAAATTTCTTAGTTATAAATTTAAATTAAATAAAAATAAAAATTTAATTATTTCTTAATCTTCTCTTTATCTGCATGAGCTTGATTAATATGTCGTTTTAATTTAATTTCTGAACTATATCGTCCCATACAATATTCACATGAAAATTGATTTTCAACAATATTATGTTCTACAAAATGTTTTTTTAATTCATCATTATTTAAAAATTCTTTACCACATTTATCACATTTAAATTCAATTTTTTTAATACTATGATGTTTCTTTTTATGTTTAAATAAACCAGCATATCGGGCATATTTTTTATCACATAAATCACATTCATATGGTGTTTGACCAGCTTGTGTATGAACCAATTCATGTGAATCTTTAGCATATTTACGCATAAATACTTTATTACAATAATTACATTTATATTTATAATCACCACGATGTATACTTTCATGTGGTATTAAATGATCTTTATTTTTATATGATTTTGGACAATATGAACATTTAAATGGACGATCTTCACGATTTGTATGAATTTTTTGATGATTTTTTAATTCAGTTATACGTAAAAATTTCTTTTTACATAAATTACATTCATGTGATTTTTCACCAGTATTTGTATGTACTAATTCATGATTTTTTCTAGCACTATTTTGTACAAAACGTTTATCACAATAACTACATTGATAACGTTTATCATCTGTATGACATTTTTCATGTGTTGATTTTGAACATGGAAAACTAAATGTTTGTGGACAAAATTGACATTTATATGGTTTAGCTCCAGTATGTGTATTCATATGTTTAATTAACATATATTGTGTACCCAATGTTTTACCACATATTTCACAAATACGTTTTTGTTTATTATTAACATTACGATGGGCCGACCTTTTATGTTCACGCTTTTTTATAGTATTTCTATTAAAATATTTTCCACAAATATCACAAAACCATGTATCAGATGGGATTGTTGTTGATTTTTCAATTATTGTAATTTTTGGCTCTGTAATATTATTAGGTAAATAATCAGGATCTTGACTATCATCAGCATCACACAATAAAATATGATCATTATTTTTTGTATTACATTCTTTAAATTCATTACAATCAGTATCAAATTTTTCATCAAAATTCATAGGATTTTGACTATTTTCAGTATTTTCACTATTTTCTGTTTCATTATCGGAAATAATTTTAGAATTTTGTAAATGTTCATCTTGAACTTGAGCTTGAGTATCATCTTTTATTTTTATTGGTTGATATTCACAATGATGTATTTCATTTAAATGGTATGAGAACATTTGAAAATCAATAAAACTTTCATTACAAATTGTACACAAAAATAAGAAACCATCATTATTTTTTGATATATACATTTCACCACATTTGGAATAATTTGAATCAATTATGTATTTTGTTGGAACATTTCGTTGTTGTTGAGGTTCACAGTCTAATTCAATTTTTAATTCCTTTTCGAGATTGTTTTCAAATACATTAGACATTTTTATTTTTTAAAAAACAGGGTATTTCACGGCAAAGAAAAGCAAATACCCATACCCAAGCTAATGGATATGTACACTTAACTCCAAACTCCAAAAATACTCAACACAAAAAGTTCTCTCTGTCAAACAGACAAAAATAATAAAAACAAACAGCTGATATGATTGTTATTTTGTGTGTCAAAAATGTAAGATACATATATGAGGTCTTGAGATTTTTATGATGTCCTTATACAGAAAAATATTGTATGTTATAATATAGTGAATCAAAATAAATCATAGATAATAATATATACATTAATTATCTATGGAATAAATACGAAATTCAAAATTATCAAACAAAAAATTACACGAAATTAAAATCAGTTGATTATTAATTAATTTAAATTTACTAAAATTTATTTATTGAATAACAAAACCAAATTTTTAATCTACATATCATAATATAATTTATTTTTCATCTTTATATATATTTTTTATTTTATTTATTTTCACCATCATTAATATTATGTTTCTTTTTATTATTAATTTTATTTTTCATTTTTAAATAATCTTGTTTTTTATTAAATTTCTTTGGATTTATACCATATGCTTTTAATCTCTCATCACTTAAACCAAGATCATTTTTCTTATAATTTTTATTTTTTAGTTTATTTTTACTAAAGCTTTTATTATTTTTATTAGTTTCATTTTTTAAATGTTTCTTCAAGTCATCGGTTTTTTTAATTTGATTATTATTTTGTAATTTATTATTTTTTATATTATTAACGACAGTGTTTCCATTATTATTTTCATTTTTCTTAAATGGATTTAAAAGTGTTGACTTATTTGTTAATATTGCTAATTTGTTATTTTTATTTTCGAAATTCTTCTTTATTATAGAATTTTCACTATTATTTATTTCAGTTGTATTTGTTTTATGTTTATTATTATTCATTTTCTTCGTTTTGTTATTTATTATTGCTACCTTTTCCATTTCTACATTCTCTAGTTGGATTTTTTTATTTTTGGGTATATTTAGTTGAATAGTTGATTGATTTGAACTCTTATGATCGACTTTTAATTTTTTATTCTCATTTATTTCTTCTGAAATTTGAGGTGCTTTGCGTTTCTTCTTTTTTCCTTTCTTTTTCTCAGAATTTAATTCATTATTAATTTCATATTGTTTTATTTCTTTTTTCTTAGATTTCGTTATATCTATTGCTTTAACTTCAATTTCATCATCAGATCTGGAATATATTTAAAAGGAATTAAAATAATATTGACAATATTTTACTATAAGGAAAATAAAAAAAAAAAAACTTTAAATCTACTTACGATCCATATAAACTAGCAAAAATTTTCTTTTTTAATGCTAAATTTTGTGCTTTCGATTGATACAAATTTCTTTCATTTTTTTCAACATGTTCTGAACGTATTTGAGTAGCTTTTTTTAAACTTGCCCATTGATTGAGTTCTTTGTTTTTAGCTAAAAGAATCTACAAAAATAAAAATTTTATTCAAATTTTTTTTTTATATAAATAATAATTTAATATAATTTCATATTACTTCTTCAATTGTTAAACCAAAATCATTTGGTACTGTTTCAACATATTTAAATCGACAAGGTAAATCACCAATTAAATCTTCACAATCCATTTTATAATATTCATTAATATATTCTTCATAAGTTTTTTCATCTTCTGGATTAAAAGGTGGTTTTTCTTTTTCAATCATTTCTTTAAATTTATTACGTTTTTTACGTCGTTTTCTTCTATCTTTAGTATTTTCAATTAATTCATTTTGTAAAGCTTGTTTTGCATTTGGATCATAATCACAATCCATTATAAAATCATCATCTTCACAATTTGATATATTACCATCTGCAATACCATTATAATATTCATTATTTTTGTTTGGATCATAATTATCCCAGTCTTCATATTTTAATTCATCAATATCTGGACATTCAGGTTTCTCTTCACCGTCTTCCTCAATACCATAATAATCATCATTAAATATTTCTTGCATTTTACGATCATGAGCTATTGGATCAAAATCAAACTCGAATTCATCATTTTGAAATGGTAATTCATCATTTCCAGTTACTTCTTTTAATTTTTTAATTTTTTCCTCAATTTCTTGACGTTTCATTTCTTTTAAAATTTCCAAATGTTTCATTTTTTCCTCTTTTTCACGAATTTTCCTTTCCTTTGTTTCTAAGCGTTTCTGACGACGATTATCATTGGTTTTACGTACTGAATTATCTATTGTACGTGGATAACGCTTAATAAATTCTTGATCTGGTTCCTCAAAACGAAAATTATATTTTTGCTCAAATTCAGCTTGTTTTTCAAGTTCGTGTTCATCTTCCGAAAGATTCTCATCATTACCAATAATTTCATCATATGTCGGAATTTCATCACAATCTTTATCTACATAACTATGATTTTTATATCTAGTGTAAATAATTTATTGAAATTTTTATAATAATTATATTTACCCTTTATTTAAAATATAATCTCTCAAAAAGATTTCTTGTTTTGGTAATTTTGGATTACTCCAATATTCCTTCAATGGATTTAATGTCTTTTTAGTTGATTCTTCAATATCTTCTTTTTCACCTGCTAACCATTTTGTATATTCTTCTTCTTCTTTTACCTAAAAAAATCAAAAATTAAAATCAGAAAAATATTATTTATATATAAATTCTAATTACTTTTTCTTCAATCGTTTTTTGACGTTTCTTAAAAATTCCACCAAATGCCTCATCTTCACTATTATTATCATTATCAATATTATTTATAACTTTTTTAAATTCTTCTTTTAGTTTTCTTTCAGCTTCAACATAACTTGGTGATTCAGATCTTTTATGCCTATTAATATTATAATGATTTTCTTCTTCAGAATCTAAATCATCTTCAAATTTTCCATCATTTTCTAATATTACTTTTCTTTCATAATCTTTTAGAGTTAATGGTTTTTTAGTTTTCTTCAATTTTTTATCATCTTGATCATTAGTAATACTTTCAAAAAAATTTGTATTCAAATCATATATTTTAGGATCTTTACTTTTTAATGATGACAAAGTTTTAAAAAATTCTTCATCAAATTTTGGATTTATAAGTTCATCATCTTCATCAGTTGAATCTGAATCAGTTGTTAAACTGGAATCAGAATTATTTTTATCCTGATCTTTTACTAAAAAAAAACAAATACATATATATTAAAGGAAAATATATGATTAAACAATTTTGAAATTATCCTACATTTTTGATATAATTCTTTTTGGCGGAATTTGTTATAAGATTTAGCATATTCTTTATTCAATTTTAATTCTAAATTTTCATCATTTGAATCTGAATCAGCTGCAAATAAATTTTTACTCATATTTAATTTACTTTTTCTAATACTTTTTCTTATTTATTAAAAATACACGTGTTAAGTTTGTTTGACTTTTGACTATCAAATTTTTATTTGCATGACATTTGACTTTGACTTTTGACTATCAAATTTTTATTTACATGACATTTCCCAATAAACATTAATTAACTCAATAAAAACGAATTATACCTTTTTTTTGTATATAAATTTATATAGTAGTCCCATTTCGGTGATTTTTTTTGAAAAAAGGCCGTGAGAGAAGTGCTAACTAAAATATAGTAGGGACATAAATCATATTTTTGATTTAACAGGGCCATATACATTTTAATGTGTATATTTGGTATTGTAATTTTTTTTATTTTCTCAATGAAATGATGAATGGCCATATTTTCATCTGGGATTTTACAGAAGTGTAAGAGGGGAATTATATTCAAATACGCACATCCATAAAAAAAATCTCATATGTTTTCTTCCCCCTTACGTCACCATCGCTTGCAATTTAACAAAAAAATTCTTTTTCTATTCTAAAATTCATTAAAAATTATTCAAATACGCATATAAAAATTTTTTTTCTATAAATTTTCTTCCCCTCTTACACTTCTGTTACCATACCAAATGAGAAAATAAAAAAAAATTACAATAACAAATATACACAAATTTGCCATTTTGAATTGTTTCAGTTATTAAAATGTAGATGGCCCTGTTAAATCAAAAATATGATTTATGTCCCTACTATATTTTAGTTAGCACTTCTCTGACGGCCTTTTTTCAAAAAAAATCACCGAAATGGGACTACTATATAAATTTATATACAAAGATTATACCACAAACTAATAAACTGTATACAGACGATTATATTAGAATACCATTTTTGTCTACAATTTTCTGGCTCCACAAAGAGAGAAAATGATATATTCTGGAAAAATGTAGAATCGTCAGGGGGGCTACTATGAAAAAAATGCGCGCGCCGCGCCTATCGAATATCGAATTTTGCTACTATGAAATAAAAATATTCGACGTCTGTCGAATGATCCGCCTTACCATGAACGTTAAATTGCCGCGCCTGCGCATTTTATGCGCGATCGAATATTTATATTCGATAGCAAAATTGATGACGGATATTTATATTCGATAGCAAAATTGATGACGGATATTTATTTCCGGTAGTTATTTTAAAATGTAAGCATTTCTAAATTAAAAAATATATTTATTTAATGTGTAAATAAATTATATTAAATAAAAAAAAACAATAAATGTAGTTTAAATAAAAGTAAGAAATTTTTTCAATTTTTTATTTTCGGGTTTCAACAAATTCAAAACAATTTGTTATTAGTGGAGTATTTATTTAATAAAAAATGACAACATCGCTAAAAAATTTTTTAAATGCTCCTCGATATAAAGCAAAATGCAATAAATCCATTTTATACTTTTTTTTACTTTCTTTAGTTCAAAATTAAATTAATAACTTTAAGTTTACCAAAATAAACTTCTTGTTTATATTTATAAATGTCAAAAATTATGTTTTTAAACAATCAGCTGATCATTTTATTCTAAATACCCCAAAAAAATGGCAATGCGCCTATAAAAAATGGTAAAGCGCCAATGTTTTTTGTAAATGTGTCTCGGATAAAGCGTCAAAAAAGTTGTTCGATATCTAATTTTCATAGTAGGGTAATTCGACGCGGATCGAATTCTTATTTTGCGCATAATATTCGATATGCGCGGCGATCGAATAGTTTCATAGTAGCCCCCCTGTATTCTGGAAAAATGTAGAATCGTCTGTATAATCGTCTGTATACAGTTTATTAGTTTGTGATTATACTCAAAATCGAAAAAAATATATACTACCCAGTGAGAATGTTTATACCAATGTCGGCCCGACTTATATACCATCGCGTATGCCTATGCTGGGTTTTAATGATAAAAATTTGCCGCTTGTGCAGGAAAAATAGAACGAGATAGTATATTATATTTTTACATGAGAAAAAAATAGATCGCTGCACAAGGGAATTTAAAGTATCTGATTATCTCTGTACAGATCACAGATGGCACTGTTGAATGGCAGTAGAATTTTATTTAAAAAAAATAATAAATCATTTCAACAATTATATTTAAAATCAGCAAATAAATATTAATTGCAAATTGTATAATTAAAAATCAATTGTAAAAAATTTATATTTACAAAATTTATATTTTATATATATAAATAATACAATATATTTTATATATATAATAATACAATTTATAATTATTACTATTAAAACTACAATTTTATTGTAAATTAAATATACAAAATACATACATTAAAAATACTCTACAATCACCATATAGACACAATATTGTTTTTCTCTGCCATTTTTATTTTGTTTGAAGCAATTATCCGCTTGGAGCGTAGAATTTTCTTCCAATCCATACGAATCGGGTGAAAATTGGTATCGTGTCATAAGTACCATTTACACGATCAAATAAAATCAATATTTTATTTGAATGACTCATCCATCAAATAAATTTGAACGTGTAAATGGTCCATCCAATATCCTATCAAATAAAATCTCAAATCAAAATATATTTTGTTTATTTCAAATAAATTTGTCAAATATGACGTCACGTCAAATAGATTTGATCGTGTAAATGCTTTTCGCTTGTATTTTGACAGATTTTTCATCAAATAAAATTTTGATTTTATTTGATAGTGCAAATGCAAAATGTTTGACAGCTTCATTTAACAGTATTTTTCATCAAATAAAATTTTGATTTTATTTGATCGTGTAAATGGTACTATAAATAGCATAAATTTGCTATCTCTATCTCACACATTGAAAAATTAATATTTCTCAAAAAGTATTTATGAAAGACAAGAAAAAAGTATTTCTCTTTCTTTAGGTCGCCACAATTTCAAAGTAAAGTGTTAGTAAAAATTATAAACAGCTGAAAAAATATTCAAAATTAAACTTAAAATTTTTAAAATGAGTTTTGAAGAAAAATTAATAAATAAAGTTTCTGAAAATGAGGCAGTAACCTGGGCAGGAGCATATAAACATGTACTTAGTGGCTGTTTATATGCGACTGCCCAGGTTATTGCCTCAACCATTTTCGTTGAAGAGAGGTAAGTGCGGGCAGAGGTAAAAAAAGTTCAAAAAATTTAGAAATTTTTTCTGTTGCCCCCTTCCTCTCCATTTGTTTCAAGTTTCCATAATTCCTTTTTTGTCAAAAATTTATTATTATTTTCAAACTGCCGGACGAGTAACATCTCCGAAAGAAAATATTTTTAATTGACCATAATTTTCAAACTGCCGAACGAGCAACATCTCCGGAAGAAAATATAAATAAATTAGTAATTGTGGAAAATATAAACATTATTTTTATTAGTGAAATATTTTCTATTATTTCTAATTATTATTTTTTTACAAATGATTTTAAAAGCAGATAATTATTATATCTTTTTCAAAAAAAAAACTATATTTTTATATTTATATAAAGATAAAAGAAAGATTTCAAAATTATTATCGTAATACTTATATTTATTGGACTTTATTTGTTTGGCCTTAATTTCCTTTTTCATTTTTGTTATACAAAGGAAAATAAAATATTATAGAAAGATGGAAAATAGTAAAAAAATTGACCTTTCTAACTTTGTTTAAAATGAATTAATCCTACTTTCTTCTTTTAAATGTTGAACTATGAAGTATAATCTTATCTTTCTATATCGTAATTTCAAAACTTTAATTGAGTCATATATAGAAAACTAATTTATAACTATGTATTATAAAATAAAATTAGAATAATATAATAAAAATGTAATAATTGCTTAATACAAATAGCGAAATATTTATATAAAAACAAATAAAATAGATTTCATATCTAATAGTGATTTCATAGATTTTATAATCGTAATGATAAATCAAAACTAATAATTTTCAGGTTTCGTATTTTCGGAATATAAAAAAAATCAGGATAAATATATATATATCTCTGTCCTTAATTTTTTTAAATCTGTCTCTATATTATTATACATATAATAATATAGACAATAAATATGTATAATAAATATGTATGTATATAAAATATTATACAAATATTTATATAATAAATTTTCTATGTTTCACGGAAAAAATATAGAGACAGATGAATATTAATATTAATATCAATACTGAATATAAATGAAATATATAATTAAAGAGGAGGAATTAAGTAACCTCTATTCATTTTGTGATGTTTTTATAAAACAAATATTAAAATAATATTAAGTTAAATTATATTTAATATTTTTTTATATTGAAAACAGTGATGGATTCGTCGATAGCATTATTCGAGGAACCACAAATTCGGCAAGCATAGCTGAAAGTTATACTTGTAGTCAAGTATAATATTTTACATTTTAATTGATTTTAGATAATTTATACCATGTATAATATACATAGAAACAAATATATTATATCTATTATACATAGTATAAATTATCTAAACTCAATTAAAATGTTAAATATTATACTTGACTATAAATGAAATTAATTCAAATTCATGATTAGTTAAATATTTGTATTTACGAATATGTAGTAAAACTTTTGGTAGAATTTAATAAATTTATTAATACTTGTAACTCTACGATTATGCGCTTCGTGGCTCATTAAGAGTTACAAGTTACAATCAAAATGATTTTTTTCAATTTACGAATGTCAAACTTAACATATTTCAATACCAAAATGTTCCTCTATAAACTCCCCAGGTACGATCTTTTCCCTAAAATTCAGTTTCGGCCATTTTGAAATTGTTGAATTTTAAATAAAAAAATTGGGTGAGGGAGGCGCGTCTACTCACAAAAAGTTTATCAAGTCGCTCCTAGGCAGGCGCATATAAACAGCCTCTTACGCCGGCAAATACGACTGTCGGAATAGGGGTATTACGGCCGTCTCGACTATCCATGACCGTTTCCATTTCAATTTCCATTTCCATAGCCATTTCCATTTCCATAGCCATTTCCATGTATGGATTTCCGAACAAAAAAAACTGGGCATTTCATGGACTGAAATATTATTCAAAATATCATTGAAATTTGTATTATATTTTGATTTTCAACGTGTAAAATTGTGTTTTATTGGTAATATAGAATATTGGGAATACAGAACGAAAGTCAATTAATAAATTAACCACAATATGAAACCTTATTTACAAATTAAACCACTTTCCGCCATTTTATTTTTGACATATTCGTCCATAAAATTATCCATAAATGGACGTCCATAAAGTTTGCCATTTATGGAATGGCTGATGGACGAGTGGTCTCCATTATCCATAATGGTTTCCATTTCCCCATTGCCATTTATGGACAACATTATGGATAGTCGAGACCCCGTGTTATGAGCTGATAATTTGTATGCCAGGGTCGGATTTTTTTTTTTGATTTACTATTGTTGAGAAAAAAAAGGTAAGGTATAAAAAACATTAAACAAGTAAAAATATTATTATTCATCGTTGTAATAATTGGAAGAATAAATATTTTTAAATTTTGCCACTATTTTAATAGTTTTTATATTGTTCAAGCAAAAAATATATTTTTAATCCAGCATAATCTAAATAACAATTTTCCCTTTCCACTAAATAACAATATTCACCAAACAATACTCACTATTTTTGCCCTTTCAATTTTTTTCATAGCATTTAAAAATAATTGCATAATTCTAGAGCAAGCCCGGATTAGAAGAAAAACCTAGTCCGTCCTTTTTAGACGTTTATAAATGTTGACACTGTGGCGACGTAAAGCGAAGCGAGACAACTATACCCGGACAGGCTTCAATTATGTGTTACTTTATGCTCCATCCATATATTTCTATATCGTTATCGTTGATAAATATAATAATGTTAATGTTAATTGAATTAAATTTTGTAATTATATATTAAGTTTCATATATCCACACTATTATAATTATTACTGTAACCTGTAACAATCTTTATGGGCCATTAATAAAAATACAAATAAATAAATAAATATATAGTCAACAACCCATATATCTTGAGTTGTTTTTGGTGATAATATATTATTTGAATCTGTTGTTATTTTTTATTTGAATCTAAAAAAATAATTTTTTAGATTATTAAATATTTCAACTCAATTTTGCCTTTGAGATATGTCCTAGGAAAATATTAGCTCTCTGGGATCAAAACGTCAACCACGAAAGCTTCAAAAATATTCTATTTATCATTTATGACAATTCAATTATTATATTATATAGATAAATTAATATATAGATAAATAAATCAAAATAAATAAATTGAAATTGTACTTGTATAGAATAAATTAAGTGACGACGATTTATTAGAAGGAATTTAAAATGACCTGTATTAAAGTAGAATATTTATCTGAAGAATTGGAAAATGACAGACCACCATCAAGATCAGGAGGATATCATGAACCTGATAAATGTGGAGAGGTTTTCGTAACGAGAAGAGGGATATTTTCCTGTTTCTGCATTGTTTGTAAACAAAATTTTGAAGAAATTATCCAATTTACAGAACATATATTAACATTTCATCTTAAACATGATTTTACTTCATCTGAAAATAATTTATTGAATTTAAAAAAAAATATTAATAGTATTAAAATGGATAATATTAATAGCACACCAGTAACTGATACTTTACTATCTAACACAAAACAATTGGAACATATAAACACAGCTTGTTTAAAATCATCCATAGAAAAAGATGTAGAACTAAAATCACTTATGTTTGATCCACTAGACTTAGATTATGAAGAAAAAATAACGATAGAAGAAACTAAGACAAATTCAAATATGTTATGCGACACGGAAGTAAATTTTTCAAAAGAAATTGATGCGAATGATGATAAAAAAACATCAAATTTTAATGAATCTGAAATGGATGTAAAACTTCCTTTTAAATGTGACATATGTAATAGGTCGTATAAAATCAAATATGCATTTATTGCTCATAAAAAGCGCCATGTCACAGTAATGCCTAGTTGTATACATTGTGGTAAAATTTTTGAAGATAAGAGATCTTTTAAAAGGCATAATCAAATTTTATGCGCAGAACAAAAAGAACTTCGTATTCAAAGTTCTAATAAAGATTTATGCGTTAATAAGTGTAAATATTGTCCGAAAATATTTAAAAAATACATATTCCTTAAACGTCATGAAGATCGTCACTTAAATTCACCTTTCAAATGTGATTATTGCTCAAAATCTTTTATGAAAAAAACTATCTTAGATGATCATTTAAGAACACACACTGGTGAGAGACCACATAAATGTAAATATTGTAAAGCAGCATTTACTCATCGAGCTAATTTAAGTCGGCATATTTTAATACATGTTGGTGAAAAGACATTTTTTTGCACTTTTGGTTGTGGTAAAGCTTTTTACGTCAAACGTGATCGAACTGCACATGAAGTTACACATACTGGAGAAAAATCATTCGTGTGTGAATTATGTGGAAGTCATTTTTCATTCCATGTTGAGCTTACCAGGCATAAAAGACGTCTTCATATGGATAAGAAAGATCGACCACATAAGTGCGATAAATGTGATAAAGCTTTTTTAGCACCAAAACATTTACGAGAACATTCTGTCGTACATACGGGTGAAAAACCTTTTGCATGTGATCAGTGTTCTGGTCGTTTTAGTAAATCGAATGGCTTAAGGGAACATAAAAAATTACATTCAGGAGTTAAAAAGCATGTATGCATAATTTGTAATAAAGCATTTGCACAAACTGCTGGGTTATATGGTCACATGAAGTCGCATGGAATTATTAAAAAAAATACTGAAATCAACAACTAATTATTCTATATTGTATTGTCGTCTACTCAAATAAGTACTTAATAAATAGATTATACACAATACAAGGTTATATTGTTTTTGATTAACGGATTTAGCACTTAGTCCGTCTATTTACATCCGTTTTACTGAACTAGGTATCGCCTGCAACCTGCACTGCAATACATGCTTCAAGTTGGAAGGACTTACTAATTTATATCTGGATTTAGATAGTCATTATTTGGATTTTTCTAGTCTTAAAATTCACATTGCGTATTCTGGAGTGTTTACTTTACTAATAAAATTTCATTGATATCTAGGACTCCCACCCTAATCAACAGCAGCATATGGCATATAATTAAAAAAAAACTAGTTAAATTTTTGAAAATCTATTTATTTATTAAGAATAATTATATGTGAAATAAATAATTAACTAATCTCGGCATTTTCTTTAATTATTCCATGCGATTTCATATGACCGTACAAGCCAGCTGTTTGTGCAAATGCTTTATTACAAATTGTGCACACATGCTTTTTAACACCCGTATGTAATTTTTTATGCTCTCTTAATCCAGTACCTTTACTAAATCTACCAGGACATTGATCACATGCAAATGGTTTCTCACCCGTATGTACGACAGCATGTTCTCGCAATTGTTTTGGCGCAATAAAAGCTTTACCACATTGATCACATTTATGTGGCCAATTCTTCTTATCCATATGAAAACGTTTCTTGTGCAAGCTAAGTTTACATTGGTATGCGAAATAACGTCCACATAATTCACATACGAATGGTTTTTCTCCCGTATGTGTCCGTTCATGTCCAATACGCTCACGTTCTTTATAAAATGCTTTACCACAACCAAAAGTACAAATAACTGTCTTTTTACCAACATGTATTAAATTATGACGACTTAAATTTGTTATATGGGTAAATGCTGCTGCACAATATTCACATTTATAGGGTCTCTCACCAGTGTGTGTTCTTAAATGATCATCTAATAAATGTTTCATCATATAAGTCCTTGGACAATGTTCACATTTGAAGGGGGAATTTAAATGACGATCTTCATGACTTTGAAGGGACGAGTACCTTTTAAATATTTTGGGACAATATTTACATTTAATATCTGGTAAATTTTTAGAAGTATTTTTAACACCAAGTTCTTTTCGTTGTGCACATAAAATTTGATTATGCCTTTTAAAAGATTGTTTATCTACAAAATTTTTACCACAATGTTTACAACTAGGCATTACATTGTCATGGCGCTTTTTATGAGCAATAAATGCATTTTTTAATTTATACGACCTATTACATATGTCACATTTAAAAGGAAGTTTTTCGTCCATTTCAGCTTCATTAAAATCTGAAGTTTCTTCGTCATCATCCGAATAGTTTGAAATCTCATCCATTTCTTTTCCTACACATACTTCTAGTTCCCATAAAATATCGCCTGTAGATGCTTTAATTTTTTCTGTCGCTATTTTTCCTTCATAATCACACTCTAGTGGATCAAATATAAGTTGATTTGAATGTTTTATTTCAACATTTGTTTCTAAGGATGATTTTAAGCAAGCTATGTTTATTTTTTCAGGTTGATTTGTTTTAGATAGTAAATTATCAGTTATTGGGGGTTTATTAATATTATACTTTTTGTTACCATTAATATCTTTTTTAAAATCTAATAAATTATTTTCAGATGACGTAAAATCATGTTTAAGATGAAATGTTAATATATGTTCTGTAAATTGATGAATTTCTTCAAAATTTTGTTTACAAACAATGCAGAAACAGGAAAATATCCCTCTTCTCGTTACAAAAACCTCTCCACATTTATCAGGTTCATGATATGCTGCTGATCCTGATGGTGGTATGTCATTTTCCAATTCTCCAGATAAATATTCTACTTTAATGCTGGTCATTTTAAATTGAAATATTCCTTCTAATAATTATTATATTTTTCATGAATTACACATTCAACTCATACGAAATGTTATAAATACAAATCTAGGAAGAAATTAATTTGGTTGTGACAATTGTTGACAATGACAATTCGATCACTCTCTTCTACTACTTTCCCAGAAAGCTAAATATTTCCTAGGAAATCTGAAAGTTTTTACCCATTACCCTGAAAGCAAAAAAGCGATAATGAACTGCAAGATTCCTCCAAAAAAAAAAGATGCACTCCACATCGGTGAAAATTTTTAATTACAAGATGTAAAGAATACATATTAATTATGTATGAAGTGAGCTTTTTGATGATTTTAGAAATAATCCTGCTAATTGGTACAAATATGTGTAAGGGAGCTGTTTGATGATTTTAACATGATCGTCTCCTGAAACCGATAACTGCTGAAACTAATGGTCCATACATATTGGTAGATGAAGTCAGAAATGTTATACAAAAAGCTAAAAACATTAGCAAGGCAACTGGTTCAGATTCTATCCCAAATCGATAGACGAAGATAGCATTAAATTGTTAACAAAATTATTTAATAGAATTTATGAAACTGGAGTGATACCGATTCTACATAAAATCTACATTTTTTGTATTTTTTTGTTTGTTAATATTGATTTTTTCTAAATAAATAGTTAAAAAACTAAAAACCTTAAAAATTGAAAAACGAAAGCAAATAAATTCTTTTAAGAAAAGTCAAATCAATAACCTAAATATTTTATAGTATATAATATAGTAAGAACAGATTTTAGGCAGGACAAAATCGTTGTAATGGGCCCCTTTCGACTACATTAAGAAGCCTTTCAAAACCGCGCTTTTTGTTAAAATCCAGCTCCCGGATGATTATAATGATTTTAATAAAAAATGTGATTTCGAAAAACGAGATTTTGAAAGCGGTATTCTGAAAAGCAGGATTTCGAGGGTTTCTACTCAAATACATATGTAAGTGCTTAATAAATAGAATATATACAATTATAATTTTATATAGTTTTTGATTATAGTTTATACACAATACAATTTTATAAAGTCTCACCAGGGACTTACTCCGTCCATTTGCACCCGTTTTACTGAACTAGGTATCGTCTACAATACATGCTTCAAGTTGGAAGGACTTACTAATTTATATCTGGATGTCTTCGCTATAGACACTATGTGGATTTTTCTCGTCTTAAAATTCACATTACGTATTCTGTATTGTTTACTAATAAAATTTCATTGATATCTAGGACTCGCACCCTAATCAACAGCAGCATATGGCATATAATTAAAAAAAAAACTAGTTAAATTTTTAAAAATCTATTTATTTATTAAGAATAATATTATATATATAATAAATAACTAACTAATCTCGGCATTTCCTTTTATTATTCCATGCGATTTCATATGACCGTACAAGCCAGCAGTTTGTGCAAATGCTTTATTACAAATTATGCATACATGCCTTTTAACTCCCGAATGTAATTTTTTATGTTCCCTTAAACCATTCTTTTTACTAAAACGACCAGAACATTGATCACATGCAAAAGGTTTTTCACCCGTATGTACGACAGAATGTTCTCGTAAATGTTTTGGTGCTACAAAAACTTTATCACATTGATCACATTTATGTGCCCAATTTTTCTTATCCATATGAAAACGTTTCTTGTGCAGGCTAAGTCTGGATTGGTATGCAAAATAACGTCCACATAATTCACATACGAATGGTTTTTCTCCTGTATGTGTCCGTTCATGTCCAATACGATCACGTTCTTTATAAAATGCTTTACCACAACCAAAAGTACAAATAACTGTCTTTTTACCAACATGTATTAAATTATGACTATTTAAATTTGTTTTAAGGCTAAATGCTGCTGCACAATATTCACATTTATAGGGCTTCTCACCAGTGTGTGTTCTTAAATGTTCATCTAATAAATATTTCATCATAAAAGTCCTTGGACAATGTTCACATTTGAAAGGGGAATTTAAATGACGATCTTCATGTTTTTTGTGGGACGTGTACCTTTTAAATATTTTTGGACAATATTTACATTTAATATCTGGGGAATTTTTAGAAGTATTTTTAACACCAAGTTCTTTTCGTCGTGCACATAAAGTTTGATTATGCCTTTTAAAAGATTGTTTATCTACAAAATTTTTACCACAATGTATACAACTAGGCATTACATTGTCATGGCGCTTTTTATGAGCAATCAATGCATTTTTTAATTTATACGACCTATTACATATGTAACATTTAAAAGGAAGTTTTTCGTCCATTTCAGCTTCATTACAATTTGATGTTTTTTGATCATAATTCGCATCAATTTCTTTTGAATCATTTACTTCTGTTTCGCATAACATAGTTGAATTTGTCTTAGTTTCTTCTACTGTTATTTTTTCTTCATAATCTAAGTCTAGTGGATCAGGATCAAACATAAGTGATTTTAGTTCTACATCTTTTTCTAAGGATGTTTTTAAACAAGCTGTGTTTATATGTTCCAACTGTTTTTTGTTAGATATTAAACTATCAGTTACTGGTGTGTTAGTAATATTATCCATTTTATTACTATTAATATTTTTTTTTAAATTCAATAAATTATTTTCAGATGAAGTAAAATCATGTTTAAGATGAAATGTTAATATATGTTCTGTAAATTGATGAATTTCTTCAAAATTTTGTTTACAAACAATGCAGAAACAGGAAAATATCCCTCTTCTCGTTACAAAAACCTCTCCACATTTATCAGGTTCATGATATGCTGCTGATCCTGATGGTTGTATGTCATTTTTCAATTCTCCAGATAAATATTCTACTTTAATGCTGGTCATTTTAAATTGAAATATTCCTTCTAATAATTATTATATTTTTCATGAATTACACATTCAACTCATACGAAATGTCACAAATACAAATCTAGGAAGAAATTAATTTGGTTGTGACAATTGTTGACAATGACCCGCCAAACATTGCGTAACGGAAACGTAAAGTTTTCCGAGTCTAATTCCTGCTAAGATCTTGGAAAATGTTACGTTTTGGCGTAACAGAATTGATATGCAAATGTTACATTCCTTATATGAGAAGTGACACTATTTTTCGTTACGATAAGTCCTCGCAAAAGCGTAATGTTTCTGTACAGTTTAGGTGTAATGTTTTCGTACTGTTTAAGTGTAATGTTTTCGTACAGTTTAGGTGTAATGTATTCGTACATATTTAGCGTAACTTGTGCGTACTGTTTATGTGTAACGTATACGTACAAATTTAGCGTAATTTTTTCGTACTGATTTAATGTAGCGTATTCGTATTTATATAATAATTAAAAAACAAATTAGTTATTTTAATAATATATTTCCAAACAAAAATAATAAATTCATATTTATTAATATATAAAAAATAAAAAAAATAATGAATAAAAAAATTGTAACTTTTTACAAAATTTTTCGTAACTTTTAAGGCGTTCGTAAACTTAACATTTCCGTAAAGAATTTAGCGTAAACTTGAAATAGTAGAAAAAAAAAGTTTACATTTCCATTACATTTTCATTCGGAATTTAGCGTATACAATTTATGTGTACGCCAACGTTACATTTTGGTTAAGAAATTTTCGTAACTTTTTAGGTGTTCGTAAACTTAACATTTCCGTACAGAATTTAGCGTACACTTGAAATAGTGGAAAAAAAACTTTACGTTAACATTACATTTTCGTTCGGAATTTAGAGTATACTTTTAAATGCTTGGCGGGGACAATTCGATCACTCTCTTTTCTACTACTTTCCCAGATACCTAATATTTCCTAGGAAAGCTGACCCTAGATTCACAATGTAATTGCCTCAACGCAAAGCAAGCAAAGCTAAGTCAACGCGACGGTAAAATAGTTTTTCAATTCACAATGAAATTTTTTTTTCAGCGTCAACTGACATTTTTTTTTATTTTTTGTGTGTTGAACTGTGTGATAATACTTGAGTGTTGAACTGTGTAATAAGAAATCCTTCTTGTTGTATACCTTTAGTACTTCTTCTTTTTAGCATTTTATCTTTGTTTTTAGGGGGTGTGGGTGTTGTTCCCTGTTCGGCTCGTGTCATTTTAAATGGGTGCTTCCAGCTCCTTGAGCTGTTTTTCTTATCCTCTCTTCCTCTTCTTATTCTATTTTTCGCCTTTTTCCTCCAGCTCTAGAGCTAGAGCTGCTTCTCTTAACCGCTCCTCTTCTACTTCTTCTTTCTTCCTCCTTTTACTTTCTACTTAAGGTAGTCATTTTTTATCAATATCTGTTTTTTTCTTTTTTTCCTGTATATATTTTGGAAATTTCTAGTTTTAGTTATACTTACAATCTTTGTATAAACCTGTATAGGTTTTTGATTGTTTAAATATGAATAAATAAAATAAAAATAAAACTGGTCCCTGGGACCAACCATTAGTGTGCCTTTGTAGTCTTATCCTAAAAAATTTTTTTCAGTTATGTATTAGTTAACCCATTGGTTAACTAACAATAAATCTGGTACATTTTGCGTTGTTTCAATATAACAAAATCATATGGTCTTTTACGTTTCAGTCTTCTGCTTCTATTCAGGTCAAGTGTGAGTGAATTGGCTTCTACATTAATATGACTCTGAAGTTTGGCGTGATGTTTGGCAGCAACTTTTTTAATTTCATCATCAACGCTTTTAAATTTTAGGTCTCTATGAAGGTCCTTATTCCGAATGTACCATGGTGCGTTAACCATATTGCGGACGACTTTATTTTGGAAGCGTTGTATCATATTAATGTGAGTTTAGCTTGCACAACTCCATAGCTGTATGCCATACATCCATGTTGGATTTAATATTTGGTTGTATACGAGCAATTTATTATATGTTTAGATTTAGATTTTATATGATTAGATTTACGACCCATAAGCCAATATAATTTGGAGTACTTTATATTTAATACACATAATTTTATTTTAATGTGTTCCTTCCATTTAATTTTTGCATCTAATGTCATACCCAGGTATTTAGCTTTGTTTTCATACGGAACAATATTACCATTTAGGTTAATTAGTGGTACTTGGTTCAGCGTTCTGTTTGTGAAAATTACATGTATAGATTTCAATTCGTTTAACTTTATTCTCCACTTATTAGTCCATTCTTGGATAATGTTGTTTGCACGTTGGGTTTTAGCAACTGCGTCATTTAGATTGTTATCTGAAGCTATCACGGATGTATCGTCTGCAAACGTAGCCACCATTGTGTCTTGTGGGACTGGTAGATCGCTAGTGTATAAAACGTATAACATTGGTCCCAGAATACTTCCTTGTGGAACACCCGCATTTATGTCTTTCAGCTCTGAATATTCTTCATCTTGTTTTACCCTAAAGCATCTGTTTGTAACACGATGATAATTTTTCGTCAAAAAAAATTACCACCTGTTATCTTAAGGTAAGTCGGAGGAGGTAACTTCGGAGTTCTAGTGAAGTGGGCGCCAGGGCTAGGGTGACCAACAACGCATCACAAAAAAAAAAACGCTAGACTAAAATTTGTAATACTAGAACTCCTTGGACCACTGGGATTTCCTGCTGAATTTTGCCAGCTATGCTCAGTCTATGGGGCGTAAGTCGACCAGTGATCCAAACGGCAATCAATACAACAATACGACGATGCTTTCACTAATAAAAATTTTCACCACAGAAAATCGTTAAAGTGAGCACCATCGTTTAGGGAATAAGCAGAGAGAAGGACAAGAAATCCAAGGCGATCCATCCTGGGAATTATGAAAACTCAGCCAGCCATTTTCAACCCAAAAATCAACGAAATAGAAAAAAAAACTCAAAACAACAAACCGCAACACAGAAGCAACAACCTCTACAAAATAACTAAAAAATTTTGGAATTTTCACAAAAAAAAATTAAAATTCCAATAAATTATAATAAATGAAACGATATTATTTATATTTTTCTCAAAAACAGGTGGTTTTTTTTGGTTTTTTTATTATTCAATAAGAAAAAAAAAATTAACGAAAATATATATATATAATAATTAATAAAAAATATATGTGTGGTGTACGCAGAATATACTTGTACCATTTAATTGACTTTTTAAATTTTTTTTTTTCGGACTACTTCTAGATAATAAAAATCAATAAATAACACAAAAAAAATATTACGTTTTACTCTACAAAAAAAAATCTACTTTACTTTACAAAAAAATTATAATTTTACAAAAAAAACTTATAAATTAACAAAAAAAACAAAGCAAAAGCAACTAATAGAAATAAATTAATCGTACACCACCAATAAATAAATAATTTAAATAAACAATTTTAATTTAAAGTTAAACATACCTGGTGAGCCTGCTTCCTTCTCCGGACATGTCCGGAGAAGGAAGCAGGCAACGGAACCCGCTACCTAAGGTACCTACACAAAAAAAAATAATTTAAAAAAAAACAAAATCACCACCACAGAAAAAAAATCCAAATTTTTAACAAAAATCAAAACGTAGACGTTTCTCCCGTCGCGCTGCTCGGACGTCAAGGAACCGCTGGAATTTGTAGGTTTATTTTTGTCGGTGGCTGGTTCTCGAATCTCGGGGGTCGTTGGTAGGATAACCAAAAATTTCTGGATCGGTTTAATTTGTTTTTTTTTTCTATTTTTCTTTGGATATCATACCACCAATAATGTACTATTTTCAAAAATTCCCTTTTTTTTTTTCTTTATGGTGTATATATATATGGTGTATATATATATAGCTCCCGTCTGGACGCCATACCTTATCGACACTCAATGGAAAAATATTCAGTCCCGACAAAACAGCTCTGCGCATCGCTACTGGGTGTCACTCCATTTCCTGCCCCGACCATCTCCACCATGAAACCACCATCCTCCCAGTCAGGCAGCATAACAAATTACTTTCTAAGCAATTCCTGCTGTCCTGCCACAATCCCACACATCCCATCCACAACATCACCTCCAGTGAGTTGCCGCAACGTAACATACGGAAGGACCTAAGAGTGTTCGAAACAAATGTTGCCCCCGTAATTCCGACCACCTGGAATTCTACCACTATCCGCGCAGCACACAAACAGCTCCATACAAACACTGTCTTGACATCTATCTCTTCTAGCAAATTAAACAGAGTCCTTGTCACAAGGCCACCCGCGATCGATGACAGTGAGAAAACGCTGCCCAGGGCAACAAGAACTACTCTAGCTCAGCTGCGTTCAGGTTGGTGCAATATGCTCCAGAGCTATAACATATAAAGCACGCATCATCCCGGGCACAGATGACAGCTGTCCTACTTGCAACCAAGGCACTCACGACAGCAAACACCTCTTCAATTGCTCTGAGAAACCAACAGACCTTGTAGCCTCAGACCTGTGGTCACAGCCCACCAAAGTGGCCACTTTTCTGGGTCTCCCAACCTGACTCTACACTTTCTAACTTACAATTTCCACCTTTAGTAAGTAAGGTAGTATTAGTCGCTTTATTATGCTTACTGTAGTTAGTACTTTAGTAATAATGCTGTAGAATTGGCTGATTTAATTAATAATATAGTGATGTAGTAATTAGAATTGGGATGTAACATTGGAATGAGGGGAGATTCTTTTAATCTATTTTCAGGCCTGGAATCGCTACAACAACAACAACCTGCATAATAAACTGAAAATGATCAAATGTTACAATTGGCCAATACTTCTATACGGTGTCGAAACATGGACATTAAAAAAACTAGAAATAAAAAAATAGACTTATTTGAAATGTGGGTATATAGAATAATTTTAAAAATAAATTGGTTTGATAGTGACCACATAATCATAAATGTAAATGGTGAAAAGAAATTTTTTTGCACTTTTGATAGTGGTCATTCGTGTCCGTGTGTGAATTATGTGCAAGCCCTTGTTATAAACGATACAGCTCTTTTTTAGCACTAAAACAATTACGAGAACATTCTTCATTCTTGGTGTGTTTCTTATTTACGCTCAGATCTATCTGCGACACGTTCGGAAATTAATTTATCCAAATAAAAAACTTTGTTGGTCCTTTGATGATATATCATCAGCCATATGTTTTCATTCAGCAGGGCCTCGTGCGTATAGGTATATAATATATAAGTTTATTTAAATTTATCATTTTTCCATGTAATTTAATTTTAAGTTTTTTATGTAGGCGCTAATTTATATATGGATTTCTTGGCTATACACTATTTGGATTTTTCTAGTCTTAAAATTCACATTACGTATTCTGTATTACAATTAAAAAAAAAACTTTAAATTTTTAAAAATCTATTTATTTATTAAGAATAATTATATATGTGAAATAAATAATTAACTAATCGGCATTTCCTTTTATTATTCCATGCGATTTCATATGACCGTACAAGCCAGCATTTTGTGCAAATGCTTTATTACAAATTGCGCACACATACTTTTTAACATCCGAATGTAATTTTTGATGTTCTTTTAAACCACTGGCTCTACTAAAACGACCAGGACATTGAGTACATGAAAATGGTTTGTCACCCGTATGTACGACAGAATGTTCTCGTAAATATTTTGGTGCTACAAAAACTTTATCACATTGATCACATTTATGTGCCCAATTTTTCTTATCCATATGAAAACGTTTCTTGTGCAGGCTAAGTTTGGATTGGTATGCGAAATAACGTCCACATAATTCACATACGAATGGTTTTTCTCCCGTATGTATCCGTTCATGTCGAATACGCTCACGTTCTTTATAAAATGCTTTACCACAACCAAAAGTACAAATAACTGTCTTTTTACCAACATGTATTAAAATATGACTATTTAAATTAGGTCGATGAGTAAATGCTGCTTTACAATATTTACATTTATGTGGTCTCTCACCAGTGTGTGTTCTTAAATGATCATCTAATATATTTTTTTTCATAAAAGATTTTGAGCAATAATCACATTTGAAAGGTGAATTTAAGTGACGATCTTCATGACGTTTAAGGAATATGTATTTTTTAAATATTTTCGCACAATATTTACACTTATTATCGCATAAATCTTTATTAGAACTTTGAATACGAAGTTCTTTTTGTTCTGCGCATAAAATTTGATTATGCCTTTTAAAAGATCTCATATCTCCAAAATTTTTACCACAATGTTTACAACTAGGCATTACTGTGACATGGCGCTTTTTATGAGCAATAAATGCATATTTGATCTTATACGATCTATTACATATGTCACAATTAAAAGGAAGTTTTACATCCATTTCAGATTCATTAAAATTTGATGTTTTTTTATCAGCATTCGCATCAATTTCTTCTGAATCATTTACTTCCGTGTCGCATAATATAGTTGAATTTGTCTTAGTTTCTTCTACTGTTATTTTTTCTTCATAATCTAAGTCTAGTGGGTCAAACATAAGTGATTTTAGTTCTTCAACATCTTTTTCTAAGGATGATTTTAAACAAGCTGTGTTTATATGTTCCAATTGTTTTTTGTTAGATAGTAAAGTATCAGGTACTGGTGTGTTAGTAATATTATCCGTTTTATTACTATTAATATCTTTTTTTAAATCTAAAAAAAATTCAGATGAAGTAAAATCATGTTTAAGATGAAATGTTAATATATGTTCTGTAAATTGGTTAATTTCTTCGAAATTTTGTTTACAAACAATGCAGAAACAGGAAAATAACCCTCTTCTCGTTACAAAAACCTCTCCACACTTATCAGGTTCATGATATGCTCCTGATCCTGATGGTGATATGTCATTTTCCAATTCTTCTTCAGATAAATATTCTACTTTCATTCTAGTCATTTCAAATTGAAATATTCCTTTAATAATATAATTTTTTGTCATAAATTACAAAATCAATTCGTTTATTTATAAATCATACGAAATGTTACTAAGAAATACAAATACATAGTTATAGCGAGAAATTTGGTTTGTTGACAAAATTCGATCACTATTAATAGTAGAATATTTTGCACTTTTCTACTTATCCCAGATGAAAATTATTTCTCAAAAAGAACATCTGAAAATTGTAATTGCTCGAGCGCCAAGATGCGCTAGTAGACTGTTGAAGTTCAAGTTGAACGCGGCAAATGTTAAGCCACACTTTTAGTGGCTGTTTATATGCGCCTGCCCAGGCGACTGCCTGAACCATTTTCGTAGAAGAGAGGTAAGTGCGTGCAGAGGTAAAAAAAGTTCAAAAAATTTAGAAATTTTTTTTGTTGCCCCGTTCCTCTCCATTTGTTTCAAGTTTCCATAATTCCTTTTTTGTCAAAAATTTATTATTATTTTCAAACTTCCGGACGAGTAACATCTCCGGAAGAAAATATTTTTAATTGACCATAATTTTCAAACTGCCGAACGAGCAACATCTCCGGAAGAAAATATAAATAAATTAGTAATTGTGGAAAATATAAACAATATTTTTATTAGTGAAATATTTTCTATTATTTCTAATTATTATTTTTTTACAAATGATTTTAAAAGCAGATAATTATTATATCTTTTTCTAAAAAAAAACTATATTTTCATATTTATATAAAGATAAAAGAAGGATTTCTTTTATTATTATCGTAATACTTATATTTATTGGACTTTATTTGTTTGGCCTTAATTTCCTTTTTCATTTTTGTTATACAAAGGAAAATAAAATATTATAGAAAGATGGAAAATAGTAAAAAAATTGACCTTTCTAACTTTGTTTAAAATGAATTAATCCTTCTTTCTTCTTTTAAATGTTGAACTATGAAGTATAATCTTATCTTTCTATATCGTAATTTCAAAACTTTAATTGCATTTATGATTGATCAAACAGTGTGCAATATTAAAAATTACATCAGTTTTATATCTAAAATAAAAAAAATTATTTATAAGAATAAAAATTATAAGAATATTTTGATTATGGTACAGTTACAAAATTATATTGAGTCATATATAGAAAACTAATTTATAACTATGTATTATAAAATAAAATTAGAATAATATAATAAAAATGTAATAATTGCTTAATACAAATAGAGAAATATTTATATAAAAACAAATAAAATAGATTTCATATCTAATAGATTTCATAGATTTTATAATCGTAATGATAAATCAAAACTAATAATTTTCAGGTTTTGTATTTTCAGGTTTTGTATTATATATCTCTCTGTCCTAAATTTGTTTAAATCTGTCTATATTATTATACATATATAATAAATATGTATATAAAATATTATATAAATATTTATATAATAAATTTTCTATGTTTCACGGAAAAAATATAGAGCAGATAAATATTAATATTAATAGTAATATTAATATTAATACTGAATATTAATGAAATATATAATTAAAGAGGAGGAATTAAGAAACAGAGGAGGAATTAATAATTTTGTGATATGTTTTTATAAAACAAATATTAAAATAATATTAAATTAAATTATATTTAATATTTTTTTATATTGAAAACAGTGATGGATACGTCGATCGCATTATTCGAGGAACCACAAACTTGGCAAGCATAGCTGAAAGTTATTACTTGTAGTCAAGTATAATATTTTACATTTTAATTGATTTTAGATGATTTATACCATGTATAACATACATAGAAACAAATATATTATATTTATTATACATAGTAGTAATTATCTAAACTCAATTAAAATGTAAAATATTATACTTGACTCTACACTGAAATTAATTCAAATTCATGATTAGTTAAATATTTGTATTTACGAATATGTAGTAAAACTTTTGGTAAAATTTAATAAATTTATTAATACTTGTAACTCTACGATTATGCGCTTCGTGGCTCATTAAGAGTTACAAGTTACAACGCTAATCAAAATGATTTTTTTCAATTTACAAATGTCAAACTTAACATATTTCAATACCAAAATGTTCCTCTATAAACTCCCCAGGTACGATCTTTTCCCTAAAATTCAGTTTCGGCCATTTTGAAATTGTTGAATTTTAAATGAAAAAATTGGGTGAGGAAGGCGCGTCTAAGCACAAAAAGTTTATCAAGTCGCTCCTAGGAAGGCGCGTATAAACAGCCACTTAATCAGTGAATTAGAAATATTTGGAAGGAGCAACGAATTAGAAATATAGGGAAGGAGCAACGAATTAGAAATATAGGGAAGGAGCAACGAATTAGAATTATATGGAAGGAGCATAAGTAAAAAATTGAAGCCAGCCTGGATATAGTAGTCTCTTTTTTTTCACCACCGAACTGTCAAAATTAATAAATCACAAATAAGAGCCGAACTAGGTTTTTTTTTAATTCGGGCAGCAATTTTTAAGGAGATAAAATATATTTTTTTTGAAAAATACATGTAAAGATCATCCTAAGGAATATTTTAGGTCGCGCAACGATAATTATACAAATGGAAAGTAAAATAGAGTAATTTTGTTTAGCTAGTTAATATATTTAATTTATATTGAGACTCCTAAAATTGAAAAAAATAAGCCAGCCCTATAAATCTAAAATTAGCTGTTATAATATTTTTCATATTATTAATTTGACAGTTCGGTGGTGAAAAGAAAGAGAACTATCGAAATCGTGGCTTCATAAACAAATTTTTCAATAAATTAAAATGTTTATGTGTTAAAAAGAGAGCGAACATTTATGCTCCTTCCATATATTTCTTATTCGTTGGGAAGGAGCATTTGCTATCTCTATCTAACACATTGAAAAATTACATCAATTTCTTTTCAGACACTTTCCTACACTTTCTTAGTGGCTGTTTATATGCGCCTGCCCAGGCGACTGCCTCAACCATTTCCGTAGAAGAGAGGTAAGTGCGGGCAGAGGTAAAAAAAGTTCAAAAAATTTAGAAATTTTTTCTGTTGCCCCGTTCCTCTCCATTTGTTTCAAGTTTCCATAATTCCTTTTTTGTCAAAAATTTATTATTATTTTCAAACTGCCGGACGAGTAACATCTCCGGAAGAAAATATTTTTAATTGACCATAATTTTCAAACTGCCGAACGAGCAACATCTCCGGAAGAAAATATAAATAAATTAGTAATTGTGGAAAATATAAACATTATTTTTATTAGTGAAATATTTTCTATTATTTCTAATTATTATTTTTTTACAAATGATTTTAAAAGCAGATAATTATTATATCTTTTTCTAAAAAAAAAACTATATTTTTATATTTATATAAAGATAAAAAAAGGATTTCAAAATTATTATCGTAATATTTATATTTATTGGACTTTATTTGTTTGGCCTTAATTTCCTTTTTAATTTTTGTTATACAAAGAAAAATAAAATATTATAGAAAGATGGAAAATAGTAAAAAAATTTACCTTTCTAACTTTGTTTAAAATGAATTAATCCTTCTCTCTTCTTTTAAATGTTGAACTATGAAGTATAATCTTGTCTTTCTATATCGTAATTTCAAAACTTTAATTGAGTCATATATAGAAAACTAATTTATAACTACGTATTCATGTATTATAAAATAAAATTAGAATAATATAATAAAAATGTAATAATTGCTTAATAAAAATAGAGAAATATTTATATAAAAACAAATAAAATAGATTTCATATCTAATAGAGATTTCATAAATTTTATAATGGTAATGATAAATCAAAACTAATAATTTTCAGGTTTTGTATTTTTGGAATATAAAAAAAAATCAGGATAAATATATATATCTCTCTGTCCTTAATTTTTTTAAATCTGTCTCTATATTATTATACATATAATAATATATTATATAAATATTTATATAATAAATTTTCTATGTTTCACGGAAAAAATATAGAGACAGATGAATATTAATATTAATATTAATACTGAATATTAATAAAATATATAATTAAAGAGGAGGAATTTAGAAACCTCTATTAATTTTGTGATATGTTTTTATAAAACAAATATTAAAATAATATTAAATTAAATTATATTTAATATTTTTTTATATTGAAAACAGTGATGGATACGTCGATCGCATTATTCGAGGAACCACAAATTCGGCAAGCATAGCTGAAAGTTATACTTGTAGTCAAGTATAATATTTTACATTTTAATTGATTTTAGATAATTTATACCATGTATAATATACATAGAAACAAATATATTATATTTATTATACATAGTATTAATTATCTAAACTCAATTAAAATGTAAAATATTATACTTGACTCTACAATGAAATTAATTCTAATTCATGATTAGTTAAATATATATATTTACGAATATGTATTAAAACTTTTGGTAGAATTTAATAAATTTATTAATACTTGTAACTCTACGATTATGCCCTTCGTGGCTCATTGTTACAAGTTACAACGCTAGCATTCAAAATCAAAATGATTTTTTTCAATTTACGAATGTCAAACTTAACATATTTCAATACCAAAATGCTCCTCTATAAACTCCCCAGGTACGATCTTTTCCCTAAAATTCAGTTTCGGCCATTTTGAAATTGTTGAATTTTAAATGAAAAAATTGGGTGAGGAAGGCGCGTCTACTCACAAAAAGTTTATCAAGTCGCTCCTAGGCAGGCGCATATAAACAGCCACTTACACCCTCCATGGTGTAGAAAATTTTTGCGTTCTTTTGACTACACCTTCTACACTTTCTACACCTTTTTTAAATCGGCGCCTAGAAAAAGTGTACACAAATCAAAAAAGTGTACACAAAAGTGTACACTTTCTACACCTTCAAATTTGAAGGTGTAGAAAGTGGAGATTTAATTAATTTTTTTTTTTAACTTTTTAAGGTGGAAATATATACTATTCGTCAATTAAATAATGTTTTAATCACAAATTATGAAAAAAAGTATAACAATTTAAAATGATAAAGAATTTTGTAAAAGTGTAATAAAAGTATGTTTTTTTCACACCTTACACTTTCCTACACCACAGATTTTTGACAATTCCCACCATGGTGTGGTGTAAAAAAAAAAATTCTGAAAAGAAATTGGTATTAATATTTCTCAAAAAGTGTTTTTGAAGCCAGCCAAGAAATTTGTATTTCTCTTTCTTTAGGTCGCCACTCTGTCAAAGTAAAGTGTCACTCTGTCAAAGTAACTCTGTCAAAGTAAAGTAAAAATTATAAACAGCTGATTATAATTTTTATGGCAAAACACTGTCATTCGAGTAGGTTGTCATTTTATCGCTGGAGAATAAGTCTTTTTTTTAATCTTTTTTATCTATAATTAAAAATAGTAATCCGCATGTTTTTTTACTTCAATTAATTAATTTTTTTTTTTTTGATAAGAGTAAATGATAAGTGTTGCACAAATGGAAATTAAATTTAACTCACTTATCAATTATCAAATATCATATTAAGCGTTTCTCCAAAAAAAAAATATTAATTAGCAAAAGAAGTTGAATTTTTACATTTTGATAAGTAGAATTTTGTATGGTTGCATTTGTTATTGCACGTGCTGTAGCAATAGTTTTTTAGCCAACAAAAGAACCAATAAATAATAATTTGCTAAATAGTTTTAAATTTTAAATTTTTTAATTCAATATTATGGCAAAACATATAGCACAAAATAATAAAAAAATACTAAAGGCCCTGGTCCATTAGTCTTGTTAAAAGTTGTGATGACTTTTTAAGAGCTAGAAAAAAGTCACCACTTTTTTCTAGCAAAAAAGAAAAGAGATAATATGTAAAATTATACAGTACTTTAATGTTATTCCCACTCTTCCCACTCTTTAACAAAATTTCGAAATATTGACATTTCGAATTTTTTTTTAATTTGAAAATTCATTATTATTATTAGCTACGTTCCTTTTGGCTGCCAGGAGTAGAAAAGAGTAGGTAGGAGTAGGTAGGAGTAGTTACTCCTACTCCTCGCTATATAAAGGAGTAGTTCCCAGGCGTAGTTGGGAGTAATTACGCACAATTTTTCTTATAGAGTTATTTTAGTTCCACAAAATCTGAAAGATGGTTTAAGGATGCTAAGGTTATGCAATTTGGATTTGTTTACAAATATCTGACAGTTAAATTATTTTATTTTTTTTATAATATTTTTTTTTCTAGGCATACTAATTTTATATAATTTTCTATCATATGTTGCTGTGTTATATGATACAAAATTTGCGTTCTATTCAAAAACTAGTCCTATCTACTCCTACCTACTCTTTTATACTCCTGGTAGCGAAAAGGAACGTAGCTATTAAAAATAAACTTTATTGAAAAAAAATTTAAAAAAAAATTCAAAAAATGTAGATTTTTTTCAAAAAATTATGACAAATATTTTAAAGTACATTTCAAACGCCAACTTTTATTAAAAAAAGTTGTTAATTATCAACTTTTTTCGGATGCAATTCGACGACTTTTTTGTTGGGTTCATCGACTTTTTTTTCGGATACAACCACTTTTTCTCGATAAAAAGTCGTTGTTCCCTCTCTATCGCACGCATGCTTTTTTGTATCTTGCATAACTTCTTCTAGAAAAAAGTGGTGACGACTTTTAAAAAAGACTAATGGACCTGGACCTTAAGTAAGTTTATTTATGTTATTTGTATTTCATTACATAATTATGTAATATTATTATATTATAATATATTATAATATTATATATTATAAGTTATATAATTTAATATATATAAATATATATATAATCACGACTAAAGCTCTAATTATTATGAAAATAAAACTTACAGAATAATTGATATGTGAATTTTTTCTTAACAAAAATTTTGATAAACTTAGCAGTATTGGAATTGTAAATTGATAAGTAAGAATATTGGTGCAACGAAAAAAGAATAAAATGACCAAAATTTATCAAATTATCGCTTTTTTAAAAATTACTTATCAACTTACGATTTTCTATTTGGTGCAACAGACATTGATAAGTTGAGCGCTTATCAATAATCATGACTCATTTTAATTCTTATTACTTATCCGTTTGGTGCAACAGAAATTTATCAAAAATTTTGATAAGTTGATAACTAATAAGCGATAAGTGGTTGATGCAATAGGGCCCAGTTCTCAATTATGAAATATGTTATTTCTAGTTTTTTAATCGATTATTGAAATTTACGTGCTTTATCGTGCATATATATAGGCACATTGCTGTGATTTGAAATGCAGTTGAACATAATTTGATTGCATTTTTTATCATTATCACATCTAGTTCGTCATTATCAAAAAAATTGGCACTTTGTTAAGCATAACACCAGCATCGTCGTCAACGTTAACATCATCTTCATCAGCATTATCATCATCACCATCAGACACGTTTTTTTGCATTCTTCAACGAGTTTTGTGTTCATCACTAATCATATCAAAAATTTGCACATCATTCACCATAACATCATCATCGTCGTCAACATCATCATCATCTACAATCTACATCAACTTTAGTATCACCACACCATCAGCGACGTTTCTTTGCATCTCTCAACGAGTTTTTAGTTACATATTACATCAATTCAACATAACCTAAAAAAATTGTTTTTTTTTAGTAGTAATAACCCAGCAAACATGTCTTCAATGACATACCCATGAATCACCCAAGACATGTCTTTAAGACAGACCCAAGACAGACTGCTGACATCGCCATACAAATGTCACAAGTCGTCATGCATGGCATGTCTTGGGTTTGTCTTGCATGACATGTCTTGGGTGTGTCTTGCATGACGTGTCTTGGGTCTGTCTTGCATGACGTGTCTTGGGTTTGTCTGGCAAGACGTGTATTATGTTTGTCCTTGTGAAAAAAAAAATCATATTATATATGAAAATCACTATTTTTTATTTAAAAACTAATAAAATACATTTCAAACTAATCAATAAAAACTTTTAACAATAATTATAAATCAAAATGTGACTGAAAAAAATGTAATTAAAGAAATTCACAATTTTTTTTCCGCAAGACAAATACAATACATTACTGCCTGACACTGAATAAAAAAGATATACAAAAAATAGAATTTTTTTTTAGTTTTTGTAATAGTCACTAGAGGCCTTACCATCGCATACAATGAAATATTTTATTTCGAAAAATATTGCATACCTATCTCTTTCTTTCTAACACATTTTAAATTACCCAAGACATACTAGTGAAATGTCTTGGGTCGGTCATGCAAGACAGAATTTTTGTTGGGAATTTTCATCATTCTTCATTGACCGTACAAAATTAGTTTTTTTTAATTAATTATTTGAAATTTTATGTGCTACCTCGTGCAGTTATATCTGCATATTGCTGTTTGATTGATATACAGTTGAACATCATATCAATTGCATCTTTTCATCATTTTTTCATCATAACATCCAGTTCATAATTCATCATATCAGAAATTGGTACATTATTTCAACATAACATCAGCATCGTCGTAAAATTGTCATCATTTTCATCAACATTACCATCATTAAGTGCCAGTCACAGTGATTTCGATTCGAACGTTCGAATCGCACGTTCGAATCGAAAAGAACCGTTCGTTTCGAAAAGAAATTATAGTCACAATGTATTCGTTCCGTTTATATAAAAAAAATATGTATACGTCTTTTTTTGGAATTCTTCAACGGGTTTTTTGTTCATCACTCACCACATCACAGAATTATCACATCATTCACCTTAATATAATCATCGTCATCAACATCATCATCATCTACATCAACTTTATTATAATCACCATCAGTCACGATTATTTGCATTTTTCAACGAGTTTTTTGATACTTATTACATCAATTCATCATAACCTAAAAAATTTTCTTTTCTCGTAGTCATAATTTCTCTTTGATCATTGAGTGTACACAATTTTTTTTTTTGCTAAATTAATCCTTGACACATTCAAAAATGATGGGTGACAAGAAGGAATCCAAGAAAAGTATAGACAATAATAATAATTGTGGCAAATGCAACAGAGTCATAAAAAAAGGTATTATGTGTGACACATGTTCAAAGTGGTTTCATCAAAGCTGTTCCAACCTATCGGATGATGATTATAAATCGCTTGAGAGCAATGTTAATGTTAAATGGTACTCCACCACTTGTAATTTGTCGCTAAAGGATCCAAGTGAATTATTAAAGATCTTGTTGACTAAATTCAACAAACTGCAAAACACTTGTGATAGTGCAGTTTCTGCATTGAAAGATTTAAAAATTATTCGTAAGCCGCAACAGGATTTAGCGGCTGAATTATCTAGTCTAAAGGAAAGTTTGCCTATTTTAGTCAATCGCAAGATAGATGAGAAACTAGTTAGTGCCAAATCTGAGGTTGATACTGTAATAACTGGTCTTGCTAACCTCAAAGTTGATGTACCAAATATTAAAAACAATTCTGCTGAAAATGATGGGTTGGCTGCAAGATTTAAAGTTATTGAACTTCATAATGAGAGATTGTTAAGAATGCAAAAACGTAATGACATATTGATATCTGGTATTCCGTGCTCAACATCCAATATTACAGATGCTGCTTTAAAAACATTTCAATTTCTTGATGCTTCAATAAAGTCATCTGAGCTGTCTAATTGTTGCTGGCTAAATAAAAACAAAACAGTTATCTTGGTAACGATGCAGTCGCTGTCCAGAAGAAATGAGCTAATGTCATTCTACTATAAGCATAGGGCAATTGTTCTCTCTGACATTGGTCTGTTGGATGACATTAGCAGCAGAATTTATCTTAATGACAATTTGCCTTCGAAATTAGCAGTAATGGTCAAACATACAAGAAATTTAAAAAAAGCCAATATTATCAAGGGATTTAGCATTGGCACTACTGACATCACATTGAAATTCAACGTTGGACCAAATAAAAGCTTTCAAACTCTTGAAGCACTCTGCAGCGCTTACCAGCTAACCAACTAAATTGTTTTTTTTTGACTTGGTAACTACTAAGTAATTTACTATCTTTAATAGTTACTTGCTTTTTATTTTTTGCTTTATTTGATTATTATTTATTTAATTATTTTTTTTTATAATTTTTTATAATTTGTTTTTTATAATTTTTTATAATTTGTTTTTTATAATTTGCTTCTTTATAATTTGCTTTTGCTTTATTTTTGCTTTTTAAATATGAATTATATTTGTATTACATTATGTTGGATTAAAGGGGAATTAAGTTTGCAAATATTTGGCGATTTAGTTTTAAATGAATTAAATGAATTGGCTTTAAATGGCAATTTTTTTTAATATATTGTTTTGGTTTGGTTGTTTGGTATAATCTCGAACTTCAAACTTAATTATCTTTTTCTCTGATAGTTATTTATTTTTTTTTATTATTTTTTTTTTATAATTTGCTTTTTATAATTTGCACGAAATTTTATAATTTGTTTTTTATAATTTGCTTCTTTATAATTTGCTTTTGCTTTATTTTTGCTTGTTAAATATGAATTACATTTGTATTATATTATGTTGGATTAAAGGGGATTTGAGGTTGCAATTATTTGGTGATTTGGTTTTAAATGAATTATGTGCTCTTTAAAGTATGCTATCACATTTACATTCATGCTGGCTTTTCAGTGTGCAATTGTTGGTTGGCAAATTTTCTTTTTTTTTATTTTCTTTTGGTTTAGTATAATCTCGAACTTCAAGCTTAATTCTCTTTTTCTCTGATAGTTATTTGTTTATTTTTTTAATAATTTGCTTTTTATAATTTTCGTGCAAATTTCGTTTTAAAAAAAATTTACAATTATTATTATTAAAATTATTCTTTTTGGCTGATAATAATTAATGGTTAGTTTTACGTTAATTTAATGAACAATATTTTGTATTTTTTTGAAATGATAACTTTTAAATATGGTAGTTTAGGTCTATGTATAGCACATTCTCATCAACAACAACATCTTATGGTCTACCTGTGGGTTTTATATTATTGTAATGGCTAATTTACCAGGTGCCGTATCTTCTGATAGCACTTTCTTGTACCAAAACCTAAGCAACTGTAAGAATTACCTAAACATTGGACACATTAATGCTCAAAGTATTAAACCCAAAACTAGGGATTCAAAATTTGATGAATTTAGTGGCTTTCTGGATGGCAATCATCTTGATATTGTAGGTATTTCTGAAACCTGGTTAAAATCATATGTGTCTGATTCAGCTATTCATGTGTCGAGGTACAAGGTTTATAGGAATGACAGAGCTAACGTCAGAGGTGGTGGAGTTGCTATCTATGCCAGGAAAGAACTTCGTTGCAAAGTTATTGCTGTAGTTTCTGAGCCTGGTATTGAAGCCTTGTTTCTACAAGTAACTTCAAGGTCCACCCAGACGTTAGTTGGCGTGATCTACCTTCCTGGAAGAGATTTCAGACTTGTTAAAGATATCTGCTCTGATTTTACATCTCGTTTTTCAAATATTATTCTCATGGGCGACTTCAACACTAATGTCCTGATTCCTAATAATATTACTAATTGTAGAAATATTTGTGATAGACTTGGCTTGGAATTAGTCCATAATAATGTTCCAACCCATTACGACTTTAGATGGAACACGTCCTCTCTTATTGACTTTTTCCTTATAAGTGATGCTAATCTTATCAAATGTAAAAATCAGTTCTGGGCGCCGGGAATTTCTCCCCATGCATTTGTTTTTATCTCTTTTGATGTACCTAAATCAGTATCCTCACAAGAAACTATTACCTCAAATGCAATTGGACTTGATAATATCCTTCTGAAATTCATTAATATTATTTTTCCTAGCATTGGTCATCACGTTGTTGATATCTTTAACTCTGCGATTACTTCTTCGAATTTTCCTAATGCTTGGAAACGTGCAAAAATAGTTCCTATTCCCAAAGGGTCTGGCTCTGAATATCGTCCGATTAGTATTCTTCCTGAATTCTCCAAAATTTTTGAGAAATTAATCAGTGATCAGATTATGGTTCACTTATCTAGAAGTAACCTACTTTATGATAAGCAATCAGGGTTCAGGAAAAAGTACAGCAACACTGCTACACTTATCGACATCACTGACAGGATTCGTAGTAATACGGACAAGAAGCGAGTGTCAATTCTTCTACTGCTGGACTTCAGCAAAGCGTTTGACTATTGATTATGGCCTTTTACTAGGTAAACTAAAAAGTCAATTTGCATTCTCCAGCAGTTCTTGCAATCTTATATACTCATATTTATCAGGAAGATCGCAATGCGTTACTGCAGGTGATTTATGCTCATCTTTCAGTAATATTGTTAAAGGTGTCCCACAGGGCTCAATTTTAGGTCCTTTGCTGTTTTCTTTATTCATAAATGATTTGGCGTCCTGTGTTTCTTTTTCTTTGGTCCATCTTTTTGCTGATGATGTGCAGCTGCTTCACTCGTCGCCTTCCTCTGACCACTCGTTATGTATTAATGAAGTCAACAGTGATTTGATGGCTATTGATGCATGGGCTTGTGCAAATAGGTTGGTGTTAAATCCGAGAAAATCCAAAGCAATGTTATTCAATTGCATCCATCAATGTTCTGACCAGATCCTAGTCGCTCTTAATGGTACTCCTATACCGTATGTTGACCAGGCTTAAAGTTTAGGTATATTGCTTGACAATCAACTAACGTGGGAACCACACATTAATGTGGTAGTTATACCCTTAGAGTATATATATCAGGAGACGCTATAAGTATAAAACAGTGTCAGACGTTTTTGTGGGGGGGAAGAAAAGAAATATTTCATATATTTCTATATAAAAAGTGCGAATATTTGACAACCAAAGTGCGAATTATTGACAAGTAATGCTCTAACATAATAAAAATAATTCTGACACAGCTTGTAGGGGCAAATTTATGTTATAGCATCTCCTGATATATATACTCTAAGGTTATACCAATTCCCATTGGCGAAAACTAGGTTATTTAACCCGCTGTCAGGTTACTTGACCCTAACGTCAGTTCCAAAAGGCTGACTCAGTCCCAATGAAACATGTTTCCAATGTATTGGTGCGCACTGAATATTCACATATTAATTGTCAAAATTTTTGTTAATGTAAACAGTTTTGTAAACAATAAATTTTTGGTTATGTAAACAGTTTTGTAAACAAGAAATATTTTTTTTATAAACAATAATTTTTTTTAAAAGCCAATGAATTGTATTTTCAAAATGGTCAATAGTTTTGAGAAATTATTTCAAATTTTTTGAATTGTTTACATTTTCAAAAAAGTGACATAAATAAAATTGCTTATGTAGTGGAATAAACTGAAGGGGAAAATTGAACCTGAAAAAAAATAAGGTTAAAAAGATGGCGGAATAAAGGAACTGGTTTCGCACTTTTTGAAATGTCAAATTCCCAATAATACATTCTAGGGTCAGTTTATGTCATATTTTGACATAAAACAGGGGAAAAATTGGGAAATTATATCTGGTTGTACGAGAAAAACCTAGTCCGTCCTTTTTAGCCGTTTATAAATTTTGACATAGTGGCGACCTAAAGAGCGAGACAACTATACCCGGACAGGCTTCAATTATTTTTCTTTGCTCCTTCCATATATTTCTAATTCGTTGCTTTTTAACAAATATTGTTCAAATTTATGTATATTAAAAAAAGACATGACCTCTACGAATAAGAAATATATGGAAGTGGCATAAATGTTCCCTCTCTTTTTAACACATTAAAATTTTAATATATTGAAAAATTGTTTATGAAGCCACGATTTTGGTAGTTCTCTTTCCTTTTGCTCGCCGAAGTGTCAAATTAATAATATGAAAAATATTATAACAGCTGATTTTAGATTTACAGGGCTGGCTTATTTTTTTAAGTTTAAGAGTCTCAATATAAATTTAAAATATTAACTAGCTAAACAAATTACTCTATTTTACTTTCCATTTGTATAATTATCTTTACTTGTATTTTTCAAAAAAAAAAAAAAATTATCTCCTTAAAAATTGATGCCCGAATTGAAAAAAACCTAATTCGCCCCTAATTTCTCATTTTTATATTTTAACAATTCGGCTAGCAAAAAAAGAGACAACTATACCCGGCGTGGCTTCAAATTTTTATATTTATGCCCTATCCATATATCTTCTATATGGTTGATACATACATTATACATAGTTCATGCAACAGTTGTCAATAAAAGCTACTTGGGAGGTTTATGTTCCATATTCAATTTGAGAAAGAAAATACGATTTTATATTAATACGGAAAAATGACAATTTTGAAAATAAACACGATTGTATTGTAAACATATAATTTATTACCATAACTTTTTATGAAAATGGCTACAAAAATTAAAGAATATTTATGTGACAAGTTATCAGAACAAAATAATAATTCATTTTTAGAAAATCAGTCTGATAAGTATGGTGAGGTTTACGTATCAAAAGCGGGAATTTTTTTATGTTTTTGTATTGTTTGCAAAAAGAAATTTGATGGAATCTCAAATTTTACCGAACATATTTTAACATTGCATCTTGGACTTATACCATCAAAAACTGATTATGTATCAGATACAATAAAAATTAATAATGATGAGATTTCACTTACATCAAATTCTGAAATAACTTCATACAAATATATTGTACCTGATCCGCTTGATTTAGATAAGTTAAAAGAAGACAAATCTTCATTAAAAGACTATCTAAATGTAGAACGATCTGATGAATTAGATAAGTTAATGCATTCAGAAGAAAAAGAAGAATTTTCATTAAAAGACAATCTAAAAGTAGAAGGATCTGATGAATTTACAGATGTAACGGAATATAATAGTGCAAGTCCTTCATGGCAATTTTTTAATACGACAACAGCAATAGACAATTTAAAAGTAGAAGGTTCTGATGAATTTAAAGATTTAACGGAACACAGTACAAATAACGAAAGGAACGAATATTCTGATAATAACAATGAGAAATTTGAACAACTCTCTTTAAAATGTGATATGTGTAATAGATCATTTAAAAGAAAAAATGGTTTAATATCACATAAAAAAGTACACGAGAAATTATTGCCAAATTGTCAGCACTGTGGTAAAAACTTTCGCGAAATAAGATCCTTTAAAAGTCATAATCAAATTTTATGTGCACAAAAAATGAAAAGAAAAGAAGAAGCACCAAATATGAAATGTAAATATTGTGAGACATTTTTTAAGGATAATTCAATATTAAAAAAACATGAAAGAAGACATGAAAAAAGACATCAACAATTACCATTTAAATGTAATTCTTGTTCAAAAACATTTACCGCAAAAGCAACATTGAAAAATCATGAAAGAACGCATACTGGCGAAAAACCATATAAATGTGAGTATTGTCCACTAGTATTTAGTTTATCCAAAAACTTAAAACGACATACATTAAGACATGTTGGTGAAAAAACATTTATTTGTGCTTTTGATTGTGGTAAATCATTTTATATAAAACGTGATTGTACTGAACATGAACGAATACATACTGGTGAAAAACCATATGTATGTGAATTATGTGGACTTTTCTTTACATTTCGTTGTAAACTTAGTATGCATAAGAAACGTTCTCATACGGATAAGAAAAATTGGTCACATAAATGTGATAAATGTGATAAAGTTTTTGTAGCACTAAGCCAGTTACGAGAACATGTTGTTGTACATACGGGTGAGAAACCATTTTCATGTAATCAATGTCCTGGTCGTTTTAGTAAAGCCAGTGGTTTAAGAGAACATAAGAAATTACATTCGGATGTCAAAACGCATGTATGCTTAATATGTAAAAAAGCATTTGCTCAAGCGGCTGGTTTGTATGGTCATATGAAGTCGCATGGAATTATTAAAAAAAATGAGAACATCTCTGTTGGCTCTGATTACAATTGCATATAAAAAGAGGTAAATCTTTTAACTATCATATTCATATTTGGAAACTTAATAAAAGAATTTTCCAAATCTTCATTTATTTATAGTTTATGCGTTTATGGTATTATTTTAATTTTTACCTCATAAATTGATGTATTTTCTTAATAGATACGAATGCACAAAAGCTTTGGAGAATTTCGATTTCATACACATTTTAATTTAATAAATAATATATATCAAATGTATGTACACTACTCAAAAGAAAATAGAAATTGCTTTCTTTTACTTTAAGACATAGACAGTTAAAATAGGGTCATGCTCCTAAATTAAAAATAATTTAAAAAACAATTAACATTAAATGCCATAAAAAAGCATTTAAAATGTGAAACAAAAATTTATATATTATATTATATTATGAAAATAAATCACAATTATATTTCTGATGCGGCTTTTCTTTTGAGTAGTATATTTAATATATGTTTATCTTTTTTTTTAACTTACGAATTTCAAATTACTTACTTTTATAACAAGTTTATAGAATTTATAGAATTATTAAAATAATGAATTGAGAATAATTAAAAATATAAAAAATTAATTACTTTTAACAAATCTCTAGTTTAATTTTCTTTCTTCAGTTCATAAATATATACGAATTGCTGGTTGACTCCCATTTAAGAAAAAAATCTAATAATTCAGAAACATTACAGTGATTCAAGCAATTCGTTAATGGTTCGTTGCAATGCAACCGTATTTAGCCCTACGAAAAGGAACAGAAAAAAAGCTTGGTCTTTATTGTAACCAATTATAGAGATATAGACACACATAATTAGAACCACGAATATTATTTAGAAGAGTATCATAAATAAAATAAGAAATCTTTCTACTGTTTAAAAATAACTCCAAGGAACACAAGAATCTCACACCTGGAGTTTCTTTTGAACCCTTGTCCTAATAGAATAGTCTCAGAGACTCCTTTGTTTTTATTATTATTATTTTATAATGATTTAAGTTGCTAAAAATATAACTATAGTGGTGGTCTTCACGACCTAAATATTTTTTCTTGATATTTTGATATTTTGATATTTTACGAAATAACGAGTTTTGATTGGTTGAAAAAATATTAAAATATCACGATAGTGTCAAAAAAAATATCAAAAAATACATGCTGATATATATGTCAAAATACTACTGTCAGAAATTTTCTGTTTTGAATAATGATGTCATTTTACCCGCAAACGCCATCTAGTGGCCGAAAAATGCATTACAAATTTAAAAAAAAATGTATATTTTTGCCATTTTCTCCTTAACGGTAAATTGTAGGATTTTTGCCTTTTTTTAGCCTTAACGGTAAATTGCATTAAGTGGATTTAAAAAAAAAAGAAAAAGAATAAATCATAATAAAAATTTTAAAGTTTTTCCTATTTTTTATCCTTTTTCTAGAAGACTTTTGTTAGAATAAGTTGATTTAAAAAATATTCTGAAGCTTTGCTCTGAATGGATGAAATTTTTCTTTTTTTTTGCTCCTTATTTTAAAAAAAAAAAATTTTAAATTTTTTTAAAAATAAAATTATAAATATGGACGAGCCCTATATTATATGTATTGATCCATTACAATAGTTTGTAATTGATATAACATTTTTATTATTATTAATATTTCTTTAATTTCTTGGGAAAAAAGCAAATTTATTTTTATTAATAATTCTAGTATAAAACATTAAAAAAAATTATAAAATATTGGAATGTATCAATACATAGGAGATAGGGCTCGTCAATAAAAAAATCTGATATATGCCCTTTAAAAAAATCGAACCGCTGGCGAAGTAATTTCGTCATACAAGACTTCGCCGGCGAACCGTAAACGTAAATGTTGGAATAAGAAAATTAGAAAAAAAAACGAAGTGTTGTGTATGGATTAGTACGCCGCCTAGACTACGTTTAAGCGGTTCGCTGGCGAATCGCCAAGGCGGTTCTCTACCGAATCGCCAATACGGTTCGTTTACGTACTGATTGTATCCATATAAATAAAAAATCTGGAATTTTTTTAATTCAAAATAAAAAAAACAAATATTTTTACTTTTTTGGTTTAAAATGTATATTATAAAAATAATTTATTATAAAATTTAGGATTTTAAAATTTAGGATGTACCTACCTACCTAATATTCTACATATTTCTAGGACTTTTAAATTTTTTAAATACATTTAAATTAATTTTAATATTTTAAAATACATTTTTATGTAATTAAATGGAACTGTATATCACAGAAAGTTAACACATGACTTTTCTAGTTATAATTATTGATTGCAAATTTATTTTAATTCTATTTAACTGTAAATAGTAATACAAATAATACACAGGATTTTAGTTCTACCTGGCAATATTACTAAGGAACTACATTACATATTAAATAAATTTTAATAAAAACAAAAAAAAAATAAAAAAAACAGGATTTAAATTCTACCTGTAAATAATACTAAAACTATTTTACATACTGATTAAACTTTAATAAAAAAAAAAAAACAAAAAAAAAACAGGATTTAAATTATTCGACAGATTGAAATTATTGTAAATTGTATTATTATTGTTTCCCTGTTCTCGTGCAGATGACTGTAGCTGTAGAGATGTGTTTATTGATGTTGTTGGAATGTTCACTTTTTTATAATAAAATTTTTTTTCATTTGTTATTTTTTGTGTGCTAGTTAGAGGTCTTATATTTTTATCTATTTTTAAGAATTGCACATAATTTTCGCTCTCATCGTGCCAAAAAAATTCAGATACTGGAAACTCTGATAAATTTAAATTAAATACATGTTAATTATGATATATTTATTTGCAGCAATATAAATATTACCTATTTGGGTTTCGTCGTCACTTCCTAAAGCCATTTCTGAAAATAAAAATAAAAATAACATTATACATGTTAAGTGGTATATACACATTTTTCATTTAATATTAATTTTATAATTTTATTTCGAATTTCTTTAATGTGAATTTTTTTTTAAATCTAAAGAAAGTATTTCTTCAGTAATATTTGTATGAATACAAATATTTTTAATATCACTTCACTCACTTCAATTATTCTCGTTTTTAAATATTTATAATTTTATACTTACCACAAACTATTAAAAACACAAACTATTATTTTAAACACGTCTAATTGCAATGAATAATAAAAAAATTATGCGTTTGTTTTATTTTTTACAAATGGCTACTGAAAAATAGTTTTTTTTATTACCCTTCTACCTAAACATGTTTTATGTGAACGTGTTGGTGAAAAGGCGGTTCAGAAGCGGTACGTTTTGGGTTCGCCAAAAGCGAATTCGGAAATTTTTCTTAAAGGGTGTATATTAAAATAAATCAAAATTTAATCTGAAGTGTCAAATTTAACAAGGTCTGGAAGGTCGTTAAATTTTGACTTTATTCACCACGCTAGTGTCATAATTTAATTTCATCAGTCATAATTTAATTTTAATATACAAATTTAAACCCTTTGGCACACAGCCTTAGAAGACTTCTTAAAAAAATAATTAAAAGTTTTTTTTTTTTCAGAATATAGGGAATTTCATTAGCTACAATTTAAAAAAATTGGGATCCTACAATTTACCGTTAAGGAGAAAATGGCAAAAATATGCATTTTTTTAAAAATTTGTAATGCATTTTTCGGCTACTAGACGGCGTTTGCGAGTAAAATGTCATTATTCAGAGCCCTGACGTCATAAAGTACCGTTATGTAATGACGTCATATTAAAAGCTCGGGCCCGTTATTCGGATGTATCCCCTAAAAAACCATATATTGAGCAAAAAAATTCTTGCCGTCAAGTATTTTTTTCATACAATCCTGTAAAACTAAAAATGCTAATGGGAACGCTATGTAGGTAATTTTAATCGTAGTTTTTCCAACGATCTATATATTATAGAAGGCTTAAGAGGTTAGAATTCGTGTTCCAACATCTGACAGGGACGCTGGGGTAAAATGACAGTTGGCGAATATAAATTTAATAATTAAGCCATGTACTTGGTGTAAAAATAAAAGTCGTGACGTCACTCGTTATTCTCTAATTTTTTATTGCTTTCTACGAAAAAATTAAATATTATTTAAATTATAATTAATTTTAAATTATAAATAAATAAATAAATTATGCAATAAAAATTTTGAGAATAACGAGTGACTTCACGACCCAAATAGTTTTTAATTTTTACACCAAATGGCTTAATTATTAATTTTATATCCGCCAACTGTCATTTTACCCCAGATTCACTGTCAGATGTTGGGACCAGTTATTTATATGAAAACATAACCTCTTTATCTTTAGGCTTCTATAATATATAGTTCGTTGAGTTTATCAAATTGATAATTTGACAATCGCAGCTCGCATCGCAGCCACAGTTTGTGCTTTGTGGGAAAGTATATTACGAATTTAGAGCGTATTTATTGTATAACAGGGAGAGTTTTGAAGTAACAAAAGCAAAACTTGTGAACTGTCAAAAAATCAGATTTGTTGTGAATAATTTGAAGAAATTAGCAAGAATTTAAAAATAAATAAAAATACACTTACTTTAATACTGTAATTTAAGATTTAAGTTAAAATCAATATGACAACAAGCATAAAAGAAGAATATTTATGTGACGAATTATCAGAAAATAATCAATCTGATAAATGTGGTGAAGTTTATGTCTCAAAAACTGGAATATTTTCATGTTTTTGTATTGTTTGTAAACAAAAATTTGAAGAAATTGAAAATTTTACAAAACATATTTTAACATTACATCTTGGATTAGTTACTTCAAAAACTGAATATTTATCAAATACTGAAAATCTTAATAATAATGATGTACTTGTGCATTTAGATATAACAAATAATTTAGAAATTAAAATGGATCAAAATGAAAATATGACTCTAGATACAACAAAATCTTTAGAAAAAAAATGCGATCTATTAGCAAAGAAATATACTGCGTCATCTGATCCACTTGATTTAGAACAAAATGAGAGTAATTTTGAATCAGAATCTGATGAAAAATTTGAAGAATTTCGTGAATGTGATGATTTAAATGAATATAGAGTGAGTACCGATAGCAGTGAAAATTCTGATTCAAATGATAATGATAAATTTGAATTACTTCCATTCAAATGTGATTTATGTAAAAGATCGTTTCAAAGAAAACATGCATTTCTTGCACATCAAAAACGCCATGAGAAATTAATGCCTAGTTGTGAACATTGTGGGAAATATTTTCGAGAAACAACTGCATATAAGAGTCATAATCAAATATTATGCGCACAAAGAATAAAACGTGGACAAAAATTGAAATCAGAGCTACCAGATATAAAATGTAAATATTGCGAGAAGATTTTTAAGAAAAGTGCATTTTTAAAGAAACATGAAGAAAGACACGAAGATTCACCATTTAAATGCAGTTCTTGTCCTAAACAATTTATGGCAAAACATTTAATGAGAGATCATGAAAGAACGCATACGGGTGAGAAACCATATAAATGTGCATACTGCCCTGTAGCATTTTCTAATGCCACTAACTTAAAACGACATAGTTTAATACATGTTGGTGAACGAACTTATTTATGTACTTTTGGTTGTGGGAAAGCATTTTATGCAGAACGAGAGCGTGCCGGGCATGAACGTAGCCATACAGGTGAAAAACCATTTGTATGTGAATTATGCGGTAGATATTTTGCATTTCAGCATCAATTAAGTTTGCATAAAAAACGTTTCCATATGGATAAGAAAAATTGGCCACATAAATGTAAGCAATGTGATAAAGCTTTTATAATGCCAAATCAATTAAGGGAACATACATTTGTTCATACTGGTGAAAAACCATTTGCTTGTAATTTATGTTCTGGTCGTTTTAGTAAAAAGAGTGGATTAAGAGAACATAGAAAATTACATTCTGGAATTAAAAAGCATATCTGTACTATTTGTAACAAAGCATTTGCTCAAAATGCTGGTTTATACAGTCATATGAAATCCCACTGTGTTCTTAAAGAAGGTGCTGAAATAAATTAAATTTCTCATTACAATATTATTATTAATTTAAATATATTTGTTGTATTTTTATTATTGTAAGGTTCATACACAAATAAAGTTGAGTTTTTTATACTCTAAAAGTGTATTGACTTCCCCTCTTTTTTTTGGGGAAAAAAAACTAGGGGCCTCTCCTTTAGAAAATGCATGAAAAAATATTTATTTATTTTTATTAATATTTTGTCTATTAATATTATTATTTTTTTAAATAATTATTTTAATTCGTTGTGCTGTTTTTTTTTTTGGCTTTTATGTAATCTGCCCTTCGTATTGTAAAAGATTTTTTTTATTTGCCTTTCTGTATCTTCTACTGCTGCATGTGGGAATTTTATTGTAACAACATCTAAAAAAAGAGAGTAAAAGCTGTAACTGAAATACCTGAAAATAATTATTATGTTTAAAAAATGTATACCTTTAAATATTGATATAACTATAAAATCCTTAATTGCAATATTTTCGCCTAAACCTAACCACGTAAATAACTTCGCAACTGCATCCGTCATTAAATTCTTAAATGTTATTTTCACAAAAGTGGGCAGATCTGCAGTTTGTATGTGCAAGAAGTATTGCTTCTATAAGATAAATAAATTTTACAAATATTATATTAATTATTTAGGCCTTTTACTAGAACTGTTTGCAGGTCATGTTTATTTTCTTTTAATTTATTTTCGAACTCTAGGAAATCATCTTTTGAATTAAATGGTAATTTAGGAAGCATTATATTCGATTGGATGGTCTGTAATGATGATGATGTTTTCACTTTCTTTAGTTCTTCTTTCAAATAATATACTTCTTTACCCAAAACATCCACGGACCTTTTTAACGAATTTATTTCCATGCATTTTTTATCGATGCTATTAACTTTTTCCATTACTAAAAATTAAATTAAGAACTAAAAATTAAAGCAATGAAATAAAAATATTACGTTTATCGAAATCACTTTGTGGTATAATAACATTGAGTGGTTCTTGTATTTCTTTATTTGGATTTTCCTCTTCCAGATATTCCGTAATAATATATTCAGCAACTTTCCTTTGTCTTTGCAATTGCAACATTGTCTTAAATTATAGCAGATTCAAAAAATAGTGATTAAAATTCATGCTTTAATAAATTAATTAAACTTTAATTACGATAATAAAAAACATAACTTACCAAAATATTTTAATGCCGCCACTTTATTTTTTTTTGTTTCAAATATTATTTATTTTTTCACATTAATTTTTTAAACAATTTTTTTTTAATTTTTTCCTTTTCAATATTTTACCTTAACAAATTTTCTAGAACAACTGAATTTAGTTCTAGAAACTTAAGCGTCTCTGATTTTGATTGATTTTTTTTGCTGAAATTCTTTAAGAATTCTGAAAGAATTAAAAAGAAATTCCTTAAGAATTCTTAATGTTATTCAGAATTTAAGAAATTCTTCCAACATAATTCTTTAAGAGTTTCTAAAGAATTCCTTAACTCATTCAGTGTCCCAGGCAATTTATGACTAATTTCCCAGAAGTCCATGCAATTTTGTTTTTTTTTTTTTATCGTGGGAATACGATATGTATATTACCTTGTTTCCATGACGAGTTGAACTCCAGTTGAACTCGAGTTAGCGTGCATGGGAACAGGGGTTGAGTTGGAATGGAACGAATAATTGATGGTTCCATTTCAACCCCATTTCAACTCAACCCAACTCAACTCTGTACATGGAAACTAGGTATATGATAATTGTTTTCCCATAAATTGATACATTATCATCCAACTCCCTTCTTTCTAGTTACGTTTTTTCTCTCTCTCACCTTCGGAGTAAGGAAGAAAGAATTCCGAAGGTCCGAATCCTGCTCCTGCACACTGGGTCATTTGAAAAAAAAATATACAGACCTGTGATAAAGGGCATATAAAAGAGGTGTTATTTGAAAAAAATTAGGGAGCCTTTTTATTACTTGCAGAGTAAAGTGCCAGTCACAGTGATTTCGATTCCAACGGCACGTTCGAATCGATTCGAACCGTTCGTTTCGAAAAGAAATTATAAGCTGTTTTTTTATTCCTACTCTGCACTACTCGATATAAAAGGAATAAAAAAACGATGTAGTGCAAGGTGAAAATATGATTTAGAATTGATTGAAAAAAATTTGCCCACTTTGTTGATATTTTTTAAAAATCAAATTTTCAATATTCAAATATACGAAATGAAGTATCTTCTTGTCAAATTTATAGTTGCCATATTAATAATTAATAATTTCCCAGTAATTTCCCTTTTACTCTACATGTTGTACTGGATAATTATGTAGAGTAGCTACAACAACAACCATACAGATACTCTACACGTATAGTACAGAGTAGGAATAAAAAAACACAGCTATAGTCACAATGTATTCGTTCCGTTTATATAAAAAAAATATGTTTAATCTCTATTTTATGTATTAAAATAAATATTTTCTGCGTTTATTATACAATACTGGATGCTTCTTAACATTTTCAATAAACTCCCCCATATTAATTCAAATAATTTAAATTTCAAATGTATATAATTTATAGGTTATGTCATTCGACCCATCCGGCAAAGTTAAAATATTTTTAACTCTTTTCGAATGAATTCGTTTCGACACGTTCATTGTGACTTGCAATCCGGCATACCATATAAAATATATGGGGCTGTCAAAATTTGAAATTTTCGATTCGAATCGAACGTGCCGTTCGAATCGAAATCACTGTGATTGGTACTTAAAGCCTTATTACTTGCAGAATTGTGTTGTTTAAGATTGATTATTTTTCTGATAAATCAAATCTGACAACACTAAAATAAAATTTGCAAAAGCATGCTGTCAAAAAAAACTCCCCATACTACAAAAATATTGTTGTTGTTGTTGTTGGTTATATTGTTTTCTCTGTTCTTCCCAAAAGCAACTAAAAAAAAAATTAGTAGAAATTTTTTTTTATCTAGTTCAGTGTAGTCCATCATCTGTTTCCAATTTATTATTAACTATTAAAATTTTAAATATTTTATTTCTTTATGTGTAATTCAATTTAAGACAATATTTTTCATTGTTCATATTATTTTTAATTAAATAGACTAAGAAACAATTATATAAATATGCCACCAAAAAAACGTGATAAAGAATCTGAAATATCATCAAAAATAATGGGTCGGGATCAGGCAGCCGACAATGAAATGTTTTTACAAGCATTCGAGAGTAAGTAGTAGTGTAGTGTGTATGGGAATGGTAGTAGAGTAGTAGTAGTTGTGTAAATGAACCTTTGATAAAGATAACTACATGAAAAAGCAGGACAAGTAAATTTTCATTTCTATTTAAGCTTCACTTTCACTCATAAAAATTATTTGGAGAATATTACAAAACAAAAAAAAATATTTTTGTAAATTTTATTATTAACATTTTATTATTTATTATTAACACAAAAAAAAAATTAATTTAATTATTAATATTTATATAAGAAAATTTTATGATAAAATAAAAATACGAACTTTTTTAAATGTAATTTAATTATTTATAATATAACCTAAAAAAACAAAAACAAATATATATTTTTTATTATTATTAATTCACCTTATTCACCATATCTCACCACCAACGCAAGGTAAAAAAGGCGCGCGATAAATTTGAAGTGTTTATTTTTAAAGTCTTCAATTTTTTTTTATTTTTATCGAATCGATAAATAAAAATTAATTTTTTAATATGTGTATGTAATAAAAACAAATTAGAGCCATCATCAAAACGACAAGAATATATGAAAATAAAAATCAGATAAAAATTTATTTCTATTTAAATAATTTTTCTAAAGAATTTGCAAACTAAGAACTTATGATAATCGAATTAATATATATAAAAAAATAATTTCTTATTTATTATAGAACCTACTCAAATTTATCGTTATATAGCTAATCGTCATGTAACAAATGTAAGTAAAAAATTTATTTAATTTAAATAATCACTGAATTTTATCATAAAAAATTTACGTATATTTTTTTACCTATATAAAAATTTATTTTTTTTTTTAAATTTTGTAGCCATTATATTTAAATCGAACACTTACTTATATGAAACATCGTATGTCTCGAGGTCATAAAAAACGTAATACATTTAAAATTGACAATATGTTACAATTAAAACAAAATAAAATTCGTAAGGATAAAGCAAGTATATTTGGTGATTTTATAACATTTAAATTTCTTGGTTTTTATGATAAAAATGATAATAATAATACTAATAATATAAATGATGATCCAACAACAACAAATAATGATAAAATTGTTCGTGTTGAAACAATTTTATTAAAAATTTCACATAAAAAACGTAAAGATAGTTCATCAGATTTGGTACAGGATAGTGTTAGTACATTTATTTTATATTATATTTTTTTAATTATAATTTATAATTATATATAAATATAAAAATTTGTTTTTTTTTTAGATGGGAGCAATTGATGTTCGTGTCAATCCAAGTGATATAAATGATAAAGGAAAATGTCCAACAATTAATATACCAACAGAATCATTTATGCCATTAAGTGAAAATCAAAATAAATCATTTTTGATATTTTTTAAAGTTGAAACAATATCAAAAATATCAAATATAATTGATGAAAATTGTGATGGTAAGTAAAAAAAAGCAACAACACTAATTGTCATCATTTTAATTATTTCAAAATGTTAAATTAATTTCGATTAAAAACAAAAAAATATGTTTTTGTATTTAACAAATTAAAATCTAATTACAGCTCAATTATAAGAAATATTCAATTATAATCAAAATTAATATTTATATAATATTATATATGAAATTTTTTAGAGCCATCATCAAAACGACAAAAATCAAATACAAAATTTTATGGTTCTGAAATGATAATATTTGATAAACATAGTCGTTGTGTTTTAACTGTTGGTGAATATGATGTAGCATTACAAGAAATTATACCATCAACTAAAAATTCACCAAAAAAACTTATTAATTGGGAAACAATACCAATGGATTCTGGTATTGAAGAATTAATTGATCGTAATGATAATCCATTTGATATATTTACAAAATGTCCATCACTTAAATTTAATTTAGAATGGACAAATAAATCGGGTGAACCAGTTATTGATACAATAAACAATTTAAAAATTGAACAAAATATTGAACAACAAGAATTATTATTAAATTGTATTGGTAATAATTTAATACAAAATCCAAATAATAATGAAAACAATTTAATAAATATAAAAAATAAAAAGACTGATTTAGATGTATTACGAAATCATAATAACAATTCAATTGTACAATCATCAACTGTACTTAATAATAATAATAATAATGGTATAAATTGTAAAAAAGAATTAGATCAACAACAATTACAACAAAAATCAATGGAAGAAGAAAAAGTAAAAATTGTTTATAATTTTATGTATAATAATAATTCACGTCAACAAACTGAATATTCACAATTGTCAATATGTCCATGGTGTCGTATTAATTGTCGTAAATTATATGCATTATTAAAACATTTAAAATTATGTCATCCACGGTTTAATTTTACATATGTACCAATTAATGATGCTGCCCGTATTGATGTTACAATAAATGATATGTATGATGGTTCATATGCTGGTTCACCAAATGATTTAGTTGGACCATCTGGTGCATCATTTGCTAGAACATGTGGTAGAGTTCGACGAACTGTTGTTACAAATTTATTAGTATGTCGACCAAGACGTCAAAAAGCAAGTTTAAGTGAATTCTTGGAATTAGATGAAAATGAAATAAATAATCAGAGGCCTTATATAACCGGACATAATAGGTAAAAAAAAAATACACAAAAATTATAAATATTTTATTTTCAATTCAATTTACAAATATATTATTGTAAATATTTAAATATTATTTATATCTTATTCTTATTTTAGACTTTATCATCATACAGAAACATGTTTACCAGTTCATCCAAAAGAATTAGATATAGATTCAGAAGGTGAATCAGATCCATTATGGTTACAACATAAAACAATGCAAATGATTGATGAATTTACTGATGTAAATGAAGGTGAAAAGGAATTAATGAAAATGTGGAATTTACATGTAATGCGACATGGTTATGTTGGTGACTGTCAATTATCGATTGCCTGTGATATGTTTCTTGAAATAAGAGGTCGTGAACTAATACAAAAAAATTTATATAGAAATTTTGTATTACATATGTGTTCATTATTTGATTATGGTTTAGTGTCTCCTGAAACTGTACAAAAAACTATACAAAAATTACAAGTATGCATATTATATTTTATATGTACTAACATAAAAATATATTTAACAATATCAATTTTATTATTATTATTTTTAAATCTTTATTTTTTTTTAGGGCATATTAAGTACATATCAAGATGGAAGAAAAATAATATCACAATCTCGTGAATCACAATTGGATTATTGGTTAAATTTTGGTATACATAAACAAGCCATACAAGATGAACAAAAATTAAAATCACCTACTAAACCAAATAATAGTAATAATAATAATAATGATATTAATCATATATTAATAAATAAATCATCAAATAATATTACAACATCATCAACTATTAATATTAATAATAGTATTGCTATTGTTGCACTGCCAAAAAATACACAATTATTAAAAAGTAATTCCAATAATAATAATGGTGAAACAAGTAAAAAATTTGCTGCACTTTGTGTTATTAATAATACAACAACAGATAATAAAAATAAATCGTTGAACGATAAATTAAAAGAAACAATAACAAATAAAATTATCAATGGTAATAGTAGTAGCAGTAATACATCAACAACAAATATAGTTAATCGTAAACGATCTATGAGTACTTTACAAACAGATAATTCTACAATTGGATCTACTGGACAACAACAACAACATTCAAATAAAAGAAGATTGTCCCAACTAAGAGGTAATAATTTATAATTTTATATAATGTTACCCCTTTTTAGTAATTATTATAATTAAATTTATATATTGTGATCCAAATTAGAATAATTTTAAATATGTAGTATTATATATTACGATTTGCCATTTTAAATTTTGTAAATAATTAAAAATACAATATTAGCTAAACAAAATATATTATTTCTATTTTAAAAAGGAAAAAAATATTGTCGATTTAAGAAATGTATATAAATAAAAATGTAAAAAGTGGGCTGGGTAGGTTAGCCGGAAAAATAAAATCCAGAAACGTAAAATCTAGAAAACCAAATTCAGAAACCCAAAGTCCAGAAATTGCCATAAATTAATTTATATTATAATTAATATATATTAATTATAATAATAATATATTATAATTATTAGGACTATTAGGCTTTATTACCAATTCCATCGTAAACCCAATATAGATTATTTCTGGATTTAACATTTTCCACTTTTCTGGATTTTGAGTTTCTGGCAACTTTGTTAATACCATAAAAAGTAATTTTCTTATTACTACAAAAATAAAATATGAAATTAGTTCGGTATCATATTCTATTAAACTATAAATAAATAATCGTGTTCTTTGCATTTAGTTAAAAAACCGAAATTTCACATAGCTTTCCAATAATAAAGTTTTATAAGTCTCGATTTATAATAACGAAAAAACTATTATAAATCATTAAATTTCTAATTTATTTTAGTGCTGTGTGATATATTTGTATATTATTCTCTTAAACTTGTCCCATTTTATGTGGCATTAATATAAAGATATATAAATATAATAAAGTAATTAATAAATATTTTTTTCTTCATTCTTAAAATTTAGTTATTATTGAATCACTACCTGTTTCGACACTGAACAGTTTATCTTCTTCTTCCTCTTCAGTTCAGAAAAGACAAAGAGATAGAGTAGTTAAAATATTAACTAACAGAAAACAAAAATATTGATTTCAATATTTCATTATTTTTTTTTTTTTATAAATGAATTAAAATTTTATTTTATTTCTTTTTATTATTATTATTATTAAATAATATTTAATTACGTTATCGTTAATATTTTATGAAAATAATGTAAAGTGCATGTATAAGTTTTTTTTTAAAGAAAAAGTAGAAAATTGTTAATTTTTGAAAAATAAAATGAATTGTTATAATTTATGCACAAAATAAATAATTAAATATAAAGATTTTGACTGTAATAATAATATTATATACTTTTTTGAGAATAAAATAAAGTACGACTCGTATTGTTCGGACTAGTTTTTTCGTAAGATTATAAAAAAAATTTTTTATTATTAATTAAATCTTTATATTTTTAATAACAAAAGAAGACATGAATATTTGCAACATTAGTTTATCAAAAGTTTATTATGTTTTGAGATACAAAATTACGAAATTAAACCAAAAAAAAACATTTCTAACGCACTAACAAAAAAAAAATTCTATATATAAAAAATATATATTTACAGAATCATCACCACCTCGTCGTCGAAGTACTCCTACTACTGCCACAAATAATAATAATAATAATAATAATAAACAAAAAAATCAAAAAAACCGAAGACAATCTGTTGCAGTATTTAATACAACTCAAATTGCAGCAGCTAATTCAAATCAAATAGCAATGCGTAAAAGATTATCAATACCATTAACCAAAGCTGAAAAACATTAAATTATTAAATATATATATAAATTAATTTTTTTTTTGGAATTTTAAATTAAAAATAAATTGTTGATGATTACTAATTAATTAAAATATAATATACACATTTTTTTTTAAATATAATATAATATTTTAATAAAACACTATTCAAATATTATTTAAAAAAAAAAATTCTGCAAATAAAGTAATATGCTAATTGAGATAAAAAAAGAAAAAATTTAATATGAAATTTATTGAAATATCCCCTGATAAATTTATTATCCTCTCGAAAAAATCTCGGGAATATTGTTAAATTTTATATAAAATTTAAAAGTTAGTATATGTGAATCACTGTCATGAAAAAAAAATTGCACTTAAAGATAATTATTATCAATTATGCACATAATGCGGAATTAAATATAAAAAAAAAATTTTTAAAAGAAAATTTAGAATAATAAAATATTTTATTATACACGTATAAATGTTTTTCTTTTTTTTATTAAAATTTTAAATAATTATGCAAAGTTTTATGTAGCGCAAAAAAAAATATTTTTAATAAGAAAATAATTCGAAAGATTATTATATAATAATTTTTTTTTATATATAATCATTATTCATAATTTTAATTTTATAATTTAAAAAAAAAAATGTATTTTTTTTAAATGCTAAGAATAGCATAATTAAATTTTAAATTTTTAAATATAAAAAGTGGTTAAAAAAATAAATAATTGAAATTTCTACTTAGATTGTTGCATAAAAATCGTACGAATTGTAAAATATTTTTAAATAACATTTTATATACTAAATTTTCTTTTCTAAAAAAAGTTCAATTTAAATAAATTATTTGATACAGAGAATATTTAAAATAAAATGTGTATATATCAATTAAAAAAAAAAATTTCAAATATTATTTGTTATAGTAACGTTTTTAAATCAATTTTCAAAATTATGTTTTTTTTTTTTAATTTTATTTAAATTAATAACTGCCGTTTAATTTAAAATACATATATATATTTTTTTTATTAAATATAAGCGAATTTTTTTTAAATAATAATTGCTTAATTTAGCATTTTATTTGTTTTAGTAAATAAATTATATATATCTTTATTATAAATTTAAATATTTGAACAAACAAACACAAAAATATGGTTAATTATTTATTTTACAGAAAAAAAACTATTGACATTCGATGGGTGATGATAATCTTCTATATTAGCTGGATTGTTATGTTAAAGTTTTAATTACATAATATTTTTTTAAATAATGTAATAAATATGGGCCGTTTTTGTTAACGCAGTATGATCGCAGTACTGCAATGTTTTTATTCGTTTTTATGGTAATTTAATCAAAGAGACAGCAACCAGTCGAGAGAAAGATTGGCTAAGCTAAATTTGTCGACTTTTCACTGTCTCGGTAGTCAAAATATCAGTAAAAAGAATTAATACATTGCAATACTGCGATCATACTGCGTTAACGAAAACGGCCATGTGGTATATTTCATTAAGTAATTGAGAAAAAAATGAACTACTGGATTCATATTTGTTGCCATAAAAATTTAGTTATAGCTTTTTGACACTGGATTAATCGTATGTATGGTATGGTACCATCTGAGGATGTCAGCTATGACGATCAATGGGCTTTTTTTATAAATAATATTGAAAATATATAGCAATAAATGTTATATTGAATATAGATGCAAATTTTTCAAATGTATCGGAAAATAAATAATTTTTTACAAAACGATATAATAAATAATTTTGTTAAAATTTATTTATACGTTATTTAAAATCAATGATTAATTATCCATTATACATTTACAATTTAATATTTTTAAACTTATTTTCAACTTGACTATAGTTGTCCACTAATTTTGTTTCTTCTCCGTTTTGTTCCTGTTTTTTATCTGGTGTTGGTGGTACTTGATTTTGTTGATCCCAATCAATTTCCGTAAAATCAATAATGATTTTTTTATTTGATGGTATAAATTGACGATATTTTATACCAACAGCATCAAACATACGTTTTGCTGCAATTGTATGTAATTTATGGGCATATTTATCAGACATATAAATAACTTCTGTAATACCAGATTGTATTATTAATTTAGCACATTCATTACATGGAAAAAGTGCAACATATATTCTTGAACCAGTTGCATCAGCTGAATTTTTATTTAATATAGCATTTGCTTCAGCATGTACAACATACATATATTTTCCATTTAATGGATCTGATGATGTTTCTGATTTAGACCATGGAAATTCATTATCACTGCAACCGCGTGGGAAACCATTATATCCAATACCAATGATACGATTTTTATTATCAACAATACAGGCACCAACTTGTGTATTAGGATCTTTACTTCGTCGTGCTGATAAAAATGCCGTTGCCATAAAATATTCTTCCCATGATAAATAATCAAGACGTTTTGATGATGAAGTCATTTTTTTAGACCACTTATTAAGTTTTTATAATAATAATATTTTATGTAATAATGTAATGTAAGAGTAACGTAACGTAAACGTATAATATAAAAAAACCCAAAAATATATACAACCTTTTCCTTTTCCCTATAATCACTAAATAAGATCAACTTTTGTTTATTTTATTGATCATATAATTTCTTTTATTTCCATTTCCGCCAAAAATTTGACATTTTTGTCCCGCCAAAAATTTGACATTTTTGTCCCATCAAAAAATTGCTACACCCATATAAATCTCTTGTGTGAACTGAAAAATATTCTACGAAAATTAATTCGTCCATATAATTTATATTAATCTTTTCTATCAACAAATTATATTCTTACCGATAACAAATTGTAAACTCGATGAAAAGCTTTGATTATATAAATATGAAGGTAAAGTTTATATAATATTATTTAAGTTATAAGAAGTAGCTATATTATGGTTAAAGATAAGAATATGACATTTCTGGAATGTAAAATAGGGTAAAAGAGCAATAGCTTTCTTGCAAAATTGCACATTGGTATAGCTATGTATTTCACTTGGACTTGAGTTATATTATGTCTCTATCACTGATAGGTTATTTAATATTTTACCTGGAGTTACAATGTCGCTCTCATTTCGCTTTCATTTCGCCCTCTATTCGCTGTCTTACGCAGTCTACAAACATAGTAGTCACACTGAGAATTTTTTTTTGTTCTTAAGGCTCGAGGAGCGCAATTTAGTGTTTTATAGAGGAATTGTTTTGCCCATTTTATACAAAACCAGTGAACATTTTCTCCCACGAAATTTTTATAACATCAAGAATATATTAATTTCACGGATAGGTGTTTTACTTTTTTAATTTTCCACCCCATATACCTGTCCCCGCACCTGAAAGTGGACCATTTTATTGCCCATTTTATGAGTAAACCCTTACATATTTTGATTTTTTTTTTCTACAAAATAAAGATTAAAGATATTTTTCACGGATGTATGTTTTACATTTTTGATATTTGTTATCATTTTTCTAATAATTAAATTTTTATATAAAAACCTCTTTTTTTCAAAAAAATTTTGGAAGAAAATGTGTGAATTTTAGTGTTCTATTATCCTGGATGAAATTATGAATGGCCATATTTTCATCTGAGATTTTCTCTGGTACCTCTGGATAGATTGTGCTTATATATTTGGTAAACACACTCATTATAATGGTCTGGATGAAATGATGAGTAGCCATATTTTCATCTTGGATTTTCTCTGGCACTCTTGGATGGATTACGCTCATACTCATATTTGGTAAACACACTCATTATAATGGTCTGGACTGGATGAAATGATGAGTAGCCATATTTTCATCTCGGATTTTCTCTGGCACCCTTGGATGGATTACGCTCATATTTGGTAAACACACTTATTATAATGGTCTGGATGAAATGATGAGTAGCCATATTTTCATCTGGGATTTTCTCTAACACCTCTGGATAGATTGGGCTGATATTTGGTAAACACAATCATTATAGTGTCCTATAGTTAACTATGCCAGTGCTCTTCCATTATTTCCCACAAAATATCAGAAATCACGTTTTCATCATATAATCATCTTCCAAGTAGAGCTAATGGAGGAGCACTAGCGTAATTACCTATAGAACACTATAATGAATGTGTTTACCAAATATGAGCGTAATCCATCCAAGGGTGCCAGAGAAAATCCGCATTCCTATAAAAACATCAAATAATGTATTACAAACGCATACACTCAAAAAATATAAAACATCAACGCGTAGTTTCAGCGAAAAAGTTAAAAGTTGACCAACTTTTTTCATAGTTGCGAAATGCGAGCGAAAAGGATGCGTTCATTGTAAACACCTTCATACAATTTCATATATTTCAACTTTATTTTGACACTGGCTGCGTATTGAGCGCGAAATGAAAGCGAACATTGTAACTCCAGCCAGGGTTAAGGTTCCCCTTCAACTTTACTATTATAATTTTTCAATCTGAAATTTACAATATTATTTTTAAACATCACATAATTTCTAACGTGATAATAATAAAAAAAAACAATTGTAATATTATTACAAATTTATTTTCTCCACTTAAATCTATAGAATGCATCTTAAAAAAAAACAATTAACATCTAAGTCCGGTAAATTATATTTTGAATTATTTTTATGAAGGAATTGGTAATACAGCTAATTCTGATTTTAATTCATCAAATAAATCTTTATAATCAGCATGTTCCCGTATTAATATTGCAACTGTTCCTCTTTTAACACCCAAAGCAACACCTAAATCTGCACGGCTTGGTGTATATGTATAAGGAATACCTCTTTCTTCACAAACAGCAGGTAAATGACACATAATGTCAATTGGGGTAACATCACCAGCAAAAACTACAATACTGAATAATGAAAAAAATATTGTTATATCCTTAACTCGTTACTCGACCAATTTCTTTTTTCCATCAATATATATTTTTTTAATTCTTACCCAGTTTCTCCTTTGCGTAAACGGGTCTGTACATCTTTCAATCCATTACGTACATAAGTTTTTTGTTTCACCGCTTTCTTAATTAGTTTGTAGCATTTTTTCGTAAGTTTTTTTGATGCCATAGGTTTAGCAATAGCGCTTACATATTTTAATTTATCATCGTATGTATCTTCTTCTTTAACTGTTACTGAAGCGTCGGCATCTTCAACTTCTTTCTTAATTTTACCCATTTTTAAATTTTAGTAGTATTTTTTTAAAGAATATTATCAATAAATATAGTATTCTATATTAGCACGTGTTCAATAACAGATTTAAAATACAACTATTCAATTTTCTTGAAATGTCAGTGCAGTGTCACAATTTCTTTTCTATAGAATCAGAATCAGGGTTATGTTAACACTATCCCAATAGGTAGTTTTATTCCATTTCTGATAGGAGTTGATAATTTCCATTTTAACTCGAATTATTATCCATATTAACAGGAATCGAGTTGTTTTATTTCATTTCATTTCAACTAAATGAAACTATTGGTGTGTTTCTTATTTAAATCTGTAGATCGACTAAATATTTTAAAATCTGAAATCAGATTAATCTGTCGAGTGAAATAAGAAACAGTCAGATTTTTCAGATCAAAATAAGCTACATTGTTGCCGGGTAAAATGAAAATATTGGTCGGCAACTCTGGAATTCTCAAATTTACGAAATTATTTTTCAATAACATAAATAAATTTAATTTTTTTCATTAAATATTACATTTTATAATATTTATTGTTATTAATTTACAAAAAAATGGAAATTAAAAATAATAGTTTTAAAAAATTATTGAAAAACGAAGTTTACACACAACAACCAAATCAAGCACAAAGTTAGCCACAAACAATAATAAATCTGAAAAAATTCTCCGATCAAAGAAATCAATCTGGCTAATCTGAAATTGAATAAGAAACAGCCATCAGATTGATCAGATTGATCTGAGCAAAAATAAGAACCACAACATTTAGTGGGAATTTCATTGCGAGTGTTTTCTTTTATTCATTCTGTAGAAGGAATAGAAGGAATAGAATATTGATGACGTCATGGCAGAATATTACAAACGCACTCGATTAAAAGAACGAAAAAGGAATAAATTGTAAATTTTTTGTTATATGAAAAATTAAATGTTTGTTTTTGTTTACATATTGATATATATGCTAGGATAAATTTAAATTATTATAGTTTTAAAGTATATTTTTTAATATTAAAGTAATGTTAACTTATAAAGAATTTTTTTTCCTTCAAAATTTGAGGTTAGAATAAAGAATATTCCAATTATTCTACCTTTCTACTTAGTACGAAAAAATTGTATTCCGAATATTTCGAATGAATAAAAGAACACGGAATGGAAGGAATAGAATAAATAGAATGAATAAAAGAACGTTTTTTGACATTTTAGGCGCGTTCGGAATATTCGGAATGAATAAAAGAAAACACTCTGCATGTGCAAAAAGAAAAGTTGTGATTTCATATATCGGAATTTACATTTATAAATAATTGTTATATGGGATAACAGACTGGAAAACAATAATGACATTTTGATTGCTAAACAAATTAATATAAACAAAATATTCAGTTTTGTACTTTCAAAAGATTAATATTAATTATTTATTATGGATAAATTAACAACAATTAGTGCGACATTATTTATGGCTGCTGATGTTTTTGCCATTGTTAGCTTGGCTATGCCAGATTGGATTGTAACTGAGGAAGGAGGTTTGGTTTCCCTGTTCTATAATTCTAATAAAATAAAATTATTTATTGTAATGTAATTTATATTTAATTAGGTGAAATTCGATTAGGATTAATGTGGAGCTGCATGACATTATATAATCGTCCTCAGGTATGTACATTTTCCACGTTCATAAAATAATATATTACAAGTATTTTATTAAAAGAATTTCAATGTTATTAACTCAAGGCTACGCAGGTAATTAGAAATCTTAATTCTTAAAATCTAGCAAATTTCTGGTTTAATATTGTATACATCTTAGATCTTATACTAGTTTTACTGGTCACAAACATAATTAAAGTTAATTTAAATAATATTAAGCAATTATTGCACCCAATCAAATTGATTTAAGCCACATAATATTGTCTCAAAATGTCAATTTTTAGGTAAAATATATTTAATATTTTTCATTAAAGTTTCGTATTATATTTTTTTTAGATATGTTTTACACCAGTACTTCAACCTGAATGGTTATTGGCATTAATTTGTATATTTCTTGGTTGCATTTGTATAACAACAACAATAATATTACTTGCTTCAAGTACATGGGATCGTAATGTTATACCATATGCACGTTGGGTTGGTTTTACTGCAATGGTATTATTTTGTTTAGCTGCAGTTATATTTCCATTAGGTTTTCATACAGATGAAATTGGTGGACAAGCATATCAATTACCAAATACATATAAAATTGGTATATCATATATAACATTTGTATTGGCATTATGGATAACAGTTGTTTCAGAATTATTTGCTGGTAAAGTTTGTTTACCACATTTTTAATATATATATATATGAATATCATTTTTTATTAGTTTTATATAATAATCTCTTATACAATAAATATTCAAAGTAGAAAAGAAAAATTATAATAATTTTTGTAATTAATTTAATATTGTATTTTATTAAAAAAATATGAAAAAACTTTTTTTTATATATATAATTTATAATAGTAGGTCATAGCAATAAGAAATATGTATTATAATTGTATAAAATAAAATGTGTTTGTTAATTTGAAAACCATAAAAATTTAATATCTATTATTCATTATATTTATAAACATATAAATAAATAAGATTAATGAAAGTAATAATATTTAAGCAGGCCAACAATATGTTGTACCATAAAAAATAACGTTTATGCGATGCAAAATCATTTTTGTGCGAATATAATTTTTTGAGCATTAACCTTTTTTTTGTGCAATAAAAATAAAATATATAAATTTTGTATGAAATTTTTCATGATGTTTTCTATAGGAAAACATTCTTTTTGCCTAAAACTCCCTATTTTTGGGTGTCTTGTATGCATTACATCCTCGCTTTGCCGAAAAAAGTTATTGATCATTCGATTTTTTTCAGATTCTTCCATTTTATCGCAATTTATATTTATTTATTTTTTAATTTATTAAAGAATCGTACATATATTTTTTTTATCGCACAAATAAATGGTACCCAATATTCTATCTATTGTAAATTGTAGCAATAGCGACTCGTTTGCAGCATACATAAGTAAATTTCGTTTTTTGGTTTAAAGGGATATGTTCAAATATATCGATTTCGATTCTAAATTCTAACCCATTTTTCTTTCTATTATTTTTTTTTCTTTGCACGTCTATGTATGTATGAACAGAACAAGTGGAAACCACAGGAACAGGAATAGAGTTATTTTTGTTTTGTTTTGGAGTTTTGAGAAGAAAAAATGGATCCAGCAGGATTGATTGAAATTCAATCTCAAGCACCTATTCAATTAGAGTGTATCCATACAAAATGTGGTGAATTATTTATCTCAAATAAAGGAGAATTTCTATTTTATTGTTCATTTTGGTTTTGTAATGAAAAATTTAAAACTTTTCATCATTTTGCTACACATTTATTTGAACATCATTATTCACGACTTAATATTAATGGTACATATTATAAATATAACATAATTTGTTTTTTTTTTTCAAAATTATAAAAATGTAACTTATTTGTTAAATAATCTCCCCCACACACAGATGTACCGCATCATCATCATCAGAAAAATTTATCAAATAATCTAATAATTGATAATCAATTGCAACAAGCTGACACAAGCATTATTTGTTTATCAGATACAACAGATGATGAAGAAGAAGAACAACATCAACAACAACAAATTTCTCAACCAATAAATTTACAAATGACACAACAATTAAAAAATTCATTTGAATTAGAAAAACAGGAAAAAATTAATTCACCTGTATTTAAGAATAATAATGTTGTAAATGATATTATTCCAGTAAATTCTATAGTAATTCAACAACAGGAAATTATAAGATCATTAAAATGTGAAAAAGAATCTTGTAATAATAATAGTAAATCAATTGAAATTATCTCAAAACAACAAACAATTGAAAATATTGAAATTATAAATAATTTAAATATAAATAATAATGAAATATTATTAAAAAATGATTCTTCAACAACAAAAAATAATAATTTTAAAGAATATGAAAAAAATTCAAATAATGAATTAAAATTAAATAGAACAACAATAATATCAAAAAATAATAATACCAAAAATAATAATATAATTAATTATGAACAATATTCTACAATTGATGATAATGATGATGATTATTTAGAATGTCAAATATGTGGTAAAGTTTTATTAAGTGAAACTGGTTTAAAATCACATATAAAAAGACATGAAATTGGTGGTAATAATTTTAAAAAGAAGAAAAAAATGAAATCACATCAATATAAGAATATTAATATGAATTTAAATAATATTATTAATAATAATATTAATAAAATGATTAAAAATGATAATGATGATTATAATGATAATAATATTGATAAAATTTATAAATGTCGTTATTGTGATGATACATTTAAATCAAAACCATATTTTATTAAACATGAAATAAATCATATTAATGATAATAAAATATATAAATGTGATTTATGTAATCGTTCATATTTTTCAAAATCAACATTAAAATTACATAGATTAATACATACAACTAATCGTAAAGAATATCATTGTGATATATGTAATAAAAAATTATTAACTGAAAGTTATTTAAATATACATAAACAAAAACATTTTATTAAAATGGAAAATTTATTACAATGTAATTATTGTGAATTAAAATATAGTGAAAAATATTTACCAATTCATGAATTAATACATACAGATGGTTTGAAATATAAATGTAATTCATGTGGTAAAAAATTTTTAACAAAAGGACACCGAAATACACATGAAAAAAAGCATAAAGGTGAAAAAGATTTTATTTGTGATATATGTCAGAAGACATTTTACACAAAAGGTAATTTAAAAATTCATAGAAAAATACATTATAAAAATAAATAGATTTACTTATGATAAGAAATTTAAAAATAAAAATTATTAACAAATATATAAGGAAAATTCATAAATATAAGAAGAAAATTTACTTTTTCAAATATAAAAGAAGAAAAAATATATGTATGTATACATACAATATCATTTTAAGTAAGAAGAATAAGTTATATATTTTGAAAAAAAAATACAATTTTTTAATATTTTTTTGTTTGTTGATATATTAATATGTAAAGTATAAAGTACATGCATATTGTAAATATGATTATACTTAACTGCTCAGCTCATTCTAAAAATACTACAATATGGAAAAGATTATAATAAATCAATTCAAATTTTAACTAATCGAGATTTCAAAATAGCACATAAAGATATTGATTTGATTAAAAAATTGTCATATCAGAACAGGATTGCTAAATGTTGCCAATTGATACAAGAACAAAATTCCATGTGTATAATTAAATTCAGAAATAATTGATTAACTTCGGAAATATTGAATGTATCAGTTTGTATTTCAACTAAATATAAATTTAATTTAAATGTCTTATATGTAGAAGCAGAATTTTTATTATTCGAAAATATCAACAATGATTTTATATTTATTCATCATAGATCTTATATCAATAACAAATCAACAAAGAATAAAAACAAAAAGAAGGAATTTAAATATATACATATATATAAACAACAAAACTGTTTCTCCTTACATTTTTCCCATCCTAATTACCTGATTATTCATATTTCTTGTGATAATTTTATATACCTAATTATATAATTTGGCCTTGTTTTTCGTAGTATCTTCTATAGTTTATATAACAATATCGAAGATGATTTTTGAATGTTATAAAAAAATAGCTTAATAATAATAAATTTGTCCAAAAATATAATGAATATAAATTAAATTTAATTGTTAATTTTAAGTATATATAAATATAAATTTAATTATAAGTAACAATTTCTTGTTACATTTTTTTATTAAGTTTTTTTTTATTTACTTAAATATTGTATTTTTTTTATTATTATTTTGTTGGCATAATATTAAAATAAAAGAATATAAAAAACAAAATACGACTGTATTTTTTTTATTATTAAAGTTTATTATATTTTAATTTTTAAAATCTACAATCCTTATACATTATTTTAAAATTATTATTAAATATTTCTATATTTTATAGTTATTAATTATTATTATTATTTTTGCTTAATTTCAGTTAAATGATATTTAATAAAAAAAATCGCTCTACAAAGATAATTATAACAAAATTTGTAATAACTACACAAAAATTTCCTAAATTGTTTTATTAAAAAAAAAATTATATAGTATTATTAATGTTTCTGTATTGAATGATTATAAATCCCCTAAATTTTATTAGTATTTTATGATCCTGATATAAAATAAAATTTGAGAAATTTTTTTGAAATGATTTTATTATGATTTTTTTTTTGTCTTCTCTAATTTTAAATATTAAATATATCGAATAGATTATTATTTTTATTTATATACCTATATAATACGGTATATATTTTCAGTTAGTATACAAATATAATTTTATTACTTTAAAGTGATGTTAACATACATATTTATATCTAATTTAAGTAAATTCTTAAAAGGTATATTAAATATAAATTATTCATTAAATAATCATGCTTATTTTGGGAAATCTTCGTATTTGAGATTTCCTTCACTTTGCGTTTCACTTTCGCATAATTGGAGTATTCTAGAAAACGATCGAATATCATACGTATTTAAAAAACGTAAATACGTATTTGAAAAATTAAAATTTTTAATGTCAAAATAGAAAAAAAAATAGAAAATTAGAGCATCCGTATAGCTGTATCATTAATTTTGTAAATAAAAATGCTTCGTTTCTTTTTTTTTTAAATTTGTACCAATTTCATCTGGTGGACGTTTCGAAAACCCACGAGAAATGTCCTTATTTCATTTCAGGTCATTGATTAATTTTTGAAATTATTTCTTGTTTGTTAATTTTTTCCTAAATATGTATTTTTTAAATTTAAATAATTGGTAAATATATATATATATAAATGTTACAAAACTATTTTTAATTACATTTTGAATCTTCTAAAAGTAACAAATTTACAGCGAATAACTACTATATGAAAAACGTTTCACTTTTCGATTCGACAGTATTACAGAATATTAATTTTTTTGAATCGATAATATAGTTTTCCCTTCGAACGTTTTGTAGACTAACAAAAATTCAAATACCGTATTTCAAATACGAAATTTTCCAAAATAATAAGTATGATTATTTTTGTTATAGTTTTTTTTTTCTTGTAACATTTCGTTAACATTTTTTTTTTATATAATTAAATAACATAAACTAAGTACAAATTATCCAATTAATGTCAAAATCGAAATTGACATTATTATATTATAATAATTATATGTATTATATTATATGTATATATAATATATTGTGTTAATGAGAAATTGAAAAAACAAAAATTTAATATTATCCTAAAGTTGAAAAAAATGTTAACTCAATAAATCGTTTAGTTATTTTTTCAATTTGTAACTGAAACAATGAAATTAATAATATTTTAATAGTCATCATGTAAGTATATACATAATCTTTACAAAAAATTTTTAAATTTATAAGAACATATTGCTCTGAATTCTTTAACTTTATTTGAAATGTTCGAATTATGATTCATTGTCTGAAATTTCGAAAACCTTATCATTTTTTGTTTCCAAGTACAAACTATACTCGTAAATTCTGAGTTAACGAGTATCCTTAATTAACATTTGTCAGGATTAACATTTGTGGAAATTTCGGACAATCGGACAATTATACAGAATAGATTAAAATAAAAAACAATAAGAAAAATTCTATAATTATTTTTGTTTAAAATGATATTATAAAATATTTCATTTAAATTAAAAACTTAATTATATAATTATATTTAAAAAAAAAAAACAACAACAAAAAAAAAAAAGGGTAATATTATTTAAAAATAGAAATAATATAAATTATAACATATCTCCAATAAAATTCTTAATTTTTCTTTCTAAATAAAAATCAATTGGATAAAGAGTTTTCGGTTTCATGTAAATATTAAATAATCAAAATACATATAATATTTATTAAATATCGGTCAAAGCTAATATTTCCATTGTTAATTGCTGATAAATTTTATTTAAAAAATTAATTAACATATTTGTGAATACTGTGTGTTTTTTAATATATGTATTAATATAATTTAGGGCAAGCTTTCATAATTTAATAGGATAACACATTTTATATTATTATATAAAATGACAAAAATAATGGTTACACACCATTTACATATAATGTTTAACACAAACGTATGCTTATATAGGCATGAAAAATAATTGTTTTTTTTTACATATTATGATCACAAAAAATAAGTAGATTTTTCTAAGTACCAAATTCTAAAATTATAATTTGAATATTAAAATAAAATTTAAGAAAAAAAAAAGAAATCTTTAGTTACAATCTTGAATAAGTAGAAAATAAAAATAAATTCTACATATAATTTACATAATTATTTCTTACATGTCTTTTATCATTAAAAATCATGTAAGTATATGTAAATGAATATTTCATTATAATATTGAAAATGATATAGATGTAAATGATTTATAAACAAGAATGAGATAACCGTATGATGATTTTGTAAATAATTTATTAAATACAAATTTAAAGTTGAAAACTTCAAAAATACATTTAATAAAACAAAAATATTAATTATATTAATATTATTTGTGCAGTTTTTTTTAAATATTATCTTCTAGTTATTTACAAAATTTTATTATTACATACTTTTTTTTCTTCTATCTGAACTTTTTCTAGGCAAAATTTTTTTCCCCAAAAATGAAATATTATTTTATTTATATTACTTTTTACCCATTTTCTGGTTTTATTCGATGAATACGATTGTGTGAACCTAAATTTGCAGCATTCATAAATACTACAACAGAATATAAGTAATAATAATATTATTTCCCACTAAAATTACATATGTTTTTTACAATTTTTTTTACCTTTATCACACTTAATGCATTTATGGATTTTCTCTTCAACATTTAATAAAGAATGAGATAAAAAATTATGTTTTTTTTCATGTGTTCCTAGTGCTGATTTTTGATTAAATCTTTTATCGCAATAATTACATTTATATGGTTTAGCACCAGTATGTATTCTTTCGTGTACGTATAAATTTGATTTACCATTAAATGCTTTTTTTTTTTTGGTGGAGGCAAAAAAGAAAAGAAAGAGAAATTATATATTTAAAAAATGTACACTTCAAAAATTTGTTTATCAGTTAAAAAAAATAAATACTTACATTTACAGCAATATGCACAAGAATATGGTTTCTCACCAGTATGTGTACGAATATGTAAAACTAATAAAGATTTTGAACGAAATTTTGATGGACAATATTGACAATCGAATGGACGTTCCCCGGTATGTGTACGTGTATGTACCTTTAAACTACTTTGTAATTTAAATATTTTACCACAAAATTGACATGTATTTGGTAAACCTGAATTTGGTGATAATGGATCATCAATAATTTTAACTATTTCTTGTATATCATTATTATCAGATTTATTTTTTTTTTCTTTAGATGTTTTTTGATCTGTTTTATTACCTAAAGAAAATCGTATTTTTTTACGTGATTTTTTATTAACTTGCTCAGTTGAATTGAAGTCTGTTGTTTTTGCTGTTAATTCAATATCAGGAAGAATTTTTTCATCTGATGATAATGTCATTTCATTTTGTAAAATTTCATTATCATTATTTAAATTTGTAAATATATGTGTAACACAAATATGTTCCGAAAATAATTGAATATTTGATAATGTTATATTACACGTTTTACATAAATATAAAAAATTTCCAGATTTTGATACAAATATTTCACCACATTTTGTATATGATGTTTCAGGATCTAAAAAAATAATATTAAAAAAAAAAATTAAAAAAAAAGGTAAAATATTTTAATTAGATTTTGACTTATTTACCACTTTCAACATCCTCCATTGCAGATATATCAGACTGTAAATTTAATACCGCTTCTACAACAGCCGATGGTAATTCATCATTATTAGTTTTATAAGTACCAGTTGGTTTTGCTTTTAAAAAAAGGAAAAAATTGTATAAAAGGGAAAAATTGAAAAAAAAAACATTTCTTATGATGGTATCTAATATTGTAATATTTTAAAATTGTTTAAAAATAAATGAAATGTTTTGTTCAAATTTTACAAATTATTTTCACAGTTAATGCTTAGTAAATTTAGAAAAAATACTTCTTTTAATCTTAAAAGATAGAATAATTACTTTTATCTACATAAAAAAATTCAGATCAGATTCAATTCAAATTAATATTTTTATATTTCAAAGCTTTATAATAAAGATGTTTTTCTTTTTTCAAAATAAAGAACCTTTGGTAAGAGACAGTTTCATTAACTAAAATTAAAATTCAATTTGGGAATCCACCAATCCAATGTAAGATTGTGAAAACAAGAAAAATTTAAAAAAAGGATAACGTTATGCATTACATATTTACAAAAATTTCTAATTTCAACCAAACAATTTTTTTTTTTTAAATCAATTATATTCCTACAAGTTCCCATTATGGACCCCCTGCACATCTGTGTACGATGACATTTTTTTTCTTGTTATATATGTAGTACTATATGTAAAAAGAGCTTTATTAAATCAAATTAGTATAACTGTTGTCTATATTTATAATTAGTATAGCTATATATAAATTTGCATTCTATTAATACACATACAATGTATGTACATAGAATATTACTTAATAATTGTCGTATATACCTAAAAAATATACCTATATTTTTTTTAAACTTACCATTATCTTTTAATGTTCTTAATAAAACTTTTTCGCCTTCAACTATCATAAATTTTTCTTCAAGAAAATCATCTGGTAGAAAATGTTCTGAACATATTTTCCAATTTTTCCATACTTTTGCATTAACTGGTACTGTTGTATATGCATTACCAGTAAATTCAAACCATTCTTGTCTTTTTGCTACTTCATCAGGAAAATTATGAAATGTTATATTTGTTGACAAACCAGGGGACTCAACATTTGAACATCCTGGTGCAACACAATATTTCGTATGTTGATTGTTCATTTTTTTTTTAATTTTTTCAACTATTTCTCTTTCTTTAAAAACTTTATATACAAAATTATTATATATTAATAAAATTATTATAAGCGCATTTCTTTATTGTTTGTTGTATATAAACTTTTCTTTTGACATGCGTGACATGAAGGATGAAGCCCATTGCCCAGTAGCGTTGAATTTGTTGCCAAAGCGCCAAAGCTGACAATTTTAATTTTTGACATTTCTTTTTCATCAAATTTTTGACGAGGCGTCAATTGTATTCGTTTTTTAACGAATACCATTTTTTCAAATATTGTGGACGATTATGCAAATTTTAAAAACCTCCTGATATGGTCCAAATAAAAATTTAAAATTCTGCTATGAACTGTCAATTTTGATATGGACCTAGCAGGTTTTTAAAATAGCAGGTTTTACAGAATCACCCCCATTATTGATTTGTAATTTTTGTCTCGAAAGGTTTAAACAATTTTATTTAGAAAAATCCATGCATATGGGATTGAATGCAAATGGGGCTATATGGTCATGTCATGGTTGAGTAAAAAAAATACAAATTCAATCCGCATCGTTTCCATTAAACATTTTACATACAGGGTCATATATTTCTATCCAATCCGACTATAGTTTCATTGAGTTGAAATGGATATGATTTTACGAAAACTAAACTAAATCCCAACTCAATCCATTTTCGAATGGAAACAATAAAAGACTATAATTATTTAGAAGAGACTTGAGACTTCGGTTTGTGTAGCAATTCGTCGGGTCAATGCCAAAACCGCGAATGTGCGTTTTTTATGAAATTGGGTTTTTAATTCTAGAAATTATAAAATTTCAAAATCTACAATATGCCAAAACCACAAATTTATATCGCTTATAAGAATTTCACAAATTGGCAAAAATTAAAACTCGATTTTCTCGAAACTGTAATATTACTGTAAAAGAACTGTAATATTCGTTTCGCTATTACAGAGGAAATATTTGTTGGGTAAAAAACTTGTAAAAATTTGCTATCAGCAACCCCTTCTGGTAATTGCAGAAACTTTTTAGTGTATAACAATTTCAAAATGCAAAAATAAAACTTTAATTTTTAATGTTTTTATTTCTCAATTTCCTGATAAAAAATTAAATTTTCAATATATATGAATTAGAATAATATTTTCTATTAGACAAAGTTGTAACAATTAATGCAAAAAGAAAATTCAATTATAATTTTGAATTTTTTTCCCTAAAAATTACACAAATCCATTGCAAAATATCTTTTACATTTACAAAAACTATTCACTACTCATAAGATGAAAATATAAAAATTAACATACACAAAAATTAATAAATATCAATTTAATTTAAGCATTTGAACTATATATAAATTTTATTTAAATAACATTTAATAAATTATTAGATTTAATATAATATTTTATAAAATATGATATAATTATAGCAAAACTAGAATTTAATATAGATACATTTGTTATTGCTGAATATATATAGGTACATGATAATAAATAATATATATAAACCATTAAATAATGTATATTAACACCAAATTCTGTTGTATTTTCTTTCCATATCATAATTGGTAATAAAAAAAATTTCGAACAATTACCTAATGCTATTGATTTACATAATATTATAAAAAAATTGAAATTTTTCAATAAATTATTATTTAAAAATATTATTGATACTATAAATAATATTATTAAAAATATTATACATTCTGTTAAATTTTCAATACATGATAAATAAAAACCTTCCGTTACTGATATTGTTGTTGTTGATAATTTTAATTTATCATTCCATGATGCAAATGATTCTAACATTAATAATATAAATGATAATTTCCATTGAAATTTAAAATCTGTATTATATATAATATGACGATAAGCATGTTTTGATAATAATACAGAATCAATTAAATATGATATTTGTTCATATTGAATATAATTATCAGCAATTTGATTACATTTTGGACATTTTATTAATTTTATAAATGGTGATGGTAATCCAATATTTTGATATAATTTTTCAACTGGATTACAACAATTAATGCAAGCAAATTGTTTTCTAACTATTATTGGTTTATTTGGAATAAATGACATTCTTTAATATATATATTTTTTTTAAATTTATCTGTAGAGAAAATAGAAATAAATGAATTTTATTTTATTTATTTACTTTTTAATCAATAAATTCAAACCTTTAATTATAAATGCTATTACAGAGTAGAAAATCTTAAATTATTGTAAACAATAAAATTTTGACAGTTTTCCATTTGCCATGCGCCATTCAAAAATAGTAAATTGTGATGATCACATAATACGAAACGAAAACGTTACGTTTTATTCGAAAGTCGAAATCTTCGAAATTTAGTTGCCCGATATTTTACTCACTTTCTTGAAGCCGTTTTGGGGACTTTCACTTCGTCATTTTTTTTTTTTTTTTAGTTTTTGAAGATTTTTTGGAATATTTTCAAGAAAGTATTTATGGCAATTTGCATTTTTTTTAATTTAATCTATGGAATCGAATTTAATATTAAGCTGTATACTTTACATTTAAGGCCGGCGCAGAATTGGGGCTTTAATCGATAGCGTTAACTTTAACTTTTAAATTTTGTATTTTGCCAAGTTTTTGCCTAAAAAAATTGATTTTTCACCAATATTAAAATAGTCTAGCGCTGGCGTTCATTAATAGTAATAATATATATATATATATTAAAGAATGTCATTTATTCCAAATAAACCAATAATAGTTAGAAAACAATTTGCTTGCATTAATTGTTGTAATCCAGTTGAAAAACCATTTATAAAATTAATAAAATGTCCAAAATGTAATCAAATTGCTGATAATTATATTCAATATGAACAAATATCATATTTAATTGATTATTATTATTATCAAATATTATTTATAGTATCAATAATATTTTTCAACTTGTTGAAAGCCAACGCTGGCGTTTTTTTCGCCTAGTGTTAACTGCTGGTGTTGTGTTCGCTTACATTGATTTCCATATGTTGAAAATTTTTTAAGTGAACGCTATCGATGAAAGCCCCAATTCTGCGCCGGCCTTTAAAACTATAATCAAATTGTAGATTGATTGTTAATATGATATACCCCTAATTATATTTTATGTCAAACATTTTGTTATGTTAAATTTTCTACCACAAAAATTGTGTTAAAACTTTTTCGTATATTTTTCTTTTTTATTTACAAACAAAAAAATAAAATTATAAATACATAATTAATTGAAAATCGTGTAAATTCAGAATTCTAAAAAAAAATGAATTTTAAAGATAAATTTAAAGTATATTCATTTGTAAATAGTAAAGATGATCAAATATGTGCCGAAGTGTTTGTATCACCCGAAAAATTATTTTATATTTCTTGTCGATTTTGTGGTAATTATGAAAAATTTGAAAATTATGATAAATTTACAAAACATTTTTATGACTATCATATAAATAATAAAATTGAAGGTAAATTTAGATTTTATTTACATTAAAAACATTTAATATAGCAGGGTACCAAAAACTATTTTTATTGTAGAAATATCTGACAATTGTGAAGAACAAAATGTAAATGAAAATGATTGTATTGATAATAACCAAACAACAAATACAACAGAATTATCTAAGGAAGATGAAGAATTATTAATTGTTAATATTAATTCTCCTATTTACCTAACATCTAATTGTAATGATATTGTAAATTTTGATATTAATAATGATGATGATATACAAAGTATTGAAGAAAATTCAACAATAGAAATTGTTGAAAAAAATGTAGAAGAAGAAGAAGTAGAAGAAGATGAAGAAGTAGAAGAAGAAAATTCTTATGATAATAAAGTAATTGCTAAATTAAAAAATATTACTAATAATAATAGGAAGAAGAAATATCATTGTAATATTTGTCCATCAACATTTTGGTCACTCGAGCAATTATCATTACATCAAATTGTTCATACATTTAAAAAGAAAATACCATTACCTAAAAATATATTACAAACAAAATATAATTTACATAAATTACGTCAATATGAAAAAAATCATAATCGTTTTAAATGTATGAAATGTTGTTCATCATTTTGGTCTAATAAACAATTAGAATTACATAAAATTAGTCATAAATTTACTGATAATAATAATGTAAAAAAAAAGAAAACACATTCATTAAATGAATTAATGATTGGACAACCAATTGAAGAATTTTATAATAAAATTATCGAAAGGAATAAAGCAAATAGTAAACAATGTGATACTTGTGGTATGTGCTTTTTAACATTAACATCATTAAATAGACATATTATGACACATACAGGAGAGAGACCATATAAAGTAAATCATTCAATTAAGAATAAAATAATTAAAAAGGAAATATTTAAATTTTTTAATTTTTTTTAGTGTGAACATTGTGGAAAAGGTTTTATTCGTCGTCAAGCATTATTATCACATTTGGGTGCACATTCTGGTGAAAAACAATTCAAATGTGAACTATGTGATAAAGGTTAGTTGGAATTGAAGATTTAATGTTTCATTATTATGTAATTATTTCTTTTTTTAGCATATTATCGAAAAGATGCGCTTCAACATCATATGAAAGTACATTCTGATATTGTATATGGATGTACTTATTGTGATAAAAAGTTTAAAATAAAATCTGAAAAAAATTATCATGAACGGAGGCATACTAATATTAATAGAATACGACCATTTCGACCATTTAATAAAAAAAAAAAGCCAGAAGATCAGAATAAATCAACAACAGTTACACAATCATCAGCAACTACTACACAAATTAAAACTGAAGTATTAGAAGTTAAAAAAGAATTAATATCTTGTCCAGATGTTGACTAAAAATAATAATATTTTCAATAAAACAATTTGTAATTTAACAGTTTAATAATAAGTAGAGCACAAATTCGTAAAATTATGGTATTTTACTACAGACATGCAATTCAAATTATATAGAATTGGTAATACTTGGTAAACGGCAATTCTAGAATATAATTTTTTTGTGTAGTCTAGTCTACAGTTGCATCCAAAAAAATACTTTGAGTGAACTTCTCATTTTTCTCACCACTAATTTGTTAAGATAAAAATACTATTTGTTCTAACTTCTAACACGAAAAAAAAACCATTTTCCGTCCAAAGGATAGAACTGGCGAACAATAATTGCTCTATCATAAAAATATTTCCCCGTTTGGTCGAAAACTCATATTTTTCCGAGCTGAGTGAGAGTACCTTTTTTTGCTAGGCTAGGTAAAATTTGATGCTCTGAAATCTGAATCCCTAATTTGTCGTAATAAACAATAGGCCGTTTTCGTAAACGCAGTATGATCGCAGAGTGCAATGTATGTATCAATTCTTTTTACTGGTATTTTGACTACCGAGACAGTGAAAAGTCGACAAATTTAGCTTAACCAATGCTTCTTCTGCCGACTGGTTGCTGTCTCGTTGATTAAACTACCATAAAAACATTGCAGTGCTGCGATCATACTGCGAAAACGGCCACATTCCCCAAATTTTTTTTGTCTCCTTTGAAAAAGAATGAGTGAGTGACCTGCGACCTGCCTGAACTAACTATTTGAGTAATATTTGAATAGTTTTTTTGTGCAAATACAATTCCGAGTTTTTCTGAATACACCTCCGAATTTAGTTCTAACCTCGTAAATTTATTTACAAACAAATATTATACTTGTATGGCATCACTAATCCAAAAATAATCAAATTATTTTGACAGTTGGACTTGACACCTTGACAGCACAGTTGGAGCTTGGCTTGGAGGACAGTTCAATTTCAATCAATTATAAATATGATGCCTGTGCCTGTATAGCTAAATAGCATGTCGATAGGCGCGTTTAATTTTTTTTAATAAATAAAGTTAATATACAAATAATAAAATTTATTTTTATAATTATTAAAAGAAGTATAAATGAGAGTCTAATATTTAAAATTGCATGCAATGTCTTCAGTAAATAAATCTAAACGTGCACGATATTGTGTAGCACCAGGATGTACAAATTATGAATGTGCCCTTAAAAAAGTTGAAGATGACAATGCAACAAGAAATCAACAAAATTCTGCAGTAACATATCATAATTTTCCGACAAAGTTAAGTTTACGAAATAAATGGTTTAAATTTGTTGGTTATCATAAAAAAGGTGTTAGCAGTTTAACCTGGCGTACATGGACAATATGTTCAGAACATTTTGAAGATTCTGAATTTGAAGAAAATTGTCATTTACAATGTATTGATGGTGTATATAAACGTTTAAATATAAAACTTAAAAATGGTGGTATGTAATAAAGATTAAGATTTTTTCCGTATTTATTTATAAATTTTCATTTCTTATAAAATCTTTTTTAAATTCTAAATACTTATAAATTTTCAATTGGCTTTTTATTTATTTATTTTAGCGGTGCCAACAAAATCTAAATTATTACCACCAACAACGCCGCAATCATCAGAAAATGATGTTAATAAAAGTCATATTGATATAAATACAAATTCTATTGATTTTACAACGCCAACACCATCAAATACTACAGAAATAATAAATAATAATAATGATGATATAAATAGTAATATAAATCTTAAAAATGAATATAATGAAATTGATTTTGATAATGAAACAATTTATACAGAAATTGATGAAGATTTTCATTCAAAATGTGGTGAAGTATTTGTAACACGTAAAGGAATATTTTTATATTTTTGTATATTTTGTAATGAAAATTTAGAAAATTCACATCAATTTATAAAACATATTTATAAAGAACATTTATCATTAGATAATGATATTGAAGAAGAAATAAATAATAAAAATATTAACGATAATAATAATATTAATATTAAAAATGAAGAAATAATTAAATTATCACCAAGTAAAAAAAATACTATTAAAGTACCATTACCATTACAACATTGTGAAATTGTTGAAAATGAATCTGGTAATTTTGAAACAATTAGTTTTTTTGATTATGATGATGAGGATAAAAATAATTCTGATCAAAATATTGATAATGAAATTAATCAAAATTTATATGCTGAAATACAAGCAAAAAAAATGGATTCAGAATTATTTAAAAAGCCAAAAGTTGAATTACAAAAAAATAATATGAATTCATCATTATTACCAACAAATAATAATGATGATATTAATGATTTTATTGATTTAACTGATGATAATATTGAAAATAATATGGATTTTATTGATTATAATATTGAAAATAATATGGAAAATAATATTGATAATGATATTGAAATTATTAATGATGATGATAAAATTTCAATTAAAAATGAAGCTATTATTGATAATCGTAATGTTGATATATCAAATTTAAAAATTAATAACGACAAAACAATTTTTACAGAATTAAATAATGATATCATTAATAATGATAATTATAATAATTCTACTATAAATAATATAATATCGAAAAATTGTCTAATAAAAAATACCAATCCAAATCATTTAGATTTAGATGATAATAATGAAATACCAAATTGTAGTAGTAATAATAATGAAATATTACCAGCTGCATATAATGATAAAGAATTTGTTGAAGCAGATGATGATGATGATGATGATATTGGTAATGAACTTGATGAAGATGATGATGATTGGTATCCAGTTAGTCGTAAACAATTTAAATGTAAATATTGTCCAAAAATATTAAAATCCCAATGTAGTTTAACAATTCATATACGAAGTCATACTGGTGAAAGACCATTTAAATGTCATACATGTTCGCGTACTTTTAAATCACAAGGAATTTTATATAATCATGAGAAAATACATACTGGTGTTAAAATGTTTTTATGCAATATATGTGGTTTATGTAAGTAAAACATTTTTTTCAATTCATTTTCATATATTTATATATAATATAATTTTTTTGTAGATTTTTCAACACAATATACTTTAAATATTCATGCAAAACGTCATGAAACTCAACAAAATCAATATAAATGTGCATATTGTGATAAAATGTTTCTACGATTAAAAAAAAAAGTACTTCATCAACGGACACATAATGTTGATATTAAACATGAACCAGATGAAGAAACAAACATATTAACAAAAAATTTTAAATGTGAATTTTGTTTGAAAGTATTAAAATCACAATATTCATTAATTGAACATCGACGTATACATACTGGTGAAAAACCATATCCATGTAAATTTTGTCCATCTGCATTTCGTTCAAAATTAGTAAAAATATGCCATGAACGTAGTAATCATACTGGTGAAAGACCATTTAGTTGTATATATTGTGATAAAGGTAATTAATTATTTATATATTATGAATTTTTTTATTTTATTCATATTTATTTATATATTGTATATATAGCATTTGTAACAAAAAGTACACGCGATAATCATGAACGAACACATACTAAAGAGAGACCATTTAAATGTGATTTATGCGATAAGACATATCGTCAAGCAAGTGCTAAATATATTCATATGAAAACACATTTTCAACCTAAAATCGAAAAAAGAAGGAAAAGATCAAATTCAGCTAATGGTTCATGTGTTGGTGATAATAATAAAATATATCAATGTGAATATTGTCAAAAGATATTATCATCACAAAATGTATTAAATGAACATCGTCGTATACATACTGGTGAAAAACCATTTTCATGTAATCACTGTCCAATGAAATTTCGTGCAAAATCATTATTATTTTATCATGTACAAATTCATACTGGTGAAAAACGCTTTGAATGTAAATATTGTTATAAAAGTAAGTACAATAATAATTTAAAAATCATCTCGTCGGTATTAAATAAGTTGTTTTTTTTATTTAGGATTTCGACTTGCTGGCAACATGGTCGCACATCTTCGTACCCATACTGGTGAAAAACCATTCCGTTGTACTTATTGTGATAAGAGTTTTTGTCAAAAACAAAGTAAAATGATACATGAAAAAACCCATATACCAGGTTATAAAAAAGTATCAGAAGATAAAGAGAAAGAAAATAAAGAACGTGTATGGAAATGTGATATGTGTGGAAAAATTTTATTAAATAAATATACATTAACAAATCATATACGTACACATACTGGTGAACGTCCATATAAATGTTCATATTGTCCATCAGCATTTAAATCATTATCAGAACAATACCAACATGAAAGAATTCATTCTGGTGTTAAACCATATAAATGCATTGAATGTGAAAAAGGTATTGTAAAAAATTTTGTTTGAAAACATAAATTATATATATACAATACATATAATATATTACTAATTACTATTTTTTATTACTGTTATATAGCATTTAAAACAAAAAGCCAATTGAATATGCATTATCGTAGACATGCAGCAAAAAAATTAAAACTCACAATACATAAATGCAATATATGTGATAAAGGTATAGAAATATTGTTTTGTTTGTTTATTTATTTTTTTATAAATATAATTCTAATCTAATTATTAAATTTATTATTTTCAATTTTTAGAATTTAAATTTAATTCAAATTTGATTATACACCAACGATGTCATAGAGATAAATGTGAAATTTGAAAAATTTAATTTATGCGAATTATAAATTTAATATTTTTATTATAAATATTTAGTATATAAAATAATTTTTCATAATATTGAAAAATGATTGCATAATTTTTGAAAAAAAAAAGATTTTTTTATTCCAAAAGAGAAAATATAAAAAAAAAACAAATTGTATGATTTGTTTATAGTAATTTAAGAAAATCGATATTATATGTATTAAATTAGTTTTAAAAGTATATAATATTATTTGGTTATATTTTTTTAAAACATACAAAACGAAGAAATTCAATGTCTAAAATATATATTTAAACTATGTTTTATTAAAATTCATATAATTATAATTTGAAATATACAATTTTAAAATAATAATTTAAATTTTGTGTTTTACGTTGATCTTGAATATTGCATTAACACTTTTTTAAGTCTCGATTGGCTTTGGTACTCAATGCCTCTAATCTGGCTTTCTCTTAAATGGCTATATGAAGTGGACCGGCATTACCTCAAACTTAGATGTAGGCGTCGTATACATAGTATCACTGATGTTTAGGCATTTCTCATAAGGGACTATTCAATTTATTGATTAGTATGAAGGGGATTACCTTTTAGTGTTGTGTCTCTTATGAGCAGTATATTATTCCAGTTTTTTTTATATAAATGATAAGCTGATAGGTTGTAGGTTCTTCGGATCTTCATCTAGGCTCTTGTTTGCCTTGGGTATGAACATCACTCTCAATTCTTTCTATGCTTTAGTTACATGAACCCATACAAGAAGATGGACTAACAACAAGATAGACTAATATCGTTTAGATAAATTGGTGTGATCAAATAAATACTTTATCAATTAACTAAATGAAATATTAAATTATTGGCTATAGATAAACGACGATTTATAATCATATTAATGATAATTATATTGATATTTAAATTGCATACTATTTGGTGTTAAAAATATTAAAACAACTACAAAGATTTTCAATATAATATATATATAAGATAATTATATTTATTTTTATATATTTATAATAATAATTTTACGTACCATTTTTAATAAATTCTTTTTCTGTTTTATTTTAATATATTTTTCACATCAATTTCTCTAGTATAATATTAAATACAATTTTTTTTATATAAATCTTATTTTGTTTATCTTTATCATATTTAAATTTTATTTGAGTAAATATTCAGTATAATATATTATATATTAATTGATGATCCAAATTTATTCAATTTCTACAAAATTAGTAAAATATATGCATGTGTTTAATAAATGTGTATATATTCAGGATATTCCGAAAATCATATAAAAAAGAAATTTAAAAGAAACTCCATAAATCTATAATCTTTTTGTTCATTTTCTAATTTATAATTTGTTACCTGTTTAGAAATGAAAATTTTGAGCGATTTTGAGTACCTTTTTAAAATGTTTTAATATATGACACAATGTGAAATGTATATTTTTATCATTTCCAATTGAAATATTCTAAATATATACACATGTATATTATTATACATAAATTTTTAAATACATATTTTTTGTTTAAATATATTTTTGTGCTACTAATTTTCTAAAAACGTTTATTTTTCATTATTTTTAGTCTTTAAAAAAATACAAAAAAATGTGGTTTTATATATTTTATGTTTTTTTATTGGATTTTTTTTTTTTTTTTTTGTTTTAGTTTAGTTTTATTCCTAAGCGAAAACAAAAAAAAATCATCAATTTATCAGAATAAATTAAATTTTTATTTTAAATATTTGATTTTTATATTATATGTATTTGTTTAACGGAGGAAACCTTCTACGGGGCGAAAACCTCCTATCAAATATTTTATAATATATATATATATTGTATATTTTTCAACTATTTTTGTCATAAAATTGTGGTTAATTTAATTTAAATTTTTATGATTCTTTAATTTTTGTATAATTTAAAAATATTCATTTTAAATATTTTTTTATTTTTTGTTTATATATTTAAACAAAACTGTGCTTTTAATTTTTTTTTAAAAAAAAAATTATAATTTTTTATGTTTCCTAAAATATTTTTTTTTGTTTGTTTTGTTTTGTATGAGCTCATAATTTTACTTACTATTTTATGATCAAAACAATATTTAAAAATATTTCTTTTATAGATTTAAAAGAATTATTAATTATATAAATTATATAAAAGATTTATTTAAATATTTTTTTTTGTATAAACAGAAATAGTTTTTCTTGTTTATACTTAAAATTATGAATTATAAAAGTTTTTCTTTGATATATTTTTTTTAATTCATTTTATAGATCAATTATTTAAGGTTTGAATTAAAATATAATTTTTTTAAATGGTTTATTTATTCTTTTTGCTATTGCAAAAATTAAAGTGATAAAAATGTGAAATTTAAATTCTTTTTATTTGAGAAATCAGAAATTTTTTTTTCATGATAATTTCTTATTTATATTTTGTACATTTGTGAGGATTAATAAAAAATTGAAAAATAATGAATTGATTTAAATATTATTTGAAATTAAATTCAAATTATTTGAACAACATGTGTTATAAAAAATAAGAGCCGGAAAAAAAAAATTGTAAATCACTATAAATATTATTTTATTTCTTATTTCGGAGAATATTTTTAAATTTGTTTTTCAAATTTAAAATTGATTTTTTTAAACAAAAAAAAATTAGTTATTTATTTCCAAAATCAAATTATGTTCTTCTGTCTAGACAATTCTCTAAATCAATTTGGTATATTATTGTTTTTCGGATGTTTTTTGGGCAACATCTAATTTGAAAATAGATTTATATAATCTTTTAACAAATTTAAATTGAATATATATATATTTTCAAATTTTAGTAATAATTTTAAAAAAAATTATTTAAAATTACTATTTTGTTGATTTTATTACAATTTGATTAATTGAATTAATTGAAAATTCCATTAAAAATTTCTTTGATATTCATTGGAAAAAAAAAGATAAAATTTTAAAATGAACAAATAATATTTAATTAGTTTATATTAATCAATTTATTATTTGTATGCATTTTGTTTTTTTTGGTATTTATCTACTAAAATTTACGATTGTAAAAATTGTATTAAAAACCATAGATAACAATTTTTAATTTAATTTTTTTTTAAAAAAAAAAGAAGTTTTATCATTGTGTTTCGATTATTAATATTTTTGCTGTTGTAACTAAATTACTAAACTTTATGTAAATATATAAAATTAAAATAAAACAAAAATTGATACGTTTCTTTTTTTTTTTTTTTGATAAAAAGCATATAATTATTTTTTACTTCTTTAATTTAAAATTGTAAATACAAAAAAAAACTAGATTATATTATTTATAATAATGAATATTGTATAATATTTTTAATATATGCTAAAAAAAATTAATATTGAATATTTATATTGGTATGATTAAAATTTAATAATATGTAATAATAAAAGTAAAATATTTGTTATCGATAAATATAAATCAAAAATATAATTTAAATTAGGCAAATGAAATAATTTTTATATTAAATTATTTTTATTTTATATAATAGAAATAGAAGCAGAAAAAAAAAATTTAAGAAATTAAATTAAAACTAATTTTACATTCAAAATTAAGAAATATATGAAAAATAAAAATCAATAATACAAAAATTAAATTTTAATATTTTTTTTTTAATTTTTTTTTTTAGTTTTTCATTTTTGTTTCTTTTTAAACTTAAAATACATTTAAAAAAAAAAAAATTTTTAATTCTCAATTTTTTTTATATTTTGTTATGTTGTTTCATAATTTTTTTTTTTTGTTAAATAAATTTCACCTTTTTTTTGTAATTAATATATTTTTTTTTAAATAATCATTTACTTATTTTTTTTTCATTTTTTTTTTGTTTGTTTTATAAAAACATAATTAATTTTTTTTTTTTAAATATTTTTTTACATTTTTTTTTTTCGATTTTTGTTTTGTTTTTATATTTTTTATTAATTTTTTTTCTCTTTTTTATTTTTTTTAAATATATTTAAATATTTTTTTTTTTTGAATATACATAAATACGTTTAATTTTAATGTATGATATTAGCGGCAAAGTGTACAAATTCAGAATGGTAGAAAATTAGAATTTTGTTGAAATACGACGGGCGATACTATTTTTTTTGAATTTTGGGTAAAAATAAAATTGATCTTATTTATCAAGAGTTGTTATTGAAAATATCTTCTTGTATTACTAAATTCTCGTGTTACAATAATTTTGTATATAAAAATACTTATAGATAATTATATACAAAATCAAATTAATTTTACACTCTTATATTGCTGAATAGTTGTCTGAATACATTGCAAGTGTATTGCTGAATACACTTTGCCGGTAACATCTATATAAGATTAGTAAATATTTTTACTAATATTTTAATTATAAGAAGTTTTGTAAATGTTTTTTTTTTTATTTGTAATCAATTTTGGTAGCTGGTTTAAAAAATGCCCAATAAAATAAAATATTTGATTGAATTTCAATATTTCAACAAATTTTTAAAGATTTTATTTTCATTTATTATCCGAATGGTTAACCATTCGTTAATATTGAGTATGAGAATTGTGATTCGTCATATAAATAATAATAATTAAATCAAATTTGATTGAAGAAATATATTAAGAGTCGACTTTCGTCAATTATATAGTGATTCGACAGATTTTTGTTATTTGCCTGTTTTTCTCGTTATTGGGCCACACTTTTAATTATTATTATTTTTTTTACATTCAACACTTCGTTTTTTATATTTTTTTGTTAATTTTATAATAATCGATTTTTTTTATTTTTGTTTATTCAAGAAATTCAGAAATTCAGTGCAATTTCTATTTGATTTGTTCGGTTTTTTTTTTTGTTTAATTTTTTTTTTACAATTTTTTTTTGTTTATATAAATTTTTTATATTTTTTGTTTGTTTAAAGTTAGATAAGCATTTTTATTGAAAATTTCCTAGATTAAATAAAAAAAAAATAATGTTAAAAAAAGAATCAAACTTTCTGTTATTTAAAATTTGCAAAAAAAAAAACTCAATCTCTGTTAAATGTTAAATAAATTTAATATTTTATCAGTTATTTGAAAAACTTGCATTATTTTTAATTAAATTTTCTCATTTTTTTTTTGTTTTAAAAATACAAAAAATAATTTTTTTTTTATTTCTTTTTAATATTTTTACAATTTTTTTTTGTTTGTTTATAAATTTAGTATTTTTTTTTATAAGAATTATTTAATGAAATTTTTTTTGTAAGTTCAATTTTTTTATAATTTAAAATTAATTTTTTTGTAAAAATAATTATTTAAATGCTGAACTTCACACTACCATGGGTTTATATATTTTTTACTATAATTCTTTATTATATTATTAATATTTTTTTAAATTTATAAATTGTTTATTTTTTTTTTTTTTTAGTTTACCGAATTACAATTTTATATTATTTTTTTTTTTAAATTCGCTGTATTTAATGGTAATTTTATTGATTATACATGGCAGGGTTGAAATTATTGATATTGAAAGATATAAATTTTTTGTATTGGTAATCAATTATAAAAGGAAATTAGTTTATTTGCAATTGTATAAATGGAAATTATACAAGGATTTAGAGGGCTCCTGCGCGCACTTGCAATTGTTTAGTTGAGCAATTTTTTAGTTGGATGAAAAAATATAGTCTGCGCACTAAGCAACTAACAACTAAAAAAAGTATATATTTAAATTTAAAGTTTCCCTGAATTTCGTGGCGGAAACTAATTTAATTACGTGTATTTGATTTTAAAATGATATTTGGCTTCAGACAAAAATTGCGTTGACACAATTTTCGGCTGATTTTTTAGTTGCTGCAATTTGAAATCGCAAGTAGGGAGACTACGGATTAATTTCTATGTGATTATTTTTCCACGCAACTAAATAGTTTCATGTAAAAATTGCAAATGCGCGGGTGAACATAGACGTTATTCAAATATTTTAATCTTATTGAATTCGGTAAATAAGTAATTGAGATTATATAATTTTTTTTATATTTTAGTAAAATTATTCTTTGTTTTAAATATATTTTTAAATTTTTTTTTTTTTTTTTTTTTAATAATTTATAAAAGATAAAAAGTTCCTTTTTTGTGTTTTATTTTTTATTTTTTTTAGAACTTTTTTTGTTAATTTACTTTTTTTTTTTTCATTTTTAAATTTAATTTTTATTAAAAGAATATTTTTTGTTTAAAACGAAAATATTCAATTGCAAATTTTAAAAAATTATATTTTAAATATTTTTTTTTCTTCAAATTACAAATTATTATTTTTTTAATTTTAGTTTATAAAAAAAATTAAATAGATTTTTTTTTTTTAAATAAATTAATTTTTTTTTTATGTAAAAAAAAAACAAGAATTTAAGAAAATTTTTATATTTCTAAGTACACTGGGCGTGTATTTATTTAAAATATCTTCCAAATTTTTTTCTTCATCTTTGCTGTTGTTTATATAGTCAAAAAACTCAAAATCACAGATATTTAGATTTTTTTTTTATTTATTTAAATATTTATTATTTTATTTATTTTTTTTTTTAAATTTTGTGTGTATGAGGATTTACTGAAAATGATAATTTTTTTTCTGTTAGCAGAAATTTTTATTCTATATTATATTCATTCAAGAGCATACCAAAAAAATAATAATAATAAAAAATCAAATGAAATGTTTTTTTTTTCTTAAATGAAACTTCTTATACCAAAATTTAAGTTCTATATTGGATTTATTTGCTAAGTGATTTAGGGATTGAAGCTAAGCTAAGTTTGCAAGTTAAAACATTAGGAAAAACTATTTATTTTTTTGTTTCTTGATAATGTGATTCTTAAAATTATGTCGTTTAATAACCGTTAGATTTTTTTTTGCAAAAAAAAAAACTATTTTCAATTAATTAAACCAGCAAATAAATTTTAACTATATAAAATACACTCTTTTATCTATAATTTAAATGATTATTTCTTCTTTAATAAAACACTAAAAAAGAAAGCCTATTATTACTATATTAAATCATTTCCAAAAGCTTGGAAAAACTCGTGTAAAAATATTTTCCCTCAATTTAAATTTTTAGCAAATGGAAATAATATACAAATAATTATTATAGTCTATTGAACATTTTGCTTTAAAGAAAAATCATTTAAACTATAGTCGATAACAGGGTGTATTTTATATGTATCAAATTCTCAAATATCTTAAAAAAAATTTCACACAAGAAAAGAAGAGAAAAACTAATAAAAATGACGAGTGAAAAAAAATTATAAAAAGAGAAAAATTAATAAAAATTGTAACTAAATATATTTATAATTTTTTTTTTATTCATGTAAGTTTTGTTTTTTTTTTAAATATATTATTGGTTTTTGTATTTTTTTTTTAAATTGTATTTTAAATCAAAGTTTCTTAAAATATAAGCAATTATCGTAAAAATAATAATAAAAAAGATAACTACGATATACTCTTATTTTTTTGTTTGCTTTTGCTTGGTTTTTTGTTTTTTTTTTTTTTAATTTTTTTTTCTGTGTTTACACTCTCTATAAAATCTTACAAACTACGAAGATTTTTTTTTTGTTATATAATTTTTTTTTTGGGTTTTTTTTTTTGAATTTTTTTTTTTTTGAAAATTTTAATTTTTTTAAATATTTTTTTTTTTTGTTTAAATTATTTTATTTTTATTTAATTAGTTTTTTTCTTATTTTTTGTTTTTTGTTATTTTGTATGTTTGTTTTTTAATTATATTTTGTTGCTGTTGTTGTTTTACTGAAAATGATTATAAAAACCATTAGATCTTTGTCCAAGTTCACGTATTGCAGCAAATGGATCTTTATCTTCTGATAAATGTGAATTTTGTTGTTGCTGTTGTTGTTGCGGATGATGATGATGAATATGTTGTTGTTGCTGTTGAGATGTTGGTACAACAGCTGAACTACCTTGACTTAAAACAGCTGCATAGGTTGTTGTTGTATTATTACGATCATTTGCTGATGTATTATTGTGATGTTGTTGTGATTGAGATTGTTGTTGTTGTTGATGATGATGGTGATGATGTTGTTGTTGTTGTATATGATGAAGATTTTGTTGTTGCTGTTGTTGTTGTTGTTGATGCATTATTTGTGCAGCTGCACTTAATGAACGATTTGTTGATGTATTATTATTATTTACACCAGATGAACTTGATCCACCAACACCACCACCACTACCCATTAATAAATCACAATCACTATTTTGTTTAAGTGAATAATTATAAAAAAGTTTTTGTATTGAATTGACATTTGAATATGGTGCTAAATCACTTGAACTAAATAACGATTCAATTAATGTTGTCGCATTATTATTATTATTACTATTATTATTTAATAAATTATTTGAAGTTCCACTAATACCACCATTACTACTATTATTAATGCTATTATCAAGTAAATGTTCTGATGTTGTTGATGATATTGATTGATTATTTGATGATGTTGAACTAATATAACTACTATTATTACTTATATTACTCGTATTACCACTTATACTATTATTACTGCCACCAATAACTTGACGTCGATATAATGGTACAGATTGTTCACGAGCATTTAATGTTAAATCAGTTCCTGAAAAAATTAAACAATTTGAAAAAAATTTGAATTTTGTTGCAAGTTATTCGGCGAAAGATCCTAGCGGCTTGTAAAGGCCAGGAAAGTAAGTAATTAATATTTATTGTTGAAAGTTCAAATTTGATTTTATATTTAGTTTTTTATTTGGATTTATCATATTTCAAATAGCTATTACGGTATAAGAAAATTGTTAAAGTAAAGATTTTTTATTTTATTAGAATAATAAATTTTACTTACCATTTCCTTGTAAATTATTATTACTTTGATGCATTAATAATTGTTTCTGTTGTTGTTGCTGTTGTTGTTGTTGTTGCTGTTGTAATAATTGTTGTTGTTGTTGTTGTTGCTGCTGCTGTTGTTGTTGTTGCTGCTGCTGATGTTGTTGTTGTTGATGATGCAATTGTTGTTGTTGTTGTTGTTGTTGCAATTGTTGTTGTGAATAATTTTTACTATTATTTAAATTAATACCATCATTTGTTGAACTAACATTACTAGTTGAACCGACCATACCTAATAGATCTCGTAATATTGGTTGACTAATTTCATTACCATTCATAAGTGAATTAAAAACCAAATCAATTTGTTGATTAAAATTTACATTTGTTCCATCATTAAGATTATTATTATTATTATTAATACCAGTATTTGTATTATTTAGCGGTGCATTAACATTATTAGTATGTTGTAAATTATTATTTAAATTAGCACCGCCACTATTATTACTTACACCCATTAAACTTGGTGGCCTTTGATTAATTTGCTGTCCTGCACCACCTTTATTTTGTGTTATACTCATAACTTGACGTAAAACTTCTGTAAATTTATTAGCAGCATCTTGTCCATGTATATCTAATAACCTTAAATACCATTTATATTGTGATTCTTTTGGTTCAAATGCCATATCATAAAATGTCATATTTGGTGGTAATAATGCATTATAATCATGAAATGATGGTAAATTTTGATTTTGATGTAATTGTAAACTTTGTTGTTGTGTCATAGGGCATAATCCGGTTGTTAAATTCATTGGTATATTATGAACATTATTTAAAAATTGATAATCTTTATCCTTAGAAGCAATTAATGCAGCTACTTGTTGCTGTTGTTGTTGACCTAAAAAGCCACCAGCATTATTTGGGATATGATTATTTGAACGCATTAATGGATCATGCATATTAGGAACAGCACCAGCAGCAGCTGCTGCTTGTTGCATAGCTACAGCTGGACTAGCTGGACCATTTTGTAATTGATTACGCATATTCATCATCATTGGATTTGTTTGATTTGTATAGTTTCCAGTTTGTAATGGATTTGATGATACTGATACATTGCCAGTACTATTAACAGTTGGTGCATTAGATCCGCCAGAATTTTGATACATAAATTTATTTAAAAATGCTAAATCCTGTGGATTCCGTATCGATCCGGGATTTTGTGAAGGTGGTGGTGGTGGAGGTTGTTGCATTGAACCTAAACTTTGTTGAGATGATTGTGGTGGTAAACCTGATAAAGGAGGTCCTGGAGGTGGACGCATATTCATATTCATAGGTACATTACCACTAGCTCCACCACGAATATTTGGATTTATTGCTGATGGTTTTGGTATCACCCATGGATTTGATTGTGGTGGTGGTCCCCATAATGATGCATTTGGATTATTTTGTGGTGGCTGAACTGGTTGTGAATTTGCTGTTAGTGGTACACCAGCACTACCACCTGGTGGATAATTTGATCGCATCATTTGATTTGGTGGTAAATTTTGTTGTTGCTGTGGCCAAATCATATATGGTGAAAATTGTTGTCCATTACCACCGCTACCAGAATTTGGATGACCTTGCTGACCGACAGGCGGAATTTGTAAATTATATGGTGGTATTGGTGGCTGTTGTGGCTGATTACCATGTTGTTGTCTCATTGGTGGCATTTGACCATGTACACCACCTGGAATTTGAGATGGTTTTTGTAACATTTGCTGTGGACCACCCATAGGACCCATCGGACCTGGATTCATTAGACCATATGAATGATTACTACCCGTATTTCCACTACCATACATTGGTGGAATTTGATTATTTTGTTGTTGATGTGATGGTGGAATTTGATGTTGATTTATACCGCCTACTCCACTAACATTTACACTTGGACCACCACTTCCCATTAAATACATAGCCGCTTGCTTATTTAAATATGCTTCTGGTTGCAATGATCTTGGTATAAATTCAGGTGCTAATGGATTTAACACATAACTACGTTTTAATTCAACACCATCTAATTGTGAACGTAATAATGACCATGTTATACCGAATAATGATTTATTTTGATTACATATATCAATAAAACGTTCCCAAACTTTACGACATCTACCAATTGAACATAATGCAACCGGATCACCAACAACAGCAACTAAACTTTGTGCCCTAGTTATTGCAGTATTTAACAGTTTTGAATTACTTAAAAAACCATAATCAGCATCATCATTTTGATTGGCCAATGCAATAGCTGATGTAGCATTTGGCATACAAGTTCTTCGTGTCCGTACCGTCGATAAAAATATTGCCCGAAATTGTTTACCTTGAACATTAAGAACACGTTCAACTGATATTCCTGGCATACGACGTTTACGTAACTCAGATCGTATACGAAATACTTGATCAGCATATGGTGTCATTATACCAATACTAGAATCATTTATTTTACCCCATGAACTTGGCCATTTTTTACGTAATTCACATACACGTTCAACAACCTCATATACTTCAGAATTATTATAAAATGCTGTTGAATTTTTATCTTGTACATCTTCACCGCGTGTTGTAAAAAATGTTAATGGATAAAAACGATCATGTCGTGGTTGTTTACCAGATGCTATTAATTTCTGTTCATAAAATAATTCCGATGTAAATTTTATAATTGCTTCATGTGCACGATAATTTTCACATAATAATATTTTACATGGAAAATTTGATGGGTAATGATCATATAAACGTTCTAACAATGATACATGAAGTTTACGTTCTTTAGCAAAATTTGAAAATAATTCTGGACTCATTTGCATATGATCACCAGCTAATACAATTCGTGTATTTTCACTAGCTAATGCAAGTGGCATAATTGCTTCACATTCCATTGCTTGGGCAGCTTCATCAAGAAATATATGTGTAAAGAAACCTTTTGGTAAACCTAAAGTAGCTAATTGCATAGATATATTTAATGTAACAACAACAATACGATGTTGAATAATATCATCGACAGTTGGTCGTCGAAAATTACCAGCACCATCTGTTATAGAATACTGAAAATTAACAATAAAATTAAATATGTTAAAAAGAATTATTTGTGGACCAGTAATAATTATAAATAAATAAATTCCGTTTACAAATCAAAAATGATGAAATATTATTTATAAATTTGAAATGATTTTGTTCACAATTATTAAATAAATTTACCTTTTGGACAACTTGATTTACTGTAGCCACCCATCTTTTATGATAGTAAACTCTTAATGGTGTTGCTTCCTTCATACCTTTCTCTACCCATGGATGTAAATAATCTTTTATATATAAATCAGCTGCTGAATTTGAATGTGTACAAATTAATATTCGTGTATCTGGTTGTGTTAATAATTGTTTAATAGCTTGTGCTAATGTATATGTTTTACCAGTACCAAATGGTCCAATTAATAATATTGGTGGTAAACTACAATTAACTGGTGTTGTTATACCATTAACAGCTTCTTTTTGTTTTGCATTTAATTTTGGATCACATGAATCTGACCATTGTTTTTTTGGTGTCCATGGTATATTTGGTTCAATATATGTATCTGGGAATATAATACGAAAATCTGTTATTTTATCAACAGCATTATGCCATTCACAATATGATAAACGATTTAATTGAAATTGTATATCAACTTGAAAATCTGTATCAGATTTTAAATTTAAACCATTTACACATTTTGCTGATAATTTTAAATAAATCATATTTTTTCCTTTATCTTCAATTGTTGCTTCATAAACTTCACGTTTTTTATTATTTATTATTGTATTATTTTTAATTAAATCATCTTTATTTATTGTTTGTGATAAATATACACTTGTACAATTTGATAATATTAAACGACCAGCTGATGTATCTTCACTAACATCTTTACCTAAACTCATTAAACCAAATAATTCACCAGAATGTGAATATTTTGCTGTACTTGTAGCCATACCACTTGGTGTTAACATATAATTAGATGCAATACGTAATTTTGTTGTTAAATTATAACGTGCAATTTGTTCATAACGTGCAATCTCTTCAACATATAATAATTCATGGATTCTAGAACGATAATTATTTTTTGTTAATTTTTTATCAACAATTGTTGATTGGGTTAATGTAAATGTTGCTGCCCTTGGACATGGATAACGTTCTAATAATTCTTTTTCAACTTTTTGATCATGTAAAAATGCTTCAGTCTTTAAATGTGAACCAATTGTTGTTTCAAATTTAACTAAATTTGAATTACTATCATCCCAACGTGTTGATGTTGAATTTATAATATCTTTTTTAATTTCTTGTATTTTTTCAGCATCACCAACTGGTAATACATCAACACATAAATGTTTAACTAATACAGGTTCATTACCAAAATCAAAACATACAGATTGACGAAATGTACCAAATATATCTGTACAAAATGATATTTTTATTTTATGTTCTAATTGTAATGAATCTATTGTTAATAATTTTTGTGTTTTATCAAATATTGTTGATATCCATTCTTGATCTGATTTTAATTCTATTTCACCATTATTATTTTTTGTATTATTTATAGATGATCTTTTATTATTATTATTTCCATATTTATATGTATTTGTTGTATTACTAGTTGTTTTTATTAATTCACCACCACCTGGTATTATTGATTTAATTGAAAAATGATTACGATGTGCATCTTGTAATAATGCAATAGCTTTTATATGTTTTTTAGTTTTTAATGTAAATATCCATTCACGTTTTGATATTTTTGAACTCATACTTGTTACTAATTCATTTGAGCATTGTACATCAACACCATCAATTTTTTCACACATTACTTTATCGGGAGATGCTGCTTGACCCCATTTTTCTAATAATTCTTCAGTATAACTTTTACCATATAATTCTTTTTCACATGCTCGTTGTAATCTCATTTTACGATATTCAAAACGTTCTTTCCATTCATTCAATTCATCTAGACCATGTGCCTCAACACATTGATTACCATAATGACATGTTTGTGATTCTGAATAACTTTCACATAGAATATAAGAGTCAAGTGTAAAACCGCGAGGTGGTGGACGCCACTTCCAATCACGACCTAAAAATTTACGTAAATATATTTCTTTTAAATTATTTGAATTTTTTAAAAGAATTTATGATTAATTATATAGATATTATTTTATTAGTTAAAAATATGTTTATTTAAAGTTTGCAAAAAATAAAATAAGAAAATAATGCTCACCCTCATCAGACATAATCATATTTTGGTGATTTTCAGTTTGACAATGTTGTCTTAATTCATTTTTATCTAATAGTGTGATAGCACAATATGAACATGTTATACTACCATCACTATTTTCAGTATTTGTCGTTAATTTTAAATTGGCTAATAATTCTGATGTTGTTAATTGTATACCTGATTTTGGTTTTTGTAAAACACTAATAATATCATTTCCTCCAATACTACCACTACTACTATTACTACTCGTGCTACAATTACTACTAATGCTATTACCACCCCCACCCCCACTATTATTATCACGTTTCTGTTTAACACCTTTATTTGTTAATAATTTACTATATTTATCTAATGATAAATTATTAGTAGACCAATGTTCTAATTTAATATCTAATTTTGACATTTCATCATCAATTAATGTTGAATTTGTTATTATTGATGATGTTGTAGTTGTAGGTATTTGATTATTAGCCAATTTAATATTGGTTTTATAACGTTCCAGCGTTTTAGATATATCTGTAAATGATGGTTGATTAGATGCTTCATTTATCCATTCTTTAATTGCTATTTCAGCTTCCTAAAAAAAAAATCAAACAAAAAGATTATATTTTAATTTTGATAAAATCATAATTTTTTCCGATTTAAAATATGAAAAAAAATGTATTATTACTTGTAATCTTTTAAGCTTATACAATGAAAATACTAATCGTCTACGAACTCTTGCAATACTAGAAGCACAATCATTTATTAATTGTTCATCAGATAATAATTTAAGGACACGTTTAGCATCATTTATACAATTTTCATATTTTCCTAATTCTAATTGGCATTCACAACGTCCCAATAAACATGAAATTTGTTGATCTTTAGTTAAATTTAATCCTGAATCTATTGGTGAATTTGTTGTTATTGGTATTGATGATGATGATGATAATGATGTATCTATTATTAATTTTGCATCTATTATATTATTATCATTTATTTCTATAAATATATTTTCTAATATTTGATCGTATAATAATATGGCACGTGACCAATTACGTTTACGAACTAATTCATGTGCTTGGGATTCTTTTTCTAGATTTGATGATGATAACGGTGTTGATGTTGTTGTATTTGCTGTTAATGATGATAGTGACGTTGTTGTTGATGATGATGATGAGGACATTTTTCAAAGTTATTTTTATGTATTGTAATTTTTTTTTCTTGTTTTTTTTTTTTTTTTGGAAGAATAAGAAATTGTTGTGATCTATTTTTTTAAATATTTTGTTGAAATTATTAAAATTTGGCAGATCAATATATGTTGTTGTGAAATTATAGTTATAAGCAGGTTTACAGATTAATTTATTTATTGTATATAATAAGAAAATTACTAATTAAACTATAAATTTTATTTCGGCTTTTTTTATATATATTTTTTTCTTCAAATAATTCAAAAAACTATAATTTTTTTTTTTGAGAATTACTTTTATTGTTTATCTTGTAATAATTATATATATTTATAAATTGAATTTTTTTTTTAAGCTTTTTTTGTTTCGGTTGTAATTCGTATATTTAGTTCAAAATAATAAAGGTAAAATAAAGATGCTGAAAAGATACAAGAAATTTTTTTTTTTTTTTCAATTTCTTAGTGATATTTTTTTTTATTATTATTTACAATAAGATAACCAATAATGTTTAATTTTGATATCAAATTGTTATCCGATATGAGAAAATTTATAATTTAATAATTTAATATGTAAATTATTATCTGAATTAATTAAATTAAAGGTTTTTTTTGTTAGTAAACAGCGACTGTTAAATATTATTCAAAAAGGTTCTGTAAACAGCGACTGTTAAATATTATTTTAAGCTTGAAATTATTATTTTAGATTTAGATCAAAGAAAATAGAATATACATTTAAATATTGATGGAATTGCACAACTAGATTTATCATTTAAGTAGGTGGTAATAACAAACTTTCTTTTGTAATCACAAAACTATTCTAAAAATTATCAATCAAAAATTGGATCAAGTGAAAGTTGAAGATTATAAAAGCTATGCTAAATAATTTATATGTAGAATCTCATTTAATCATAAGATAAAAATAAGATTGTACAGCAATTGACTTTTTGCTTGTTGATTTTGAAGCTATATACATAATTGTTATCTGTGCTGACAATAAATATTTCATGGTAAATGAGTCAATTCAAATTTCTAGTATTTAATACAAATGAAATGCACTTAACAAATTAATGTTTAAATGATTAGGTACAGCCAATATTGTTTACAAATAATAATTCTTATTAGAAATTTTTGTAAATAGAAATTCAATAATGAAGATTATTTTGTATTTAAATTTATTATAAATGCAAGTGATAAATTTCGTAATAATTTGGCTCAATTTAAAACAAAATGATTAGATCAGCATAAAAATAATATTTATCTGAGTGATAATGAAATATACCGGCATAATAATAGATTATATTATTTATTAATGATATTTTATATGTTTACATACATAATATTTTAATAACATTACAAAATTTTGTAATACAAGAAATTTTATATATATAGGTAGGTATTCAAATATCATTTATTTCTTTATATATTTAATTTTGAATCTACAGGTTTATACATTTTTTTTTGTCTATTGAATATTATTTATTCTTTGTCTCTTATGAAAAGTCGTAAAATTTTCCCCCAATTTTCTCCAAAAACAAAAAAAATTTGGAAAATAGAAAATTCCTTGTTTCTTTTCTAAAAACATTTGAAATATATACATTATAGAATAATTATCCTTTCCCAACAAAACCTCTTTAAATAACACAGTCCCAAAAATGATCAATTTAAATATTTTTTTCACTAATACAATAATTATTTCTATCTTTTTGCAAGCAACCATTTTTTTCATATGACCAAAAAAAGTTGAGTAGAAAAGATGAAACATCAAAAAAAAAAAAAAAAAAGAAAAGAAAAAAAAAAGTTTACAATTAAAAAAAGAAAAATAATTATGTACTATTAAACATCACAAAATTATAATGTTGATAATTTTTTTGTTTTCAATTTCATTTACCCAATTCAAGTAAATCAATCAATATTATTAAAATATCTTCAAAAAGAAAAAAATCTTATTTTAATTAAATACCAATTTTATTTTTCGTTATTAAAAAAAATTCTCGTATTCTGAATAAACAAATAAATAGACGCAATTTAATATATAATAAAAATATATAAAAAAATTTTTTTTTTGACATTTTCGTCGCTCCAGCCACACACCAACCACACGAATTTTATATATAGGTATATGAAAAAAAAGTATTTCCCCCCTTTTATATTTTGGGCCCATTCCTAACGAAAATCAAATTAACCTTGGATTTCATCAAAAAATTTTCTTTTCCAAAATAAAAACAATATTTTTTTTATTGCTTTAGAAAAATTACAAAAGAAAATTGGAAAAGTTATCGAAATTTTTGTATAATTATTAAAAAAAAAATAATGTAAAAAATTACATTTTAAAAATTTGATGTGAATTTTGAAATTATTCTTTTATATTTTTGAGGTTATGCATGGTTCTGTCAACATCCCATACCCATAAACATATATATTTATATCGATATACACATATACATGTACGCATAAATGTTATACAGTGCAAAAAAAATCATGAAATGTCATCGCAATTCTTATTGGTAAAAAAAAATATTTTTTTTAATCAATTTTATTGAATTTTTTAGTTAAAATTTTCATATTTAAATTATCTAAACTTATTAAATATTCACTCACCGTTAATTATAACGCACTTAAAACGTTTTTTTATCGCGATTTTTTTACATTTTTTAATTTGTTTGTTGGATTAGAATTTTTTTTTATATATTTTAATATGTAGTCAACCTCAATCATTACAGAGAGTTACAGTGATACCAATGTAAAAAAAAATTATGAAATGTCATATAAATTATATTTTTGACACCCGATTTTAGTGCTTGAGTAGGAGCCAAATTGTAGTTATAGCTTAAGTTTTACAACCGCAACGCAATTAAAGGAGCAATTAGAAATCGTCTCGTTTGTGTTATAAAGTAAGATTTTTCACGAATTTAATCTATTAGAAGTCAATTAAAGTTATTGAAGGGAATTTTTGAAAAACATTCAGCAATTTCCTTCCATTTTAAAATTATTATTGATTGTTAAAATCGAGCTAGAAATTTAGTATGATGTACATAACTAATACGTTTGTCTCCGTTTTTTTAATTTAGCTGAATGTAGTTGGCAGTACAATTGTGCTGTAGTGACATCTATCGATAAATTCTAAAATCAATTATATGGGAATATAATTTTGGCCAGGCGCCGAAATAATATTTAAAAAATCTAAATGTAAATTTGAAATTTGGTGTTTTCTAAACATTTTTACATTTTAATAAATATCATTTTATAGAGAAATACAAGACATTAAAAATTTGATACTAATTTTATATTTATATTAAAAATTTAATATAAATGAAATATGTATCCAGTTAGAAGTCCATCTAGTGATTGATAGTTAAATTCAAATTGAAAGAGAATAATGAATGTCTGAATGTAATTTTACTACCCAAACTACCCTTTCGGAAAAAGTTTCCGTATTCTTGAATCTTTTATTACAACTCCTGAATATATGCAGAAATAGAAATAGATGGAAATTTTAAGCATTACTCCAGACCAGTAGTGGAATCACATAATAGCTGAGTTTTTTTTATTCCTACAATCCTACTCTACATAAAATGAATAAAAAAACGATGTAGAGCAAAGGGAAAATATGATTTAGAATTGATTGAAAAAAGTTCGCCTACTTTGTTGATATTTAAAAAAAATCAAATTTTCAATATTCAAATATACGAAATGAAAGTAGATTACTTGTCAAATTTATAGTTGCCATAATAAAATTTAATAATTTCCCATTAATTTCCCTTTAATACTGGACTGGATAATTATGTAGAGTAAGCTACAAAACAATCATACAGTCATACAGATACTCTACTCGCAGAGTAGGGATAAAAAACGCAGCTTATATTATTTTATTGTACACATTTTGGCACCATTTATTAGAAGAATTTTAAAATTCATACTAGAAATACCAACCGGTAAAAATGACCGGTTCCAAAAAATTTTCACAAATTTTTTTCTTTAAATTTCATTTAATATTTTCTGATTATAGTATAACTTTTTTTAAATCTATGTATTAAATAAAAGTATCAATTATTTTGTCCCCCTCCCCACTCTAATTTTTCTTAGATACGTATGTGGTATACCTCAATATACCGACTGGTCATTTTGACCGGTTTGGTACAAATAGGTATATAACAATTGTTGATAGTTCTAGTGTTAAGTAAAATAATAAATACAATTTAAATTTTAATTTGTTAATGTATAAAACTTCCATCATCCAACTCTTCTATACTTTGTCAACTTTTTTTTAACACCCTGTATTTTGTAAAATCACTCTATATTATTTCTGATGAAATGTTGTCTTCATCAATTGGACTATTTTGCCTTATCCTTTTCGTTGTTTCTTTGAATGATATTAGATCTTTTTTTTCCTTAGGCACTCACAATTTTCAATGTGTATTTGGAATTTTAAAAATTACAACCAAAGCCGTATTTCTTATCCACAAACTCGTTATTTCAACTTTCTTAACAAAGATATTATATTCACCAGACCAGGGGAAGTCATATTGGCGACCTAATGTTTTCAGTTTTTTAAGCCTTTTTCAATTTTTGAATATATTTTTATTATATACGGCTTTGTCACAACCTTTGAATGTACTTTTCTTCACCAATCCATGGTTTGTGTCATATAATTTTATTTATCTAATAATCCTTATAATTAATTCTATATGCCATACTTAAAATTCATAAGAATATTATAAATTAATTAATCAAAATTCAACAAAATCAATTTTAAAATATATTTTATAAATTCTATAATTTATCAAATATATAAATTATTATTTACATGTGTGTAGTTCTCAAAATGATATGTGTTTGCATATACATAAATGTAACATATGTATCTCTGCAATATTACTAAAATTCAATGTACCAAATATAAAAGTAGAATCATGGGACAAATTTCAATATTATATATATTTTTTAACAAATCTAAATATCTTATCTATAAGACAATATTAGTATCATAGTTTATTTATAATGCAGAAACAATATAGAAGAATAATACAAATATCCTTTCTTTTTATCTCAAAGAGACAAAAATAAAATCCATTTTTTTTGCTTATATATACTTAAATGGTTATCGTTTTATAAAGTTTCTTTTCCAGTTGTTACAATATTTATATATATATGCATATTTATTTACAGACGATAAAAGAAAGCATATTTTTTTATGTTGCATAATATGAGAATGATATTTATTTTCTTTATATGTTTTTTTATTATGGCTATCCCTGAATATTATAATATGAAAATGCATACTTAAGATATTTTTGGGATATTTATAAATGAAAATTATAACATTGATATAGGAGTGGCAGTTACTTACTATACTTATTTAGTTTTAGTGTAATGCACATAAGTACAGAAATAATATAAATTCACTGTCGCGTCTAGTCATTGATATCGTACAATTTGACAAAGCTTTAAAATTAGAACCACTTGTACAATTTAGTATTTTAAAACTGAAGGAAAATTCTAGTAGCTTAGTCTGATTCCTGACACCAAGTGACTTACTATAAAGAACCATTAGCTTGTTGCGATTAATAGTTTTATCAACTACAGAGAAAACTATTACGGTATATGGTATATGAAAATTAATCACAATAGTAAGAAAATATCGGGAAGGCCTTTTAGAGGTACGGTTATGCCAACTAATAACAAACCGACT